>SJYQ01002528.1:156177-216233 GCA_006410935.1 Redunca redunca | reverse complement strand
CTGGAAGAAGCACAAGCTGGAATCAAGATTGCCAGGAGAAATATCAGTAACCTCAGATAGGCAGATGACACCACCCTTATGGCAGAAAGTGAAGAGGAGCTAAAAAGCCTCTTGATGAAAGTGAAAGAGGAGAGTGACAAAGTTGGCTTAAAGCTCAACACTCAGAAAATGAAGATCATGGCATCTGGTCCCATCACTTCATGGCAAATAGATGGGGAAACAGTGTCAGACTATTTTGGGGGGCTCCAAAATTACTGCAGATGATGACTGCAGCCATGAAATTAAAAGACACTTACTCCTTGGAAGAAAAGTTTGACCAATCTAGATAGCGTATTGAAAAGCAGAGACATTACTTTGCCAACAAAGGTCCGTCTAGTCAAGGCTATGGTTTTTCCAGGGGTCATGTATGGATGCAAGAATTGGACTGCGAAGAAAGCTGAGCACCGAAGAATTGATGCTTTTGAACTGTAGTGTTGGAGAAGACTCTTGAGAGTCCCTTGGACTGCAAGGAGATCCAACTTGTCCATTCTAAAGGAGATCAGCCTGGGGTGTTCTTTGGAAGGAATGATGCTAAAGCTGAAACTCCAGTACTTTGGCCACCTCATGCGACGAGTTGACTCATTGGAAAAGACTCTGATGCTGGGAGGGATTGGGGGCAGTAAGAGAAGAGGCCGACAGAGGATGAGATGGCTGGATGGCGTCACTGACTCAATGGACATGAGTTTGGGTGAACTCCAGGGGATGGTGATGGACAGGGAGGCCTGGTGTGCTGCGATTCATGGGGTCTCAAAGAGTCAGACACGACTGAGCAACTGAACTGAACTGAACTGATGGGACCAGATCCATGATCTTAGTTTTTTGAATGTTGAGTTTTAAGCCAGCTTTTTAACTCTCCTCTTTCACCTTCATCAAGAGATTCTTTAGTTCCTCTTCACTTTCTGCCATAAGGGTGGTGTCATCTGTGTATCTGAAATTATTGATATTTCTCCTGGCAATCTTGATTCCAGCTTGTGCTTCATCCAGTCCAGCATTTCACATGATGTACTCTGCATATAAGTTAAATATGCAGGATGACAATATACAGGTTTGACGTACTCCTTTCCCAATTTGGAATCTGTCTGTTGTTTCTTGTCCGCTTGTAACTGTTGCTCCTTGACCTGCATATGGGTTTCCCAGGAAGCAGGTAGAGTGGTCTGGTATTCCCATATTTTTAAGAATTTTCCACAGTTTGTTGTGATCCATACCGTCGAAGGCTTTAGCATAGTCAATGAAGCATAAGGAGATGTTTTTCTGGAATTCTCTTGCTTTTCCTATGATCCAACGGATGTTGGCAATTTGATCTCTGGTTCCTCTGCCTTTTCTAAATCCAGCTTGAACATCTGGAAGTTCTCGGTTCACACAGTGTTGAAGTCTGGCTTGGAGAATTTTGAGCATTACTTTGCTAACATGTGAAGTGAGTTGCGATTGTGCAGTAGTTTGGACATTCTTTGGCATTGTCCTTCTTTGGAACTGGAATGAAAACTGACCTTTTGCAGTCCTGTGGCCACTGCTGAGTTTTCCAAATTTGCAGGCATATTGAGTGCAGCATTTTAACAGCATCATCTTTTAGGATTTGAAATAGCTCAACTGGAATTCCATCACCTCCACTAGCTTTGTCTGTAGTGATGCTTCCTAAGGTCCACTTGATATCACACTCCAAGATGTCTGGCTAGATCTAGGTGAGTGATCACATCATGGGCTATCTGTTTGCAATCACATAGTGCAGTATTGCCTGATATTGATCCCAAGCAAGTTCTTCATCTCACTAAGCTTATTTTTTGTTAATGAATTATTTAGTTATTTATTTTTGGCTGTGCAGAATCTCCGTTGCTGAGCGGGCTTTTCCCCAGTTGTGGCAAGTGGGGGCTCCTCTCTTACTGTGGCGCATGGGCTTCTCACTGCAGGGACTTCTCTTGCTGTGGAACCCGGGCTGCAGGGCACACGGGATCCAGTAGTTGCCGTTCGCGGGCTCTGGAGCACACAGCTTCAGTAGTTGTGGCACGGGCTTAGTTCTCTGCGGCATGTGAGATCATCCCAGACCAGAGATCAAACCTGTGTCTCCTGCGTTGGCAGGTGGATTCTTTACCCCTGGGCTACCAGGGAAGCCCTCATTGAATGGTTTATTGATAGCTCAATAGCAGTATCGATAGTGCTGTATCGATCAGTTTCTTTATCAATAAGACAACATAACAGCAGTTCCTATCTGCCAGGGCGCTTTTTTTCGTTCACTCATTTGGCTGCACCGGGCTTTAGTCGCGGGATGCGGGATCTGTAGTTGTGGCACACAGGATCTAATCCCCTGACCAGGGATCAACCTGGGCCCCCTGCATTGGGAATATAGATTCTTAGCCACTGGACAACCAGGAAAGTCCGCTGGTAGTGTTCTCGTAAGGATGAAAAGAAAACATACTAGGCCCGTGGGTACAGCGTAGGAGGAACATGGGTGATATTATAAAAACATAACAGTAAGCATCCTTGAGGTGATGGAGCCGTTTTGTATTTTGACTGTGGTGGTGAGTCCATAGACTCATGGGATGAAATTGTATACAAGCAAATACACCAGTGAGTATGAGTTACTTTGCCTTTCATACTGTCCATGGTGTCCTGGAGGCAAAAATACTGGAGTGGGTTGCCATTCCCGTCTCCAGTGGACCACGTTTCATCAGAACGCTTCACTATGACCCGTCCTGCACAGCGTGGCTCATAGCTTCATTGAGTTATGCAAGCCCCTTCACCACAAGGCTGTGGGCCATGAGGGGAAGATGGGTGAATTATCCACTGTCAGCATCCTGGTTTCAACTCTATTCTTCAGTTTTACCAGATGTCACCACTGGGGTAAGCGGGGTATGGGGTACTGAGGCTTCTCTGCAGATCTTCCCCATCTCCCTCTCTGTATTATTTCTTAACAATTGCATGTGAATCTCCAATGACCTTAAAAAAATTTTCAATTGCAAAAAAAAAGAAAGAAAAGGCTTTAGCTGTGCTTTGGTAGCCTGTGGGAGTTGGTGATGGACAGGGAGGCCTGGCGAGCTGCGATTCATGGGGTCACAAAGAGTCAGACACGACTGAGCGACTGAACTGAACTGAAGCCATGTTAACTAGAATCCCTTATTATAAGAAACAGTGGTACCCTTTAGGCACCAGCCAAGTGCCCAGTCATGGTCCCTGAGGCCACCTGCCCACACAGATGGGCCCACTCAGGAAGCCTCAGGTGAGGCCGAGAAGGGCGGCCCCTCACTGCCTGGTGCTGTCCTAGAACACACCCAACGTGGAGGTGGGACAGAATTTGAGCCTCCTCAGATGGTGCCACAGTTGGCTGTCCCTAGCGGGCTGGGTTTTGATTTAGAGCTGCCAAGAGATGGCCAGCCCCTCAGCCTCTCCCTTCCTCCTAAACCAGACCCTCCAATGGACCACGGCGTGTTCTGAAGCTCACACCCAGCCGGGAACGTGCGGCCCACCCCAGAAGCCACCATCCACTCCCGAGTCCCCGCGGCTGTGTCGGGACCAGGGCCAGGGCCTGTCCTGCCCACTCCTGGGAGCAGCAGACCGCTGGCACATTAGAGATGGATTTTAATTTTATTTTAACAAAATAGCTGTCTCCACTGGAAGAAGCATCAAGCGCCAAATAAGGACCCGTCTTGAGCGGAATCACGTTGAACAGACCTCCGTGCTGTCATTGATTTTCCAGGAAGAAAAAAATTGCCTCTGGCTACTAAACCGAATTAGTAGTCACTGATGACCAATTATTTTAGCCCACTGTGAACGGAGAGCCGCACTAAAATCCAGTTTGTCAGACCCAAGGCTCCCTTCTCAAACACCTTTCAACAAATGTGTACCTCGTGTCCCTCAGAAGCTTCCTACAGCTTCCTCCCTTCCGCCAACTTCTCCAGCTCCACAAAGTTTTAATGAGCAGCGAAGATGAAGATGGGTTTGCCATGAAAGGGGCCCCCTCTAATCCACCAGAGCCCTCCTCGGCAGAGAGGAGCCACAGGCGGCAAATCAGAGCTGTCAGCCCTCTCTGCCCCCACACGCACAAAGTGTCAGTCTAATGTTTGCAAATGATAATTTCCATCCCCCTTGCTTGTCCCGGGGTGCCTCCATGGGAGATCAACCCCTGGTCTGGGGGTTATCAATCGCAAAGTAGTAGCGGAAGGTGGGCCGGATGCAACTAATTTGAGGTTTCTCCCTACCCCGAGTAGCTGCTGATTTCATTTCATTTTATTCCCCATTTTCCGCTCGACCAGACTGAGTTTTGACACGGTTTTGTTGTCAGCGGGAACGCCAGCGTGGCGAGGATCTTTTCCAAGAGGGTCCTGCCAGGTTATCAGCAAATAATTCGTCGAAGCCCTTCGTGGCGCCCTCGCTGGCACAGATCACTCGGAGCCTAACTGTCACGACCCCAGGGTCTTCAGAGCTGGGGAATCCGGATGGGGCGCTGGCTCCGCCCCCCGGCCGCCCCATGTCTGTGAGCAAACCTCGGGCCATTTGCTTGATTCCTCTGCATGTCATTTTCCACACCTGAAGGCGGGTGTGTTAGCCCTCCCTTTCAAGGTTACGGAAGAGGCAGGGGGTCTGCAGTTGGAAGTGTAGCTGGCAGGCTTGGGGTAGGAAGTGCTCGTTAAAAGCCGGGAGGCGGTTCTGAATGCCTGTTACCCCCGAGGCCCATCAGGCCACTTCAGGGCTGCGAGGTGTGCTGCCAGCCAGGCCCCATCCCTTGTCTTCGTTCACACCGTGCCCTCTCTCTGGAGTCTCCTTACTCATTTCTCCACCCAGTCACCTCCTGCTCATCCCCAAAGACCCACCGAAAAGCTTAGAGGAGACGTTCCTGGTTCCATGTTGACGTGTGCTACATTGCCTTAGTCGCGTCTGACTCTTTGAGGCCCTAAAGATTGTACCCCGCCAGGCTCCCTCCGTCCATGGGATTCTCCAGGCAAGAATACTAGAGTGGGTTGCCATTTCCTTCTCCAGGGGATCTTCCCGACCCAGGGATCGAACCTGCATCTCTTATGTCTCCTGCATTGGCAGACAGGTTCTTTACCACGAGCGCCACCTGGGAAGCCCCCGGTGTTCCACGCCCTTGCTCAACTAACTGTTCTGTCCTCTGAGCGCCTACGGCCATGTGTACACTGGCAGTTAGCTCTCGGCTCTGCAGGGGGAGGAGCCGCAGGGTGGATACGCTCACGGACCTCTCAGGCAAATGCAACATGTCACCCAGTGGCTGCGTGGTCTTGGGCAAGACAGTGAACTTCTCTGGGCCTCAGATTTGTCCTCTGTGAAAAGAGGGTATTAGCATCTGCTTCTAGAGATACTGTCTTAAGGATACAGGAAGCAGACAGAAGTGTGAGCAGTGGTGGATCTCAGCACTTCTGCGGCAGGCCCCGAAACCCCAGGGTGCAGAGAGCACGTCCCCACATCTCACAGAGCCTGGCCCATCACGAGGAGCTGGTTAATGCTCCTGGGTGTGCCAGTGGATGGATGGACACGTGAGTAAGTGAGCAGAGTCGAGGTCTCATTCGCAAGGTGTGTAGCCCTCCTGCTCTATCTTCCCTCCCCCTGAAATGGCCTTGGATCCTCAAATCCTACTCCCTTCCTTTCCACTAATTCACTTCACCACCCCTGGCAACTGCTCCAAACTGTGACTGTCACCATGCTCTCTCCCCTTGCTCAGAAACCATCCATAGCTCCCTAGTACTATGGCAAAGACTTACTGTGATGACTCCTACTTCCTCAGCCTTCTCAGTTTTTGCTTTTAAAACAATTTTGAAAGTGGAAGTGTTAGTTACTCTGTCTTGTCCGACTCTTTGTGACTCTGTGGACTATAGCCTGTCAGGCTACATGGAATTCTATCCATGGAATTCTCCAGGCAAGGATAAAGCAGTGGGTTACCATTCCCTTCTCCAGGGGATCTCCTCAACCCAGGGACTGAACCGGGCTCTCCTGCACTGCAGGCAGATTCTTTACCATCTGAGCCACCAGGGAAGATTCCAACAACCTTCCAGTCGCTCAGCTGTGTCCAACTCCTTGCAACCCCATGGACTGCAGCATACCAGGCTTCCCTGTCCTTCACTCTCTCCCAGATTTTTCTCAAACTCATGTCCATTGAGTCAGTGATGCCATCCAACCATTTCATCCTCTGTCATCCCCTTCTCCTCCTGCCTTCAATCAGGGTCTTTTCCAATGAGTCAGTTCTTTGCACCAACTTTATTGAGGTACAATTTACAGATAATGATGTGGTCTATGTTTAATCTGATGAATCTTGACAAATTTATACAGCTGGGCACCCGATGAAGCCACAGCATGTTTCTATCATCCCAGAACCAGCCCCCCACCATGCTCCTTTGTGGCCAGTCCCTTCCCCTGCCTCCAGAAGGACCCCTGCCCTGACCAAGCTCCCCAGAGCTGGTGTGGACCTGCTCTGATTCCTTCTGGCCTCTCCACAGATGCTTATTCATGGCCAGCCTGCTTCTTCTCTCTCTCCGGGCTCCAAATTGCCTCTAAGTGTCCCCAACCTCCATCCCCAAGCCTCCAGTACACTGGGGGGACCCTTCCAGCATCACATGTGAGAAATGAAGTGTTTCCTGCTGTATCAGTAAACAAGGATGTCACAGTCATCAGCGATTGCAGCTCCAATACGAGCCCCCGAGCCCCAAGGGCACTCAGAAAGGAGAAGGTACCTGCCATCTGCCAGCCGTCAGACTGCAGCCACTCCCTACGGTGAGCCTCAAGGAAGCTCAGGATGCGGAAAACGCAGGGTGCTGGCCCCAGAGAGCTGAGATGCATATGAAAGGAATGACTTCAGCGAGCCCAGACTTTTGCATCTTCCCATACACAGAAAAGCACTAAATTCCTTAACTTGAGATATCTATTTCCTTTAGTTAACAATAACCATTTGATGTTCAGCCTACCTGCCCTCTGTTTAAAAACTTCTGTACGACCTGCTTCCTCCCCTCGCCTCTTAGGAGCAGTTCTCTCAGGGTTACTTGAGATGCTGTCTCCCAGACTTGAAGTCCTAAAAGTTCCCACCAAATAAACATAACGCTCAGCTTTTCGGTTGTGACTGTTTTTTTAAGTCACCACATGGAAGACCGAATCACTTTCGAACGTGCTTCTCAAGATTCATAATGAACAGCTTTGAGGGTCCCAGGTTTCCCTGGTTGACTGGGCTCTCAGGGTACCCATGTTAAGCCTCATCTTCTGCTTCATGGGTCCCCTAATTCATCTCTGGGACGGGACCTCTTCCCCTGTATCACCCCTCCTGACTGCACCCTCTGTTCTTGGGGGGCGGGGAGGAACTGCCATTGCTGCCCCTTTTCAGAGCCAGGATTCACTCCGACATGCCAGCTTCAATACCTGAGCGCCCGAGACAGAGGGAGAGAGGAAAAAAGAGGTCCATGGTGGGGCCTCAGTGCCTGCACCCCTTCTGTAGGACTCAGGCCACCCCTGTCTCGTCACTGGGCTCCCCAAGGAAAAGCTCATTTCTGCCACAGACCTCACTCCTGGGCATTGAGGTCAGTGTCTCAGGAAGATGGTCTTTAAAGGCTTCTGGGGCCATTCAGCATTTTTACAAAGTGCAGACTGTCCCAGCCTGGATGTACAGTGAACAACCCAGCCACAGTCCCTGCCACATGGGGCTCAGAGCTTAATCGGAAAGGCAGACACTGAATCCATCCATTGATCACTGAAAATATTTAAAAAAAAAAAAAAAACTTTCCTAAGTGCAAAGAGCAGCTAGGAAGGCAAAGTTGGCAATGCTAAGGGAGGTCTCATGGAGGGACCTGGGGGTAGGGGTGGGGCATCTCATTGAGATCAACACCTGAAGGATGGGACGGAATGACCGGGGGAAGGTGGGGAGGCTCTTGGGGGTTCATGGGTACAGAGATGGCAGCCCGAGGCCAGGGCCTTAGAAGACTGTGCCCAATACCCCAAAGGGCAAAGAGAAGCCAGGTCAGGTGCTGAGGGGACAGCATCAGACTCACGTGGTTGGAAAGACCTGAGTTCCTATGTGGAGGGGAGGGTCTGGGTCAGAGTGTAGCCAGGTCCCTGGATTTGGCCTCTATCTGCAGTCAGCTAGCCGGCCCTGTGAGCCTGTTTGGAAGTGGGTTTGCATTCTCTTGGCTGAAGACAGTGTAGCCTGAGGGGTGTGGGTGTGGGTGGGGGTCCAGGCTAGGCTGCCGAGTGTGCTGTGTGACCCTAGGCCAGCCATTTGACCTCTCTGGGCTTCAGCCTCCTCACTCCCACCTTTCCCATCTCATTTAGTGAGGATAAATAATTGAGATCTTCTGAGCGAACCCCTTCCAGCTCCTCAAAAGAGAGCTGCCTTTTGGCTGGCTGTAATTGTGACCACAGGGGCTCTCGGCCTGTGGCAAAAATCATTCATTCTGGGGTGGAAAAAACGTCTTTTTTATTGTCAAGAACTACGTTTATTTTAAAACAAAAAAGACAACGCTGAACATGTTTTAATGTAGCAGCAAAAATAATAATAATAATAATAGTTGTGGAAGAAAATAAGAAAAATGTCTCCTAAAGGTGCATCCGTACTGGACCTCCCCGGTGGTACAGTGGATAGGAGTCTGCCTGCAAATGCAGGAGACACAGGTTTGGTCCCTGGTCTGGGAAGATTCCACGTGCCACGGAGCAACTAAGCCCGTGCACCCCAGCGACTGAGCCCGGGTGATGCAACCACTAAGGCCCACGCTTCTCAGCAAGAGAAGCCGAAGCAATGAGAAGCTCTTGCGCCCCAACAAAGAGTAGCCCCCGCTCTCCGCAACTAGAGAGCCCACGTGCAGCAGCAAAGACCCAGAGCAACCACAAATAAATCAATTCATTATTTTAAATGCTAAAAATAAAAGGTGCATCCCGCAAAGGCCGAGTACACAGGGCAACGCTGAAACTTCGCTTCAAACAGTGGGGCCCAGAAGGCCCGACCACCCCCATCAGATTATGATGAAAGAGGCAAAAAGCAAACAGCCTGGCTAGTTCCGGTGTGACGCTGGCAGAGCTGCGCATGGCAGGGGAGGGGGGGGGGAAGCTTGCATCCTGTCACCGATTCTGACCCAGATCCATCACCCTGTCCCTGACCTTGGCCCCGGCCGAGCCCCATGACCTCTCAGATGCGGGTTTCTTGTTTTGCTTTAGTTGTTGCATAAGAGTCACGTGGTGGCCCAGATGGTAACGCCTCTACCTACAATACGGGAGACCTGGGTTCGATCCCTGGGTCAGGAAGATCCCCTGGAGAAGGACATGGCAACCCACTCCAGGACTCTTGCCTGGAAAATCCGATGGATGGAAGAGCCTGGTGGGCTACAGTCCATGGGGTCGCAAAGAGCCAGACATGACTGAGCGACTTTACTTTCACTTTTCAAAAGTGTCATAAAACCAGTAAGTAGACTGGAGGGGAGGAGCCCCTTGCCCCGCCCACCATGTCTGCCCCCTCCCGCAGCGCCGTCCTCTGCAGCCTTCCTTCCGGTCCCTCACCATCCTCCACTCCTGCGTCATGCAGTTACACAAGTGTGGCTCCTTCTCCCCAGCTTCTTCCTTTATACTTGACCTGCGTCTTGGAGATCTTCCTGAGTCATTACTCGTATGGCCACCTCATTCTTTCTAGCAGCTTCATAATATTTCCTGATAAATGTGCACAAGTGGGCGGGGCAAGGGACTTTGGAGCACAGCTGCTCTGAGGGTCAGCTGCTTTCCCAGCCCCTTTCCTGAGTGAAGACTCAGCCATCCGTGGTGCTTCTGCTCACTTGCAATTACAAAAGGCCATCTCAGTGCGCCGGTTAATACGTCCAGCTAGTGTAACCCTCGCATGGCAACTTCCAGCTGCACTGGGAGGATAGTCTTTCCTCTCCACCTTGAAGTCTCAGCAGGAAGGGGCAGGGGGTGAGCTGCCCTCTGGGGCCCCTCCTTGGCTCCCCACTCCTCGTCTCCAGCATGGGTGGAGGGCGTTACAGGAGGGCCTTCTGGTATTAGTACATGGCCCGATTTGATCGAGTAATATTTCACTTAGTACTCGTTCTCTTTTTTTTCGTTTTCAAGCATAACTTTATTTCATGTCTTTAGGCTCCTTTTTTTTTTAAGTTGGAGTGTAGCTGCTTTACAAAGTTGTGTCAGTTTCTAGCTGAGAGCGAAATGAATCAGCCTCACGTATACATACATCCTGGCTCTCCTGGTGGTTCAGCGGTAAAGAATCCGCTGGCAATGCAGGAGCTGCAGGAGACGCAGGTTCCATCCCTGAGTCGGGAAGATCCCCTGGAGGATGGCTTGGCAACCCGCTCCAGTGTTGCCTGGAGAATCCCATGGACAGAGGAGCTGGTGTGCTACAGTCCATCGGGTTGCAAAGAGTCAGACGGGGCTGAAGTGACATAGCACGCACACGCATGTATCCCCTCTTTCTTGGGTTTCCTTTCCATTTAGGCCACCACAGAGCTAAATGGGTTCCCTGTGCTACACAGTAGGTTCTCTGTTTTATACGCAGCAATGTATATATCTCACTCCTAAATTCATCACACCCTCAAGTAGAATTTCATTTGCTCTTCTAAATGATACTGACCAAGACATTTTCCTTCTCTCGATTTGGGATCATAGCATGATGTGGGAAGCCCTTTTATAAAAATTTCTGGAAAGCCCTGGAATACTCTTCTCAGCAAGGCTAGGAGGTCGATGGTTCCCATGGCTCTATTAACGTTTTATATATGCACTTCAGTCAACTTTGATCTTTTATATTTTCCTGGGTAAATCGCCTGTTTTGTTTTGATTTTACATTATTAGCATGAAGTTATACCTAATACTCTATTATAATTAAAAGAAACATTTTACCTTCACACAAGGGCAGCTCCATGTTTCATGGGACCAGGAACTTATTCATATTTGGGGGTTCTCTTTAAGAAAAAAAGTTCGAAATCCTGAATACAAATTTAGGCATAAAACTGAATACTTAATTAGAATGAGAAAAAGAATCAGAACAAATTAAAATTTTAAATAAGCTGACAAATATCATAAGCCACAAAATCCAGAAAAAATAACACAGTTTTTAAAAATTAATTTCCTGCCACACCCTATATTCATTTTTCCCCTACATTTTTTGGCTCCAAGCTCTTTGATCACCTCTTTGTATGACAGTAATATTGTAATATTTTTTCTATAAAGTTGGAAAGCTAGTTCATGCACGCTCGATTGCATTTTGAGAAAAAATTTTACTTGGAAATAATTATAAAGCCACAGGAAGTTGTAAAAATAGTACAGAGAGATCCTGTTTACTCTTCACTCTGTTATCCCTATGATAAAATCCTATGTAACTATAGTGCAATATCAAAACTAAAAACTTGGGACTTCCCTGATGGCCCAATGGTGAAGAATCCGCCTTTCGATGCTGAGGACACAGGTTTGATTCCTGGTCTTGGAACTAAGAACCCACACGCCGCAAGGCAACTAAGCCCACACGCCACAATTACTGAGCCCACGCAGCCCCGAGCCCGGGCGCCACAACTGGAGGGTCCGCGCACCAGAAGAGCTCCTGCGTGACGCGATGAAGAGTCTAAGACCCGACACAGCCAAATTAAGTAAATTTGAAAAAACATTAAAAAAAAAAACCTTAAAAAATGGCATTGAAACACGTATACTATCATGTAAGAAACGAATCGCCAGTCTATGTTCGATACAGGATACAGGATGCTTGGGGCTGGTGCACGGGGAAGATCCAGAGAGATGATATGGGGTAGGAGGTGGGAGGGGGGTTCAGGATTGGGAACTCATGTACACCCGTGGCGGATTCATGTCAGTGTATGGCAAAACCAATACAGTATTGTAAAGCAAAATAAAGTAAAAATTAAAAAAAAAAAACACCTGACATTGATACAATATGCAGATTTCGTTCAGATTTCACCAGTTTTACAAGCAGTTTGTGTCTGCGTATTTGGCGTCCATGCATTTTATCACATGTGTAGATTTGTGTTACAAATCAAGATACAGAACTGTTCTATCACCTCAAAGACACCCCTTCACGCACCTGTGTAATGACCCCTCTCCCCGCCATTCCCTGACCCCTGGGACATTCCAGGAAAGGTATGTACATGAAATCACACAGTATGTGACCTTGTGAAACTGGCCTTTTTCCATGAGCATAACAGTCTTGACATCATCCAAGCTGTTGCTGTATCAGTCGTCCTTTCCTTTTTGACTGTAGAACGATATTCCATAGTATGGATGGACCACAGTTTATTCACCCACCGAAGGGTGTTTTGGTTGTTCCCAGTTTGGGGATATTACAAGTATTCCAGCTATGAACATGGGTGTGTAGGTGTCTGTGCAGACCTAAGTTTCCATTTTTCAGGAATAAATGCCCAGGAGCACAGTTGCTGGTCTCCTGCGGTAAGTGTAGTTTCAGTTTTTCAAGAAACTAGCAAACCATTTTCCAGAGCAACGATGCCACGTTACGCTCTCTCCAACAATGTGTACAAGGTTTAGTTTCTCTGTGTCCTTGCCAGCGCTGAGCATTCTCAGTGTGGTTAGTTGCTCAGTTATGTCCAACTCTTTGCAACCCCATGGACTGTAGCCCACCAGGCTGCCCTGTCACGGGATTTCCCAGGAGAGAATACTGGAGTGGGTAGCCATGCCTTTCTCCAGGGAATCTTCCTGATCCAGGGATCAAACCCAGGTCTCCCGCATTTGCAGGCAGATTCTTTATCATCTGAGCCGCCAGGGAAGCCCCACCGTCACTATGTTTTTCTTATTTTAGCTGCACTAATGGGTGTGAAGTGACATGTCATCAGGCTCTCAACTTACATTTCTCCAGTGGCGAAGGATGTTACTATTTTTTCCTGTACTTATTTGCCATCCATATACCCCCTGTCTCTTCGTGTTTTGTCTTTTTCGAATACAGTCATTTGTTTGTTTTCTTGTTGAGTTTTGAGAGTTTTATATATAGTTGAGATAGGAGTCCTTTGTCAGATACATGGTTTGCAAATATTTTCTCCTAGTCATGGTTTACCTTCTCAAGAGGCTCTTTCCACGAGCAAAAGTTCTTAATTTAGAGGAAGTTCAATTTATCTGTTTTTTTTTTTTCTTTGCTGGATCACGCTTTTGGTGGCAAGCCTGAGAACGCATCACCTAGCCTAGCCCTAGGTCCCAAAGAGCGTCTCCTATGTTTTCTTCAAAAAGTTTCAGTTTCACATTTAACTCTATGCTCCATTTTGAGTTAATTCTTGTATAAAGTATGAGACTTGGGCCAAGAGGTTTCTCTTTGGTTTTGTCCATGGTGTCCAGTTGTTCCCCTGCCATTTGTTAGAAAGACTATCCTTCCTTCCCTGGAATATAATTTCTATCAATTTACTCTCAATTTTATTACAACTCACATATAGCTTGATTTACACTAGCCTGACTTATGAAAACTCTGTTTCCTAAAATGTTCACCTAATCTTTCTTTCTTTGACTAATTCCCTTCTTCTCGCCCCCTCCTTTTCAACAATGCATAATTATTGAGAGCAAACCATTCCCGCTGGCATTGGTATTCGATGGCCGAGAGCGGTTATAGACCAGGGACAAATAAACAAGAGGGCTTCTGTGGGGGAGGGCACCAGGCAAGGGCCGTTGGGAGATGGACTGGTCAGGGGCAAGCCCTCTGAGGAGGTGACCCAGAAGCTGAGACCTGTAGGCAAAGGAGCTGCTGAGGGTCTGAGAGGAGTTTGGGGAGGGGAGGCTTTGCCAGATTCTGGCAAGGAATCTAGATTGAGTCTAAGAAATGGGAGGCTGCTGAGGGCATTTTAAGCAAGAGATGACGTGATACAATTTACATCCTGGGTTTTAGCCATGTCCGGCAAGCCTCTCCCCCTTGTGATCCGATTGAATGAGCCAGAACAAAAATGGGCAAAACCTGCTGGACCTCCACCAGGCAGTCAGGACTGGGCTGTTGTAACTTACAAGCCTTGTCAGCTCTTCTGCTCCGAGCGCCCCGCCCCTGCCTCTTTCCAGCAATGAGAACCGCTGGCCGAAACAGGACACAAAGACGGTCAGTGAGGCTGTGGGAGGGCCGTGAGGGCGGGTTTGTGGTGCTGTGGGCAGTGGAGGCTGCTGGAAAGATAGCTTTTCTGTTGTGAAAGGCCTCTTGGGGTAGATCTTGCAAGATTACGCATCTCGTGTCATTAGAAAGCACGGCTATAAATTAGGCTGCTCAGAGGCATGGGGTGTGTAATAATTAAGTAATAAAAGTCGCCGCAGGGGTAAAGGAACCAGAAAACAAAGAGCCTCTGTTTGCGGATGCGCTTCTACTCTGGAAAGAGACCTCTGAGCTCAAGTGGCATTTCAAAGCCCAGGGAGCGCCACTCAAAAGGAGTCCCTGGTCAGCCTGGTCCCAGAGAAGTCCGCCTGGAGGGTGGGAGAGATGGGGGTGGGTGTTTAGGGTCCAGTCCAGCTCTATGTCTGTTTCTGGGGCCACAGAATTCAACACTTGGAGGGGCCCAGCCGGCAGGGCAGTGCAGTAGGGAAGGGAGAGGACTTGGGCTAAATGACACCTGATACTCAGCTCCAGCCAACTGTTGCCACATAGGAAGGCGGACCTATGTGATCAGAACATATACATCTTCAGGACAATCTGGGAAAGCTGGTGGTGGGGGGGGGGGGTTAGTGTAAAATCTCCCAATTTTTAAGGGCCGACAACAATTTCCAAGACTTTAAATACCACCGTGCAGGCCATATGAAACACAAAGCCAGTGGGTTTCCCTGGAGGTTCAGTGGTTAAAACTCTGCACTTCCAATGCAGAGGGCGCAGGTTCGATCCCCGGTCGGGGAATTAAGATCCCAGGTGCTGCAGAGCAACGAAGCCCGCCTGCCGCAACTGCTGAGCCCGCGTGTCACAACTAGAGAATCCACACGCTGTCTCAGAAGATCCCCACATGATGCAGTGAAGACCCCATGTGCTGCAACTAAGACCCAGCACAGTCAAATAAATAAAGATCATTCCTGGTCCCATGTCTGTCACTTTCAGTGATGCTAAGATTGAGCGCTTGGGTAAACTTTATGTTTTGCACATTTATCACAATAAGAACAAATTGATCCTGCGGTTCAGCTGCTGCAGCCTGAGCCATCCTTTGTAAAGTTCCCTGTCAGCCTTCTACCTAATCATCGCTCATTACCTAAATCCATTATTTCATTAGGAGTCACAAGGTAATGATGCTCTTCCCCTCAAATCTGTCCTTCCTCCTGTGTCTTATTAGCTTTGGTCCTTCTAGAAAGTACTTTACCTCATCACCTATTAGGTTGCCCTGAGAGAGCCTCACACACAGCCCTACCTCCACTCTTCTGGGACCTGACCCCGTCGTCAGCAGGATGAGTGATAGTATTAATAATATCCACTTCACAGGGTTGTGAGGAGTGGGGTATGCAAAATGCTGTACGCAGGGTATGTGCACCTTGGCTGGAGACCCCTGTCAGTGAGAATCAGAGCAGAGGCTGAAGGCAATAAAGACAGATTTTATTCAGTACTATTGCAAAGGGGAAAGTGACCTCGGGATAGAGCTGGACTCAGTTCTTAATACAACACAAATGGGAATTTCTACCTAAGGAGCAGAGTGGAAGGCAAGTTGCTAAGGGGAGACTTCAAGGGTAGGTAGGGGATTCTCACTAAGCTGCCTTAACAGGACTCTTGGTAAAGGCAAGCCAAGGTGATGAGACATGAGGGGTGGGGGGACTGACTTAGCAAGGTTCCCTGCTAAGGCTGACTTCATCCAGCCAAAGACAGGTCCCAAGGACAAGGCCTGGTAGAAAGGAGGGGTCTGAGGAGTCCGTCTTAAATCTGGTCGAGGATAGAGTCTGTCACCATATAAGGCCCAGCACTTGATTGGTGGGCAGTAAGCATTTGTTGAATGATTTACAGAAGGCACCCATTTCTTCCATGGCTGCAGAAAGCCAGGAAGAGGCTCTCGCAGCCTTGGGGAGGGCACTCTCCCCCGCAGGCCTGACGGTCAGGCAGGCAGCCTCCGGGGGCAGGGGGGTCTCTGGCCCTTCCCGACCTCAAACCTGTCTGACTTCTTCCCCACAGGCCTTCCACCCCCTTCTTTGATCTGCTGCAGCATCGGTACCAGCAGCTGTGGGTGCAGGAACAGAAGGCCGCCCAGAAAGCCATTAAACTGGAGAAAAAGCATAAGGTAAGCGCCATGCTCACTGCAGGGTGGCTGCCTGACGGGGTGGGAGGGGAGGGAAGTGGAAGGCCTAGGGCGGGGCAAGGCCTGGAGGCTGCCCCCTGTGCATGCTTGTTGCTGGTGGGCGAGGCGGGGTGTTGACTGGGCAATCGAGTTGCTCACTGCTGTGCTGAAAGGGTCTTGATGATGATCAGGTTCCACTTTGGCTTAAGCCCCTAGAGAGGAAGACTCTGATTTCTGCCTAAGGCCCCTCCGGGCTGTTCTCAGTGGTGGGGAGAGTCAGAAGTCGGAGACAACCGCTTAGAGCAGAGCACTGTGATAATATATTTTTAATTAATTAGTTAATTCTAGTTTTGGCTGCATGAGTCTCCATCGCTGCGCGTGGGCGTTCTCTAGTCGCCGTGAGCCGGGGCTCCTCTTGGCTGTGGTGCACGGGCTTCTCATTGTGGGGGCTTCTCTCGTTGCTGAGCACAGACTGCAGGCACGCGGGCTTCAGTAGTTGCCCACACAGCCTCAGTAGTTGTGGCGTGCGGGCTTAGTTATTCCTTGGCATGTGGAATCTTCCCGGACCAGGGATTGAACCCATATCCCTTACACTGGCAGGTGGATTTTTACCCAGTGTGCCACCAGGGAAGTCTCTGTAGGAATTTACTGATAGCTCCAGGCCAGAGTCATGTTTTTAATTAGCATCTATTTCACAACAACTCAGAGGGCCACAGGGCCATGGAAGCCGGAGCCTCCGAGGACACGTCTCCTGAATCTAGAGACAGTCTCGTAGCCAGTGCCCCTCCTGTTTCAACAGAGAACCCTGTTCGGTTCAGTTCAGTCACTCAGTCATGTCTGACTCTCTGGGACCCCACGGACTGCAGCATGCCAGGCCTCCCTGTCCATCACCAACCCCCAGAGCTTGCTCAAACTCATGTCCCTCACGATGGTGATGCCATCCAGCCATCTCATCCTCTGTCGTCCCCTTCTCCCACCTTCAATCTTTCCCAGCATCAGGGTCTTTTCCAGGAGTCAGCCCTTCACATCGGGTGGCCCCTGTAGTCACCCACTATCAGCGGCTGCACCCCGAGCACTGGGCGGGGACTGGTGCAGCTCAGGGGGCTGTGGCCTTGAGTGGCTCGCCGCTGTGGTGGGTGTTCAGTCTCTCAGTCGTGTCTGACTTTTTGCAACCCCGTAGACCGTAGTACACCAGGTTTCCTTGTCCTTCACTGTCTGCCGGAGTTTGCTCAAACTCATGTCCATTGAGTCAGTGATGCCATCCAAACTGGGGTCTCAATGACCTTGATGGGCAAAAAAGGGGGTTGGGTTGAATGAGGGCCCAGCACATAGTCGGGGCTTCCCAGGACATAGAAGGAGGCTTCCCTGGTGGCTCAGAGTGTAAAGAATCCACCTGCAATGCAGGAGACCCGAGTTTGATCTCTGGGTCGGGAGGATCCCCTGGAGAAGGAAATAGCCACCCACTCCAATATTCTTGCCTGGAGAATTTCATGGACAGAGGAGCCTGGCAGCTACAGTCCACGGGGTTGCAGAGTCAGACACGACTGAGTGACTAACACTTTCACAGGACATAGTAAGCACTCAAAAAGCACTTGTCAAACCAACCACAGAGTTCTTCTGCTCCAAGATTCTCTGTGGCTGTGATGCTTTCTATCAAAGGGCTACAAATACCCAGACCCTCAAAACACTGAGGGGCTGACACACAGTCTGTTAGGGTTGATGAGATGGTTGATTTACAAGGTCAGATTGCTCCCATCTTAGGAGAAACTGGTCTCTTAGCAGCTCAGGATGTCCTGGGTTTCGGACAGTGATGACTCCAAACCAAATTCTTGGAAACTGGCTTCCATTTAGTGAGCAATCGTCTAGGACCAGACGCTCTGCTCAAAGTTAACTCAGCAAATCCTATAAGAACCTGTTTGCTAGGCATCTATACCCCATTTCCTGCAGCGGAAACTGAGGTTGAGAAAGGCGCTAAGACTCACTTTCATCCTCCCAATTCTGAAGCCCGGCTCATTAAGCCCTGGCGAGGCAGCCTCTCAGCTTTGGTTTGAGATGAAGTTTCAAAGCTGCTGTTCTAGGAAGCAGAGGGGAGAGTTGATCCCCTTGGGGCTTGGAAGTTATCCACAAACACATTAAATAAAATTAATATAATTGGGTAAGAAAATAAGTCAATAAAAGGGGTTCCCTGCCAGTCCAGTGGCTAGGGCTCCATGTTCCCCATGCAGGGGACCCTGGCTTGATCCCTAGTTAGGGAACTAAGATCCCACATGTCGCACCGCTCGGCCGAAAAGATAAATCAATAAAATAAAGAGATGCTATCTTTTTAAAAAAGTAAAATACAAGGGGTTCAATAGGGTGGCGGCGTCTTCGGTTAAATTCAGGTCAGCTTTTATTTGTTGGCTGCACCATCTGACCTGTGTCGCTCTCTCATGCCCCTTTCTACAGGGGCCCATGCTCTTTGGGTCACTTGGGTACCAGCGCGTTGTCCAGCTCATCCACTCCAGGTGTGGAACTCCCACTCTCTAGCTCTAGGCACAAACAAGAGCCCCCTATTTGCCTGCTAACTCCCCTAGGAGGTTTTGAGTCTGATGAGGTCACAACTGTGAGCTAAGGTCTGACTGAGCATGGAGTTCCCCAGGGGCACACGCTGAATCAGAGTCCCCCTCTGATCCTGCAACTGGGGGCCAGGGACCTTGGGTGAGTCTGCTGGCGTGACCGTGACAACGTATGATAGACTGGGCGGCTTAAACCACAGAAATCCTGGAGGCTGGAAGTCCAAGGTGGAGGTGGCAGCGTCGGTTGCCCTGGAGGCCTCTCTCTTTGGCCTGAAGACGGCCACCTTCTCACCCTGTCCTCACAGGGCCTTTCCTGCATGGACACCTATGGTGTCTCTTCCACTTCGTATAAGGACATCTGTCCTATTGGGTTACAGCCCCATCCTCTGATGTCACTGAGCCTTAATCACCTCCTTAAAGGCCCAGCTCCAAATACGGTCCTAACTGGGGGCTAGGGCTTCACCTTATGGATTTGGAGGGGACATAGTTCAGTCCACAGCAGACCCCATGAGCTATGGGTCCCTAACTGTAGGCTCGCAGCATCTGTCTGTGGGTACGGGGCGTGCAGCTAAGCAGGAGCTGGACCGCCTCTGCGGCCCTGAAATCCCACCCACAGAGACCTTGAGGGCTCTCCACTGAGCCCTCTAATTCCTCCTCTCAAAGGAGTCCTCCTTTCTTTTCCACGAGCAGACCATGCTGAGGACCTGCTTCCCAGAAATGGCAACAGCCCCATCAAATCACTCATTCGTTCAGAGCTGGTGGCATCCCTGGTAACCACCAGGGCTGTCTTAGCTAAGGAGGACCCATCCCTGCCCTCGAGGCAGCTGCCTTCCAGAACCCAGAGAGTTCTAGGGTCAAACCAGAAACCAAAAGAGCACGCTCTCAGCACCCCATGGTCCCCTCCCCAAGTCCACCTGGTCCCCTGAAATCAGACTGGGAGAAGGGCCGGAACCAGGGCGAAAGGGCCCCACGGGGCTGCCCCAGCAGGAATCCCAGCCCCGGGCCCTCCAGCCCCAGTGTCGTGGCTCCGGTCTCTGCAGGATCCGGTCACCACCGGGCCTCGGCCTTTCTCTGACCTGCAGGTGATCCTCGGGAAGCTCTATGAGACCCGGAGCAGTCAGCTGAGGAAGTACAAGCCGCCCGTGGGGCTGGACGCCCTCTGGCACATGCCTCACTTCCAGAAGGTCAGTCCCGCCTCCACCTGCCCCTGCCCGCACCCAGCGGATGCCCCGCTTCCTGTTCTTTACCTGTCCTCTAGACAGGGGCTTCTGTGGGCTTCTACCCCTCGACGGACACAACAACAACGACAGCAACAGCAGCAATGCCACCAGGAGCCAACATGTTCCTACGCGCCACCGAGGACGCGCCTGGCCCCGGGAGACAGCCACACAGAGCCGCGCTCCTGGCCAGACCAGGCCCGGCCGCTTGTTTGAGTTAAACTGCAGTTTAGACAGTGAAGGGGCCCATGCCTTCCTGAGCCTAATGCAAGCGAACAGGCTGCCAGCGAGGCCTGCCTGCCGCCCTTGATGCGGCGCCCGTGTCCTGCCCAAGTGGCCGCCATCAGCGTGTGTCAGTGGCCATTCGCCCCGCTGCCCGTCAGTCCGGGCTGTCGCCGCGCACACGGGCAGGGCCAGGCGCAGTGCAGCGGAGCGGGCTGTGCCGCTGGCCCCTTGCTGCTCCCTGCCCAGCCTGGGCAGCACCCTTCGCCTCCCCCAGACTCCTTCCTTTTGCCTGCTTCCCTCCAGCGCCACCTCCACACTCGGGCTCCTTCCTTTTGCCCGCGTCCCTCCTGCCCCACCTCCACACCCGGGCGCTGGGCCCGCAGCCTCCTTTCTGCCCCTCCTTCTGTCGCCTTCCCTCTCACTCTTCTTTCTCTGATTTTCCTGACGTTCAATGTCCGTGGTGGGGCAGGGGGACAGACACCCTGGGGACCTTGCCCAGGGAGGGATGGGACCCATAGCCCCCTGGGCACGAGGTAAACTGCTGGCACTCTGCTCTACAATGCCAACCCCCAGCCCCTCTCAGCCCCTCGTCTCTGATTTTAAATCTACCTATAGTTCCCAGGGGTTTCCCTGGTGGCTCAGATGGTACAGAAGCCGCCGGCAAATGCAGGAGACCCGGATTCGATCTCTGGGTCAGGAAGATCCCTGGAGAAGGGAATGGTTACCCACTCCGGTATTCTTGTCTGGAGAATTCCACAGACCGGGGAGCCTGGCGAGCTACAGTCCAGGGGGCCGCAAAGAGGCAGACACGACTGAGCGCCTAAGCACACACATAGCTCCCAAGGCAATGGACAAAGGGCTCAGGTGGTCCACCTGACACTGTTGGAGCAAGGAAAGGGCCCCTTTCCCTGTCCAACACACCCCACCCAAGTAACACAGATTCCCCTGTGTCAGGAGGCCTGTCTCATCTGCAGGTACCCCCACAGCCTGGCCCAGAGTAGGAACAGAAATCTAGAAATAAATGAGTTTCTATTTCTTCTTCTTGTCCAGTCGCTCAGTTATATCCAACTCTCTACTATCCCATGGACTGCAACGCACCAGGTTTCCCTGACCATCACCAGCTCCCAGAGTTTGATCAAACTCATGTCCGTTGAGTCGATGATTCCATCCAACCGTCTCATCAATCTTTCCCAGCATCAAGGTCTCTTCCAATGAGTCTAAGAGAGCAGATTTGACTCAACTGAGCACAGGTCTCTTCTGCTCTTAAGACTGTTATAAAAACCCATTAGGAACAGGGCCACACACCTGTGATTCCAGCCCTGTGTTCATGCTGAGTCATGTACATATATTATTCCACATAGCATCCTTACCTGAGCTCTGCAGAGGACTGGCAGAGATGGTGTTCATTTTCAAGTGGCTGGACCTGGAACCCAGGTCCCTCTAACCACCAGGCCCGAGTTCAAAGGCACCATCCACTGTGCCATTGAAATAACAAGAAGCAGAATAAAATGCAAGTGCCTGGGCTTACAGAGTGTTTTCTCATCTTCCCCAAGGAGGCTCATGGGCTCTGGAAGTTCAGCCACAGGAATCTCAGCAGGGCTGGTCCTTGGGCACCAGCCAGGATAGTCCCACAGAGGCACCAAGAGCCCCAGGGTGCTCCTGCCACTACCGAGGCACTCAGCCCCCTCCCTGCTGGGAAATACCAGTGGCAAAAAGTACTTCCTGAGCTCCTACTGTGTCCCAAGTGCCAGACATATATTATCTCACAGATGCAAAGGTCCCATTCTATAGACGAGGAGACTGAGGCTCAGAGAGGGGAAGGAACTTGCCCTGAGAGAAAGGGGCTCCTGCCTGGACCAGGGCCTCTTCTCTGGGTGGCTGGGCAGTGATGCCTCCTGAGGACACTATCCTTCACTTTCCAGTCCCACCCAGGCAGGTCCCCTCTTTGATACCAATGGGCTCTTTCTGCCCCTTTGAGGCACTTAGCTGCGCTGCAATTCATTCATTAACTGGGCCACTCATTGTTCAATGTCCGTCTTCCCCAGTAAAGTGTGAGCCCACAAGGACATGTCCGTGGCGTCCCCACTGTGTCCCAGGAGCCCGTCATGGGGCCTGACACCTAGCAGTTGTGTCTGACTCTTGTGACTTCATGGGCTGTAGTCTGCCAAGCTCCTCTGTCCATGGGATTTCCCAGGCAGGAACACTGGACTGGGTTGTCATTTCTTCCTCCAGGGGATCTTCCCCACCCAGAAACGGAACCTGGGTCTCCTACATCTCCTGCATTGGCAGGTGGATTCTTTACCACTGAGCCACCAAGAAAGCCCTGACACCCAACAGGTGACCAGTGAGTGCTTGTGGGAAGAATGAATGAAGGATCAGGCGGATGAATGAATGGCCAGGACCGCCCAGGAGGACAGAAGAATCGAACAGCCTTTCACAGGCCCTGTGAGACCCCCTTCCCAACTTAAATGTCCCAGTGCCCACCAGTCCGGCAGCCGCCAGCAGGGTCTGGGCCCACGAGGGCCAGTCGTGGCCAGAGCCGCTCCTCCCTTGGGGTGGGGAGGGGGTGCTGTTTGTTGCCGGGGCACCGGGAAGGTCTTTGTGCCTCTGTGTCTGTGCTGATCCGCCTGCCCCCCTTCCCCACCCGGCCCCATTATGAAAGGAAAAGGCTCTTCCAAAAAAGTGGAATCTGTCACGGTGATGGATAACCTAAATGGACTCTCCCCGCTCGCGAACAGATGTCGACGCTGAACTCTGTCAGAAATAATTAAACACCTTTCACACGGAAAAGCAGCAGGCAGGGCGCGGGCGCTCCCAGGCTGGGTCAGTGCGGAGCGAGCTGGCTTTCCACCCACCCGTCCCCACCGGCGCCACTCAGGGCCCCTCCCGTCTGAGCCCAGAGGGACCGAGGGAGGGAGCAGAGCAGAAGCACCCCTCGGTGGGGCTCCCTTTCCAGACACACGGGTTCCAGTGCTACCTCCTGGGCTGTGCAGCCAGCAGTTGCCACGCGACGGCCAGTGCCCAGAGGGAGGGTCGGCCGACAGCTGGCGAGTGGCCTCTCTGCCAGGATGCTCACGACGAGCCGCCAGCCAGCCCCCGGGCCTGGGCCAGTGGCTGGCCCTCCCTGGGCCTCAGTTTCCCCACCTGAAAATGGGGTGGTGGGGCACTGGTTCTTAAGGGTCTCTTCCAACCCCAGCTTTCAGGACCAAGCAGCCACATGGCAGGAAGCACGGGGCTCATGGAGGCTGCAGACCCCAAGCTGGGGTGAACTGGGACAGGCCCTCATTCTCGGGAAGGGACATGAATTCATCGCCTCGTCCCTGAGTGGGGGCACCGCTGGGCTTGGAGCCTGCACCTTCTGTTCCTGCTGGCTGGGCTGTCTCTGCCCTCCACGAGGTGCTCTGGGGGCCAGCGGAGCGGGAGACGGGGGCGGTGTGGTATGTTTGTGCACGCGTGACTCCAGGGTTGGCCAGACCAGCGCTGGGCGGTGACCCCGCCACTCCTGACCTGGCGTGTGGCTTGACCTGTCCCAGGTCCCGCTTCCTCTTCTGTAAAATGGGCCTGTGCCTGTTCGGCAGAGCTGCTGGGAGTGTTTGATGGGAACACGTGCCCAGTGTTTAGCAGAGCACCGACACTTATCAAGCTGCCAAAAATGGCAGCTGCCATGAGGATGGTCCTGGTGATCCCGCATTCACTCACTCACTCACTCGTTCACTCATTCATTCATTTACAAACCTTATCCCTGAGCGCCTTTGTGTCAGACCCTGTTCTCAGGGCTGACAATATGCCTCCATAGGGCTGCTGGTGACAGGCTGCTGGACAGACGGCTGGTGGAGACAGGTAACTGCAGGTGGACGGCTAGATGGGGAAGTTTGGAGAAGTCCCAGCCCTGGGCGTCCAATTCTCTCAGCCTGAAATGTTGGGGGGATGTCAACCTGAGTCGGCAGCCCCAAGTCTGGGGTGGGGATGACCCCCCATAACAAAACCTCCGACACCACGCACACTCCAGTTGGCCCAGCCTGTTCTCCGGCCTTTTGTGGAAGCCTCCCTGGGTGTCCCTGGGTGGGGAGGGGGTCTGGCTCCCCAGGACAGCCCTCCCTGGGGCCGGTTGGGAGGCAGAATTATTAACAAGTGCCCCTCTGCTCTCAAAAGTGACCCAATCTGAACCATATATTCTCTGGTCTCCTAGTATTAAATCAAGAAAAACAGACAGTTTTATCCCCTTTTACAAAAAGACTACTAATGATAAAGGACCAAAGACAAAGGAGTGGGGTGCCCCCTATATTTATGGTGGTCTTGCCAGCGATGGTGAAAGGCTGGAGGTGTCGCAGGCCAAGTACTGGCTTAAGTGTCTGCTGGGACACGCTATACAGATACCACAGACAGTGTACAGCATCACGGTATCACGCAGCCGCTGGAAACATTTTAATACATCTTAGTTACGTTTGGCTGTGCTGGGTCCCCGCCGTTGCGTGGGCTTTCTCTAGTTGTGGCGGCCAGGGTGGGGGCGACTCTCTGCTCACAGTGAGCAGGCTTCTCGCCCTGTTGTCTTCTTTCGTTTCCAAGCGCGGGCTCTAAAGCGCCGTGGGCTCAGTAGTTGCAGTGCCTGGGCTCGGCTGCCCTGCGACACGTGGGGTCCTCCTGGGTCAAGGGTCGAACCCCGTGTCCCCTGGCTTGGCAGGTGGATTCTTATCGCTGGACCACCAGGGAAGTCCACCACTGAAAACACTGACTTCCGCCTCTACTTATTGGCATTTTAATCGTATTTCCCTGGTTTAGTACTGCTCGGCCTACATAGGACTGCGGGAAAGAGCCTGTCTTATGTGACCCTGTCTGAATGGAGGCACCCGTCCGTCACGTGGGGGTGGTGCTCCAGAACAGATGTCCAGGGGGCCCCCCGAGTGGCAGCAGCAGTAATTCCTGGGGGGAGCCGGAGGCTGTTTGATTTTCTCAGACTCTCTTTCCTGCAGTTTCCATTTTTATAGTGAGTACATGTAACTTTTACAAAGCCAGTTAGGTTTTTTTTTAATGTTTTTAGGGACTTCCCTGGTGGACTAGTGGTTTAGAATCCTCGCTTCCAACGCAGGGGGCACGGGTTTGATCTCTGGTCAAGGAACTAAGATCCCACAGGCCACATGGCAAGGCCAAAAAAGTGAAAATAAAATAGCAATGGGAATAATGAAATAATTTTTTAAATGTTTTTAAAGGGCAGGGACTCTACATGCTTCTCGGGGTGCCTGTCCCTGTGCTCAAGCCCCTCTCGGCCCCGTTCCTCTCCGCAGCTCACAGAGCGCTCCCAGAGTTGTCAGCGAAGCCTGGTATCCCCTAAGCAGTTTCCATCAGGCCTGAAGGTCAGAGGCCGGCACTGTCCCCCAGCCAAGAAGGTGGCTGACTTGTGGAGTCTGGACCTCTATGGCTAAGTCTGTGTTATAATTGCCAAGATCCACTCTAGAGGGGGATTTGCCCAAGCATCTCGGGGTCTCTGCTTCAACCTGAACCCTCCGCCTCTCCCCCACCAAGCCCTCTACATCCCCGATACCCCACCGACATTACATAGTCATTCAGTCACTAAAATATGAACAAATTGACTATATTTTCATTTGGCTTTCGGTTTCAGCCCCACTGCTTTAGAATAATGGCCCAAGCTATTAAGCTAACAGTTTGATTTACAAGCTCCTGTGCTCTGAACGCTGGGATCAGACTCCTCTCTTTGTGGAAGACTAACCCTGCCTTGGGTCTCCTGGGCCCCTGACTCCCTAATAGAACAGGAGACAACGAGGAAGGGAAAAAAAAAAAATTCAGCAGTCAGCCAAGCAGTGATACCCAGAGATGCAGCTGATTAGTGGAAGCTGCTGAATCTAAGAAAAGGATTTTCTTTCCCACCTTTAAGCTCTCTTACAAATCATAGCAGGCTGGAAGGTTAACTCTCTGTTAAAGCCCCAGAGCGGCCTCTCAGCCCATCCACCCCGCAGCTGCCCTCTTTCCAGAGGGCCCGCACGGTTCAAATAAAGATGGACCATTCTCTGAACAGGCATCTCCAGCCCCGAAGTCACTCCTTGCTGACCCAGGAAGGGCAGACTCCAGGTGGACTGGCCCTCCCCGAGGCCCCTGCACCAGGGATGTACTTTAAGAACCCTGCCTCACTGTCACATTGGAATAAGAATCATCTCAGTGTGCCGTGTAGGGCACTGAGAGCAGGGATGGAATATGTCACATGCGGGGAGATGGGGCAAGGGGAAGAATGATTCAGAGGCCCTGATGCTCTTGACATGTCTTCCCTAAATACAGATTCCACCCCTCGCCCATCATAAATCAGATCAGTATGCGGGAAGGCTGACTCGCGGAAGGAATAAAGGCAGGGGCTTAATTGGTTTTGCATAATCCGGCACCTCAGAGAGGCAGGATTTTTAGGCACCTGGTCACGAGGTGACACTGCCGCTCAGATCGCGGTGAGCCGAGGCTCTGAGAACACGGACAAGCGAGAAAGGGGAGGCCGGTGAGGTGGGGGCGGGCTAGAGGAGACAGAGGCAACATTTCTGGCGCTGCTGGAGAAATCTCAAAGTCTGGGTGCACCTGGGTCGTGGAGGGAGGCGGCAGGCATCATAGGGGAGGCCGGAGCTGGCACGCGCACCAGAAATAGCCCTGCAACCTGGGGATCCCCCCTGCCCAGCCTGGCTGCCCCTGTAATCTTTCCAGCACCCGGGAATTTTCAATTTAATCCAGGAGGCACTTCCGCCCTCCCTCACTGGGTGGCCAAAATATTGGGTTGGCCGAAAATTTCATTCAGGTTTCTCCGTAAGATGGTTGCCATTTCGTGTTGAAAATCAGCTGGAAAATAGACTAAGACCAGCCTGTTTTGACATCAGGTATATACGTCTAATCTCTGGAGATGGCTAGAATCTCATGTTGAGTTTTGGGAGTTGATAAGACTTTCCAGGTCCCTGGTTTCTTCTTCCAGCTCATCCCCAAGAGAATGCATCCTCTGCGATCTAAAGAGAATCTCCCCGGGTTTGAGAAGGCGTTCAGGTTAACATCTGCCCCCTCTGGAAGGACTCCTTCCCCGTCTCCCACAGATCCCTCGATTCTGCACGTCCCCACTTGTCAGCTTCCGTCACTTGGCACCAAGGCTGTGGGCGTGACGGGGGTCCTAGCCACCTGGCATGTGGCTAGCAGGAGGGTCTCGCAGATAAACAACATCAAATCACCTACTCAGATAATTCGGGGTTCATTCAAACTGAGGTTTGTCAACAGTGCAGGCAGGATGAATGCAGAGGCTGGTATCCTCGTATCCATGAGCCGAAAGCAAAAAACACAGCCTCCCTGGTTACCCTGGGAGGTGCCAAATTCACGGACATCAGAGAACACAACACGTCGGGGAGGAAGTGACACAATGGCGATGGTTTCTCTGGCCCCTTCCCTTCCTCTGCTCAAAGGGATCCTGGGAGATGATGCCTCCGCGGTGCAGACAACCTGGGTAGTTTGACCAAAGTCCACTGGCTGGAGGCATGGCGGGAAGGACATCCAAGAAGATGGGGCTCCCAGAGGACAGCAGAAAGCCCTCAGCAACAGCTCGCACATTTTAAGAGCTGCCGAGGGGCTCCCCCGCGTGCTCTGAAGGACGGTCTTGTGTCGTGTCGATGCTCACAACAACCCTACGTGACAGGGATAAGTCATGCATCTCAGAGATGAGGAAACCAAAGCTTGGAGGTTTCAGTGGCCGCTGTTAAAAGGTGGCGGGTGGTGGCTGAGCCCTCTGGCCCGCTACCTCCAGGCCTCAGGCCCTGGAAGGGCTGATAAATACTAAGGACCTGCAACTGAGGTCAGGGACCAGTGAGGGCCAAACGCAGGACCTGGGAACGAAAGTGAAGGGTAGTCAGGAACTCAGGTGTTTATAGGTGTCCAGAGGGTCGTGGCTGGCCCTGCTCTGGCTGACTGAAGCCCTCGCAATAAACAAAACTTCCCACTGCCCTGATCTCCTTCAGACTTTGACAAACCCCCGAGCACTTTTTAAATTCCAGCTTGGCCCCAAGGCTAAAGAGGAAAGAGCCCACTGATCGGGGGTTCAAGCTTGTTGTATCAAACGGTGCAAGGCAGAGACAGAGCCCAGTAACAGGGCTGAACCCATGGGGCTTGGAAACCATGCCGGTGCTCCAGAGCCCAGCCTGCCTCTGCAACTGTGAAGTGGGGGTCACAGCAGAATCACATGCAACTGTGCGTGTGAAGCACGTGGCAGGGGCCTGGCTGGGGCGAGGTCACGGAGCAGTAGCATCTCTGGGTCGGACAGGGTTTTGCCATCTGCTCTTCTAGAAGAACAGTTCTCAAACTTGGCTGTGCCTGGAGTCCTCTGAGAGGTTTAAAATGCAGATTCCAGGCCCACGCCCCCTAGACCCCCGATCCAGTGGGTCTGGGGTAGCTGCCCAGCCTGCATTTTCAGTAAGTACCTCCCCAGCTCCCTGAGTCAATGTCATCTCCTCCTACACAGATGTGTTCAATGCATATTTACCAAGTCAGGCAGTACCCTTTCATGTGTTTGACATAAAGCAGGCCAGGGGTTCAAAAGGAACGTCCCATTGGAGGCAGGCTGTTGTTTGTTAACTAGCCGTAAGGTTTATGAATGTCTGTCTTTTATTTTTTATTTTTTGGTGATGCACAGTATGCAGGATCTTGGTTCCCTGACCAGAGATCAAACCTGTGCCCCTGCAGCAGAGGCATGAATCCTAACCACTGGACCTCCCCGGAAGTCTGTCTTAATCTGCTCAGAACACTATTACAAAAATACCGTAGGCTGGGTGGCTTAACCAGTGGATACTTATTTCTAGAGGCTGGAAGTTGGAAATCAAGGTGCCAGCCTGGACAGGATCTGATGAGCCTCTCTTCCTGGCTTATGGACAGCCACCTTCTCACTGTGACCTCACACAGCAAAGAGTGAGAAAGCAAGCACTCAGCATCTCTTCCTAAAAGGGCGCTAATCTCAACATGGGGGTCCCATCCTCATGACCTCGTCTAAACTTAACCACCTCCAAATACCATCACCCTGTGGGGCAGGGCTTCACACATGCATCTTAGAGGGACCCCGTTCAGTCCACAGCAGCTGCTTTTTCAGGTTCACTTGACGTTCTGCCCGCTTCTGCCTCCTTCCTCCTTCACGTCGTGTCTCTCCTTTTGGAACCCCATGGAGCCACCTGCTTCCCCTTCTAAGCAACAGCCCTGCAAATACCTGGAGTAAGACACGGCTTTGTCACTGATGTCCTGGTTCTGGATTGTTCCTCCAGGCCGAGTTCCAAATGTTGGAAGGTGAGACCCTGTGTTGCAGGGACCATGGGTCACCTGAGTGCCATGATGCCTGCCACTCAGCTTACATTCCCTATTTTTGTCCACCGTCACAGAGGATTTGTCAACTGGAACTGCCTTTCTACATATTTCTGAACAAAACTGTGGGTACAAATATTGAAGAAAATAAAAATCCCCTTCTCCTTGGAGGTTTAGCTGAAGGAGATGGAGAGGATCTTTAAGGATATTTGAATCTTAGAGGCATTTCTAAGGACTCTGTTGCCTTATCTCAGGCTCCTAACCCATCCATCCATCAGTCCAACAATCCATCCATCAGTCCAATATCCACCCATCAATCCAACCATCCATTCATCCATCCATCCATCTGTCCATCCAACTATCCATCCATCTATCCATCCTTCGGTCCATCCAATAATCCACCCAGGATTTGTTGAATGACCACAGGGCACCCCTAGCAGTCAAGTAAGGTTCCCTGTCCGTTGACATTTCCCAGGAACAGTGTCTGGAATATGGCATCAATGTCCTTGCTGTCCAGTTGACGATCCTTAAGTCTAATATTCCTATTTGTGACTTGACAGGATCAGCCTTCTCAACCAGAGTCTATTCCTCCTTAAAAGATACTGGAAGAATCTTCCTGCTTATTATTCTAAAAAGAAAAAAAGGGGAAAGACAACACCAAGCCTGTACCCCACCCCAATGAGCCATGGACACTGCACATCTGAGTATATCCCCAGCTTCCCTGGCAACACAGGAGTTGTTCAACAACCAATATGAATAAGCGATAAGGTGCTGACGGGCACTGCATGGACAGCTCAGCAAAGGACTTAATTTGCAACCAAGCACAAAATCAAAGAGTCTGTCAACCGAGGAACCGTGCGCCTGGATAACCACCTTGCCGCTACCTGGGAAAGCACTGTCAGGTAAATTTCCAGAGAAAGTAATTAAGGAATCCCCATTGCCTAAACTCAGCAGCAAAATTGGAAGCTCTGGAATTCAATGCTCGCCATGGATCTGGTGTCTCCTCCCAGCTTGATCCTTCATCACGATGAACAGTAGAAGTTTATGAAGAGATGGGCTGGTGCGACTCCCCCCTCGCCCTCGGGAAGATGCTCTCCAGCACCGCGTGGTCTGCTCATGTTGTCTTGGCGGGGAAGCAGTAGGCAGCAAATGAGATCCCCGCTTGCGGGGCCGGGGTAGGGGGGGGTGAGATTAATACACAAATATATAGCCCTCTCTGAGATCTGGCAGGCGCCAATTAATATTTATCAAGTACCCACAGTGCGCACAATACCGAGTATCCACATGGAAAGCACAGTCCTGGGCGTCGGGGAGTCTACCCTCTGACTCAGAAAGCTGCAAGCGGAGAGATGCTCCGTGTGCTTGGAGGCCCCTGCACTGATGGGCGGACCCATTGGGAGTTTAGGTCTGTATCTGCAGCCAGCGGCCTCCTCTTTCTAAGACGATGAGCAGTTCTCAGCCGGGCATCCTCACCGCCGCGGCCTCCATAGGGTAAGCACCCGCGTCTCTGGGGCCTGCCCTGTGCACAAAGGTTCTCCGTCAGCACATCGCCTCCTCCCCTAACTCCCACCTTCGCTTGAGTTTAAAACAAAAGTCAATTAAAGTAAAGGAAGTTCCGCTGTCCACTGCAGATTAGAGCCCCGCCGTGACCATCCACGTCCTGACAGGTCTAAGTGGGGTGGGTGGGTGAACCTGTCCAGCTGGGATAGCCCTCCACCCCCGCAGGCTGACCCCGCTCCAGCCAGACACCTCTGGGCCACCTCCCAGAAGAAGAGCACCAAGCAGACGCCCATCATCTGAGCTCTGAAAAGGCAAGGGGAGACCCCCCCACTTCCTGGCAGCTCTGCTTGTCACAGTGCATGCTGACAACCCCATTGAAAACAGCCCTCGCCGCCACTGTGAAGCTCTTTCTGTCTCCCATTCAGTCCTTTCTCAGACAGTTTTTGAAAGGTGAAGAAAAGTCTGGAAAACGCTCGCCATCAGCCCCCACCCCCCACCTCCCACCCCCAGCCCCATCACCGAGGGAGAGGGGCGGCAGCTTGGGGGGAGCCGGGCTACCGAGCAGCCTCACCTGGCCCCACGGTGCACCGCCTCCAATTAAATCAAAATGGTTTGTTTTTAATGGTCTTTTACACTGACAAGTGGGCGATCATTTTGGGCCCACGAGCTGTCAGGGAACTGAGGCAAATCCTCCGTTGATAATGCCCAATGCTTCCAATTAGGAGCCGGGGCCGCTCCCGGCGTCCTAACGATTCCCCAGCCGCCCCCCAGGCCCCTTTGGCGCGGGCTGTTTCTTCTTCCTCCTCTGCCGCAAATTACTGACACAAAACGGAAAGGCCCCGCGTCTCCTCCGCCACGCCAGGCCCGGGCCCTGTTGGGCTTAATGAGCCGATGGAAGTTTCGTGGCTCCGGCGCTAAATTCTTTTCTTGTTTGACAGCTGCTCGGCTAAGGCGAGTGTTGACCTTATAAAAGATTTAGTGTTTCTCATTATTTTCTGTCAAGCTTCACAAGTGATGGCTCTGCGGTTATCATTTGCATCCTGGGGTGTGCGTGCATGTGTGTGCGTGTGTGCATGTGTGTGTGTGTGTAGGGGGCTCCAGTGGAGATGAGGAAAAGGGGCTTTCTCTGCCCCAGTTGCATCTGGCCCCCACACACCAGCTCCCGGCCTGACACCCTCTCCTGGGGACTTGCAAAGAGAAGACAGGAAGCAGAGCCACCGTGACCGGATGGTTCAGTGGCTCCCAGGCCTCCCGGATGGAACTTCTGCAGAGGCACCCCGAGGCAGGCAGACTCCCAGAGCCTGCGGGCGCTGGCCCAGCCCGTGATGGACGTGCCGGACAAAAGGCCCGGCTGGGGCAGGTGTGGTGCTGAGCACAGTTCAGAACCACACTCAAGGCTTTATCACCAGAAACTTACCCTACTTACAGGCCCCATGGAAAGCCCCGACCAGCACGATTCTGGCCTCTGCTCTGCAACCTAAATGAAGGTTTAATGGTTTTGAAAAGCAGAAGCAATTTCTCTAAATGGCACGTATCACTGTCCCCTGTGGGACATCCCCTGTGGGATATCCCCTGTGGGATGACTATGGAGCATGTGTTAGTCCTTATTTGTCTCCTGCACCCACGCCCAAGGGGAGGCAGGGGGCCTACTCTATAAATAACAAGACTCTGGGGAGTCCATGCTGGCTCCTTCGCCAGCCTCATGTTGGTCCCTCCTTCTCCTCTCTTTCATTCTCCATGTTCTCCCCTCCTGCTAACCTACCCACTGGCCATCCAGGGTGAGGGTGCCCCAAGGTCGCCCCGAGAGGGAGAGAGACAGTTCAGGGCAGGTGAACACAGGGATGTCTTCTCCCGGGGTTCTGAGCCTTTGTGCTGCCTCCTTGTTACCACGGGAGACCCTGTTTTGATCTCTTAGAGCAAATCCACGGTGCACTCTCCCTCCCGTGCCCATGGCAGACCTTGCTAATCAATCACAGCACACTTTTTCAGGAGCCTCTATTTAGCCTGAGAATATTTTATGACCGAATGTGGCCACATCATGATGGGGAGTGCTGCCTACTTGCCATCCCTGCCTTAGAGGGGCCATTTGAATAAACTGCCATGCTACCGCACAGGGGAAACTTGAGGATGTTAGCTGAATGAAAAGCTGATCACCAAAGACCATGTACTGTGTGACTTGATCATCAGGGAATATCCAGAATGGGCAAATGCCTAGAGACAAAGAGGAGATTTGTTGTTGCAGGGGCTGGAGGGAGGGGAAAGTGGTGCAATTCCTAGGGGTCCAAGGTTTCTTTCTGGAATTATGAAAATATTCTAAACTTACATTGTGCTGGTGGTTGCATAGCCCTGTGAATATACTAAAAATCATTGATGTATACACTTCTTTGGGAGAAAACGTCATTTTTTTCTTTAAAAATTTTTTAAATTTAATTTTTATTTTATATTTGAGTATAGTTGATTTACAAGGTCATGTTAGTTTCAGGTAAACAGCAAAGATTTATACACTTGGGGTGAATTTTACAGTGTATGCATTATATCTCAATTGTTACTGTTGTTTAGTCACTAAGTTATGTCCAGCTTTTTGCTACCCCATGGACTGTAGCCCACGGGGTCCCCTGTCCATGGGATTTCCCAAGCAAGCATACTGGAGCCGGTTGCCATTCCTTCCCCAGGGGATCCTCCCCACCCAGGGAAGCTGTGTCTGCATTTCCTGTCTTGCAGGCGGATTCTCTACTGCTGAGCCACCAGGGAAGCCCTTAAATCTCAATAAAGCTATTTTAAAAATTGGGGGAAATCAGCCCACTGGAGTCAGATGAGTGCTCATCACCCAGACTCTGTCTTTGGAGCCCTGAACAGGGGGATAACGGGGCCCCAAGAAATGGCCTCAGGTGAGGCGGTGCCCGGGGTGTCCTCAGCTTCCCCGGTGAGATACTGTGACCCTCACTTTTGTTGTAGTCATTCAGTCACTCAGTCAAGTCTGACTCTTTGTAACCCTGGACTGTAGCCTGCCAGGCTCCCCTGTCCATGGGATTCTCCAAGAAAGAATACTGGAGTGGGTTGCCATGCCCTCCTCCAGGGGATCTTCCCCTGGAATTTGCCCAAATTCATGTCCAGTGAGTTGGTGATGCCGTCTCACCATCTCATCCTCTGCCGCCCCCTTCTCCTCTTGCCTTCAATCTTTCCCAGCATCAGGGTCTTTCCCAATGAGTTGACTCTTCGGATCAGGTGGCTATGAGTATTGGAGCTTCACTTACCTGGAGCCTATTAAACTTAGACACTGAAGGAGCAGAGATGGGCACCAACCCAGAGTTTTTCAGAAAATTCAAACACCCTGCCTTGGGGTTGCCCTATGATTTATCTACCAGCATCTGGCAAACAGATTCACTGTTCAATTTTGATCTCAACTGCTGCCGACTAGCCTTAGCTAATCCTTGGGAATGATCTAGAGGTTTTGTTTGGCTTCTGGAAATAGCAAATCGATTCTCCTGCTCAAAGACAAGTGCATGACTGTCTCTTCTTCTGCCCCAGTGAGTCTCAAGAACTTCACAGTCTGTGGAGCAGAAACCTGGTTCCCGGCTCCAGCTTTGCCACGTAGTAGCTGGGTCTCCTTGAGCCGGTGTCTTAACCATCCTGAGAATCAGTCTCCTCCGTTGTCGGTGAAGATGCCCTGTCCCGAAGCCTTGCCCCCTCCCCCTTCACCTGACACGGTCCCCCGCGGTCCCACGTTAGATCTTGCAGGCAGGCAGGAAGTTTGTTTTCTAAGCCCAGGTTTGGCTGTTCTCTGAAAACACAGCATGTGTCAGCAGAGCGGGTCAGGCCCTGTGTCCTTGCTCCATCTATTTTTGGACCACAGAGAAATTAGAGCTGTAGTAGAATAACAATTTAGGGGACCAGATGTCTCAGGAGAGACTGCCGCCCTTGTTAATTACTCACACTGCAGACCTGCTCCATCAGAGTCCAGGACCCACCGCTTCCACCAGCGACATCCTACGTGGATTTGTGTTCTACGGGGCCTCTGACCTCCAGCTGCCCGAGCTTGACAGAAATTACTGACCTGGGACTGATCCATAATTTTCAAGTACCTCTCATTAGAGGAGACAGCCTCTCAATCTTTCAAAGCGAAATCTCTCTCCCAGTCACCTGAGCGGCTGTCACTTAAAAAAAAAAAAACTAAGCTAAAATCTCTATAGCTGTCTTTCTTTTTTTTTTTTTTTAGTTCTTGGGGAGATTTTTTTCTGTTGTTGTTAACTCGGCTATTTTTTCTCAGATTCTACCTGGACTTCTTGGCCCCCAGACTAGGCACTGGAGATTTTAGTGTCCAGTTGGGGAATTATTGTGTGGCTCATGAGAGGGCTTTGGGAAAGCAGTCTGGCCCCCTGCCCCTTTTAGGAGGATGTGTCAGGGTGGGGGGGGATTGTGAGAAAGCTGCTCAGTTTGTGAACTCGACAGTCGTGATCAAAATCTCTAGATCATTCCCAAGGATTAGCCCCCTCCCACTGGGGGCTCAAGCCAAAGTCACACACCACTGGTAATGACGCTGGAGCCCGGACTCAGGATTCAAATGGAATCCAACACAAATCACCAACAAATAAGTCTCTAAACTGTGGGTGTGTGGAGGGAGAAACTTCTGGCCCTAAGTTGCTTCTCCAAAATGCAGTTTGAAAATCACCCCTAGTGTTTTCACCTTAAAACGACAAAAAGGGAGCATGTAAAACTGAGGCTGTCTCTGCTTCCTGTCCTCCCCTCTCCCTCCCACAGGGGAGGCCAGGCAGGACTTCTGGGCATATTCTTTCCTCCAATTTCTTTCCATTTAACTAGATTCATGCACAGGCTTGAACAACACAGGGGATCATTTTATCGGTTTAAAATTTTTCACGTAAATGGCATCGTACTTATGTTCCTTTCTTTCTTAGTTGCATCTTATTTGCAGCGTGTGAGATCTAGTTCCCCGATCAGGGATAGAACCTGGGCCCCATTCACTGGGAGCATGGAGTCTTAGCCACTGGACCACCAGGGAAGTCACTATACTTCTTTTAATAGCACGACTATAAGCAAATAAGCAGTTGTGTGACTGTATTTTTCTTGCTAGTTTCCTGCCTCTATGATAGCAGAGGCTATCTGAATTCTCCCTGACTCCTAGCACCTGGCACACAGTGGGTACTCAGTAACTATTCAATAAGAGAAATAATGAGCATGCAGATGAAGGGGCAATGGTCACACCTTATCCCCTAACCCAGGTCACGTGGCCATCTTCTCTGTAAAGGCACCAGTTTATTTCATATAGTGACTTTCCGTCCAAAGTAGATCCGACTTTTCACACAAGCATACCAACTCAACAAACACCAAAGAATCTGTCTGATTCACACAGATCACTTTGGCACCAAAGAAATTAAATTAGAAAATCAGTCACAGACGTAACTAACGAAAGTGCCTGGAAATGTAAAACCCTATTTATAAATAACCTCAGGACGAAAGAAGAAATCCGACGAAATTTGATGGAGATTAGATGAAAAGAGAATCAAACAAAAATAAATATTCTCAAAACTTGTGTGATGAGATAAAAGAAAATTTAGAGGGAAACATAGTTGCCAATGCTATGTTATATAAATGTTAATATTAGGGGAAAAAAAGAAAGATTAAAAGGCAATTACAGCTAAGCAGACAACTCTAGATGCTGGAAACAGAACAACAGAGAGACTTCAAAGAAGGAAACCACAAAGTCAAGAGCAAAATTAATGAACGTCAAAGGCACAATTAAAGATATCAATCGGATGCAAAGCAGACCAGAAAAGCACAGAGACTTTCACACGAATTGGGAAATGGGATCCAGGAGACCAGATCCCCTGGGGGCAGTGTGGGGACCACAGGGACAGGGGCGGGGACCTCAGGAAATGGTGATGGAGTGGCTCCTGAGGTCAGCTCTGCCCAGGACCATGGAGGCCCTGAGAGAATCACTTCCCACCTCTCTGCCTTGGCTTTTCCATCTGTATAATGGGAGAGTTGGAGATACTGATCTCTGAGGTCTCTTTCAACCCTAGGTTTCTGGGAATCTTTTATTCCAATCTGGTTGCAGAGAGGCAAAGGGTATCATCCAGGCGGGGGATTGCAGTCCCTAACAAATCTTTTTTTTTAAGGATTGATAGTGACAATTGCTCACCTCCCCGGCCTTGTCTCTGTGTCCCCTAGCCACACTCAGTGGCTTTCATTCTCTCCCATTTGGCCACATTTGCTCAGGTTTTGGGCTGGTCCCTCTCGTCTAGAACATCTTTGCCTTCCTCTTCTCCTGGATAGTTCCCTCATCCTCTCTAGAAAGACCTTCCTGCTCCTAGATGGACTTAGAATTCCCCAGTCCACAGTGCTACAAATTGCCATTGAATGATGACATGTACAGTGCGTTTAGCAGCCGCCTCTTGTGCCATCTTGCAGGGTCCGTGTGTGTTGGCCTTATTCACCAGCACATCCCCAGGATGTCCAGTGCAGGCACCTGGTCCTTATTTGAGCAACATATTGAGATGCTCCCCATTCAAACAGGACCAGCACCTTCGCCAACCTGCCCATCCTGCTCCCAGGGCTGCTGGCAGGCCAGTGGCGCTCGCCTCTTATTTACCTGCATTGACCTGAGAGCGACTCAGCTCCATTCAGCAGAGCTGTCTCCTGCCAAAGCTGTTACAGTTTCTTAGCTCCAGGCGGAGACAGACTGCAGATGGCTTAATTTAGCAGCATCTCCGAAGGAATTCTTTGCTCCACGGCTCTTCATCCTTTGACTCCGGGGGTCTGTGGGGTCGTGACCACACACACTTGAGGCCTGACTTGTGATTAGGACCCTCATCTCTGGCGGAGCTGCTATTTTCGGAGGAGAGAGTGTGCAGGCGGGCAGGATGGGAGCCGCCCAGTTTCCAGCAGGGCCTTTCTCTTGACTCATTTCTTGGGCATTTGTTAAGAGAGTGGAGTTTCTCGGTGAGGATCTGGGGCCAGGATGACCCCACGGCTCTGGGGTTCTGTGAGACCTGGGGCAAGTGACCTAACCTTCTGGGGCCCCTGGCTCCCCATCTGTGAGATGGAGACAACAGTGGATGCTCTGAGGCTTGTGTCAAATAAGAGCACTGCACCTGGCAAACAGCAGGTCTGTTACCAAAACAGCCGTGGGCCCAAGGTCCCAGTCGCTGGTCTCCAGGGCACATTCTGCAGAGGGGCACCTGCTTTTTGGTGTTCTGAAAGCTGAAATGCCCCTCTCTGTGGACTTCCATATTCTGCTTCAGGAGCTGGGGACTTCATGGGTATAGAATAGGCCCCTTCTCTTCTCTTTCTGTCTCATGGACTCCCCTGGTGGTTCAGACCATCAAGAATCTGCCTGCAATGCAGGAGATCTCAGTTCGATCCCTGGATCAGGGAGATCCCCTGAAAAGGGGAATGGCAACCCACTCCAGCATTCTTGCCTAGAAAATTCCATGGACAGAGAAGCCTGGTGGGTTACAGTTCATGGGGTCACAAAGTGTTGGATAAAACTGAGTGACTTTCACTTCTCTTTCTAAAGAACAGTTCCCTGAGGGCCAGGGAGTAAGCTTCTGCTTGAGTGAGCTCTCTGGAGAGTCCCCAGCCCCAGCCACTAAGCATCTCCTTCGAGTGCTACCTTCTCCCTCTGCTGACACCATTTCCCCTGCTGTGTCCCCCTGCCAACCCTCTCGTCCCGATCCTCCCAGGCCGCAATCAAGTCCCACCTGGCCTGGAAGCCCTCCCTGACCATCTGAAGCCAGTGAATTTCGCCCACTTCCTTCCTTCACTCATCCACTCATTTGTTCGATCTTTTCAACTTTGTTTCAACACGTCCTGAATGCCAGGCCCCATGCCAGGCACTGGGGGTCACTGGGGAACAGGGCAGGTGCAAATCCCACCTTACAGGGCTCTGGGGCTGGACACTCACCTGTGCTCCCCTGGGTCCCTCCCATGGAAGACTGAAGTCATCCCTCCCATGAGTGACTTAACTCCGAGAAAGTCCAGCAGGAATGGGAATCCTTCAACAGCAGGGACCACATACTAAATGCCTGCCTCCCACATGTCAGCCAGTGCTGCTGAGAACACAGTGGGTGTCAGAGTGTGTTCTCAGTCACTGGGGCGAAGCTCTTGTGCCCCAAACACCCCTGTAGAAAACCAGGGGGACGTGGAAGCAGGAACACCAAAGCACAAAGGGTGTGGCACTTCACTGCCCTTGGCACATAGGCACTTAATAAATACTTTTCAGATGGATGGATGAATGAATATTTCTTCCTTGATAAAGTTTCCAAGGAAGGAGAAAGAGAGCTTCCCCTGGGCTTCTCTTTTGTTTGTGTGCTGATGTTAACCTGATTGCCTCTAAGCTGAGCAGCACCTAAGACCTGGGTCCTCCTGACATCTACTCAGGAGACCAGCGTTCCGAGCCTCCTGCCACTAGCGCTGCACACAATCGCATCACCCACTGTCAGCACCACCCACCATCAGCACCACTCACCATCAGTACCACTCAGCACCCACCAGCAGCACCACCCACCACCATCAGCACCACTCACCATCAGTACCACTCAGCACCCACCATCAGTACCACCCACCATCAGCACCACCCACCATCAGCACCACTCACCATCAGTACCACTCACCACCCGCCATCAGTACCACCAACCATCAGCACCTCACCATCAGTACCACTCAGCACCCACCAGCAGCACCACCCACCATCAGTACCACCCACCATCAGCACCACCCACCATCAGCACCACTCACCATCAGCACCACTCAGCACCCACCATCAGTACCACCATCAGCACCACTCACCAGCAATACCACTCACCACCCGCCGTCAGCACCACACCCCAGCAGTCACTGGTGGCTCCTGGCGTGCCCGAGTTCTGGCCTCATCACTCCAGTCTACGGCGTTGTCTTCACATGGCCTTCCCCTCTCCCTGTGACTTCTGTCTCTTACAAGGATGCCTGTCATTGGATTCAGAGCCCACCTGAATACTCGGGATAATTTTCATCTCGAGATCTGTAATCCTATCTACAAAGCCCCCTTTCGCAAACACTCATCACAGTCACAGGTCCCGGGGTTAGAACGTGGGTGTGCCTTTGGCCGGGAGGTCACCATTCAGTCCTTTACGAGAGCCAGAGAGGTGCGTGGACCTGCAGAGCTGTGCTTCCCGGTGAGGAACAGCCGGCGCCTGGCCCCCGGCTCAGGACTATTGCCGCTCTGGATGCCACGGATGACCACGGAGGCCAGCTCGGCCCCTCCATCGGCCGGGGTGCCCAGGAGGTCTTACTGAGCGTCTCTAGCTGCCTTCTGGGAAGCACGGGTGTCAGGAGACACATGTCACTGTTTACAAGCCCCTGTCCCATGCCAGAGGGGACGCAGGATGAACCCTGGAGAAGGCCTTTTGCTTACGGCTACTTCCATCCTGCATGAAGTACTGGACCTTCTCTCTCCTCAGTACCTTCTGTGAGGCCACTTGGTAAGTGTTCTGAAACTGGAGGCCGAGCTGAGAACAGCACTGTGATGTGTCGTGGAGACACCGCTGTATTTAAGGTGGATAACCAACAAAGACCTATTGTAGAGCCGAAAGCATAGAAGACTGTGGTTAATGGAAAACAGTTGACCCCCAGGCCTTGAGCCTGGGCCTGAGCGGCCTTCGGTGCCGGTGGGAAGGGCCCACCCAGGGGGACTCAGAGCTTTGGGCCTGGGCTTGGGCCCCGCCCGGGGAACAACCCTGATGCACGGCCCAGAAACAGGAGGCCTGAGGCTGGAGCTGGGACGGCTCCCGGAAATGCCGCCACGAGAGTCCACAGAGGGACGGGGGAAGCGTGTCCATGAATCTCCTGCACCATTTGTTCCTTAGGACTCGTGGGCACATGTTTTCCCAGAGGAGCGGGTCATGGCTTTCTGCAGAGACTCCAGAGGGCCCACAGCCCCCAGAGAATGAGGGGTGCAGATTCACGTCCTGGAGTAGCTAACTCAATCTACTCATCACCATTTGATTTTTTTTTTTTTAGCAGTTTCTAATAAGTTTTTGCAGTGCCATTTGGACGCAGCCAGAGTGGCAGCCATGGCAGAATATTCTAGAAGGAATCCAGAACCTAGGACCCAGGGGTTCATGGGTTCGCGGGGGTGCTAAGGCAGAGCTTCTCTGTCCCTGATTCCCTTTGGGGCCGGCCCTGGACCAACTTTGCTCTGGGCCTCAGTTTCCTCACCTGTAAAATGAACACGTGGAGTCAGATGACATTGGGCCCTGCATGCACCCTGACTCACCGTCTCCCTGGACCTGAGGTGTCCCACCCTAACCTGTGACTGAGACCTTGGACTGGGGGGCTGACAGGGTCCGAAAGAAGGTTGAGCTCTGGTGAGCCATGACCTCCCCCCAGGGCTGCGGGTTCCTAGGCCATGGTGAGTCCTGATGGGGACCAGAGACGGTCCCTGCAAGTCCCTCCCCGCCTCCCCTCTGTGTCTGTGCGTGCTAAGTTGCTCCAGTCGTGTCCAGCATTTTGCAACCCCACAAGACTCCTCTGTCCATGGGATTCTCCGGTAAGAGTACTGGCGTGGGTTGCCCTGCCCTCCTCCAGGGGATCTTCCCAACCCAGGGATAAAACGGGTGTCTCTTACGTCTCCTGCATAGGCGGGTGGGTTCTTTACCACTAGAGCAACCTGGGAAGGCCCGCCTTCCCTCTATTTCCTTTTAATTCTTCATCCTCTCTCTGTTTCTCTTTTCTCTCGCCTTTTGTCACTGGAGGGCTGCCTGCAGCTCTGTGGTCTTAGCTAACCCCTGCAGGGAGGGGTCCCTTGGCCTGGCTCTTGACGAGAACCTGTGGCCGTGCTGGCCATGTGGATCCCACCTTATCCGGAAGTCACGGCAGAGCCTTCAGCTGCTCCAGCAGACCCTTTGTCTAGACCACCACGTCCCCTCGTGACCCTGAGCTGTGGGGTCCCCAAGGCCAGCATATAGGCAGCCTCCTTAGCATGGAACCCCCGGTTCTTCCTATAAGCCCCCTTTGTTCCCCAGAGAGGCCCTGACTCTGGGGAGGGTCAAGTCCATCTCTCTGTGCTCTTCGCAGCCCCCAAGCCCTCCACGGACTCTCACGAAACAGCTGTGTAGCCATCACCCACATCGTTTCCCCGTGTAGGAAGAGTGAGTCCCCCTCGTTCACTGCGGGGCCCAGTGCCTGCACAGAGCTGTGCTCAGTGGTTAACGCGTGTGGCCTGAATGAATGAATGAATGAATGAACGATGTGCGCCTTGCAACAAGCAAGCCTGAATGAACCCTTTCCACCCTGTGCCTCTGTTAGAAGAGAAGTGCCATTTGGGGGGGATTCTCATATATTTGGAGGTGCTGCAGCAGACCTAGGGGACAGAAGCGGTCTCCACTCATCACCACTTCTCGAGAGGGAAAGACTGGCCGAAATACTGACTGCACAACAATTTAACGGCAGAGGCCCCCACACCTCGGGTCTGGCCCTGGTTCTGGCCCAACCGTCAGCCGCTGGGATGGGGGTGGAGGTCAGATGGTCTTACAGTGACGGACAGGACCCCAACTGTGCTTGGCAGACCCCCCTTGGAGAGAGCTGTTCGTTTGGGGTTTTAATGGTGGAGAATCAGCTTTGAAGGATAATGCTGGCTGAGAGGTCCCACTGCCTGGTGACCGCCATCATCGGCAGGTGATATTTATCAAGTGCACGTCGTCCCAGCAACAAGCGAGACAGGGAAAAACACGGGCACTGGGCAGCTCTGCTCTGACGCCCCTCCCTGTCCCATGGTGGGTCCCCCCGACTTCACCCTGGAACACCAGGACAGCACTTTCCCTCCACTTGGTTCCCTCTGACAGTGACTTTCGTTCTCAGAGATGGAAGGACGGGGCGTCCCCGGGGGAGCCCCGGAGCACTCACGCCCGCTGACCGGCTCTCCATCTGTCCGCAGGTGGGCCCCCATCTCGCGACCTTCCCCACTGAGGCCGATCGCCAGAGAGCCTTCAAAGCCCACCGGGAAGAGTGTGCCGTGCGCCAGGGGACCCTGAGGATGGGCAACTACACCCACCCTTAAAGCCTGTCTGACGCGGTAGAAAATTCTCTGAAGGACTCGCCTGCCTTGCCCCAACTCACACAAGACACTTCCCCATCGTTCTGTGGGTTCTGCCTCAGCCAGGACCTTGGATTTGGGTCTTAGATGACTTATTTTTGCTAAGATCCCCCCTTTAGAGTTAGCCACACTCGTTCCCCTTAGCCCCAGCAACCCCTCACTTAGGGACTCCCCTCTTCCAGCAGGACTCTACCTCGCTTCTGAAGCCCCAGCCTGATAAGAGAAACTCAAGTTTCAAGGCAGCTTTTATAGGCTCCAGACTAAGGCTCTGTCCTCAAGTATTAAAAACAACCCATGTATTTGCTGTACAAAGTGTGAAAGTATCATGCTTTGAAAGCCCTCATTTCGTATTCCAAACATGAGATTTAATTTCTCTTTTCGGGGATGCCTGATGTCTCTCCATGGCAGTGATGTCTCTCCATGGCAGTACTGTCTCTCTGGGACCCCTGAGGGCAGGAAGAGCCCACACTCCTTACTTGGAACGGCCTCACCTCTTCAGGGCTAAGATGCCCCCACCAACAGTGACCCGGGAAGGTCACCCCTCCCACCTCCTGAAAGACAACACCCTCCAGGGCCGAAAGCACCCAGACTGGGGCCCTTCGTACCTCCATCTTTCTGCAGGTCCTCTGGTTTCTCCCCACAAATTAGATGCCGATCTACTTTAAATTAAAAGAGCTATTTTTCATCCTCCTCTTGTGCCTTTATTTGAAAACCAGTAAACCAGTGTGACAATCAGCCTCAGACTCTCCAAGGGCCCTGACTTTCTCCACGACATCTCGACCAGCGCCTATAAGTCAGGCAAATGCTCAAGCTTTAAAATCCTCTGACTAGTCTGAGGGTTCCCAGCACTGACCTTCAACTTGGATCTCTCCCCAGCCTCCCACACTCATTTATCCAACTGCGACTCCCCAGGCCCCCCGCCCTGGGCCAGGTGTCTCCACTCAAGCATCGGCCGTTCATCTCAAACCAGCACAGCCGAGACAGAATTCTGGATTTTTTTTCCCACCAAACTTGCTTCTCCCTCCATTTTCCCCGTCTCATACTTGAGACCACCCAGAGGCTGAAGACAAAAAGCATCACGACTCCGCTTCCTCCACTCTCACACCCGATCCATCAACAAGCCCGTCAGTGTCACTTCCAAAAACAGCCTGATTCATCTGCAGGTCCCCATCATCTGTCTGGAGAATTGTATCAGGTTCCTGCTTCTCCCCACAATCCCTTCTCCACAGCTTGTCACCTGCCCACCGCTTCTTGTCATTTAGATCTTAGCTCAAAAGCCAAGTCCCCTCAACCCCCTCAGGCAGTTCCCTGGTGGGCTCATGGTTAGGATTCCCAGCTTTTACTGCCAGGGCCCAGGTTCAATCCCTGGTCCGGGACCCCAGGAGACCCCCATGAGACCCATGACACAGCCAAAAATAAAATAAAATCAGGAATTAGTTTAAAAAACACAAAAGGGTAAGATGTCCCCTATGGGAATTCCCTGATAGTCCAGCGGTTAGGACTCAGGTCCAGGTTCAATCCCTGCTCAGGGAACTAAAGATTCTGCAAGTTGTGTGGTGTGGACCAAAAAAAAAAAAAAAATGAACAAGTCTCCCACTCAAAAGGCCTTCCCTGGAGTGTGTGTGTGTCTGACTCTTCATGACCCTGTGGAGTGCAGCCCACCAGGCTCCTCTGTCTATGGGGATCCTCCAGGCAAGAATACTGGAGTTGGTTGCCATGCCCTCCTCCAGGGGATTTTCCCAACCCAGAGACAGAACCCAGGTCTCCTGCGTCTCAGGTAGATTCTTTACCCTCTGAGCCACCAGGGGTAGCCCCCAGTTAAACCCACACCAACCTGTTTTATTCTCAGCAAAGCAATGAGCCCTTATTCACTGCCTGTCTCCTCCTCTAAAAGGGAAAGTGGTCCCGGATCAGGGGTCTAAGAGCCCAGGGCCCAGAGCTAGGGGCCTGTGGAATGCCCCACGGTATGACCATCCACTGTGGCTCCTGCCCCCCCGCCCCCACCCAGGCCAAGCGGGGGTCGTCCATCAGCCTCGGCAGAGACACAGTGAGTCTGTGACTTCAGATCTGAGTGAGTTTCTCAAACAGCCTCCCCAGCCTCAACACAGGCCAGCACTGAAGCTCCTTAGAAGCTAATTCCATAAAAACGCTGCACACACTAACCAACCCCCTCGGGAATCTGGCTCAGCAGGGCCCTGATGGACCCCCGCCCCATCCTAACGGTCTAAAGTCCCCCTCCCGCCCCATGCACCAGACAAGCATCCCCACTGTCTTTGCTAAAGCCCACCTGCAGCCTTCTGAGCCCTGGGAGCAGCGCCCCAGCCCGAGGGGCCTGGTCACTGAGCACGCGGCCGTTCCAGGGCGTGACGCCCAGCTCCACTGAGACCATTCTGTGCGACCCTGTGTCAGTGTCCTCCTCTGTGAGTCAGGACCCCGACACACCCCAGATGTTTTCTCAAGCGAACTTCGGTATGATGACAGGGAAGCACATGTCTCCTGTGATTAGCAGACTTCAGCGCTTTCGAAGAACAGGGAATGCGGATGATTTTCTTATCAGTAAAGCACACTGAGGAGGGACAGCCGGATGTCTGAGGGGGTCGAGGGACGAGGGCAGGATGCTCCAAGGAGCCTTTGTGTCCAGATGCACCAAGAAGGTCAAGGTATTTTGAATGGAGCCCTCTCTCTTGCTCTGAAATCCACAATGGATAGGGGGATACACATCAGGATACAGAATCCTCTGCTGCTGCTGCTGCTGCTGCTAAGTTGCTTCAGTCATGTCCGACTCTGTGCGACCCCGTAGACGGCAGCCCACTGGGCACCCCCATCCCTGGGATTCTCTAGGCAAGAACACTGGAGTGGGTTGCCATTTCCTTCTCCAATGCATGAAAGTGAAAAGTGAAAGTGAAGTCGTTCAGTTGTGTCTGAGTCTTAGCGACCCCCGTGGACTCCAGCCCACCAGGCTCCTCCATCCATGGGATTCTCCAGACAAGATTACTGGAGTGGGGTGCCATTGCCTTCTCCACTGAATCGCCTAAAGGATCCCAAATTAGGCTCTATCTGCCACAGCAATGAGCAAGATGCCCCACTGGTCAGTGGCCCCTCCAGGCCAGCTTCACTAAGGACGGGGCCAGGGTGGGGATTTACGGACTTGGCCAGAAAATGCTGCAGGAAATCTCTTTCGTCTATCCGATTACTTCTTGCCTCTGCAGCGGGTCAGGCGGGACTGGTGGGGACGGGTCGGGGCTGTGACCATGTACCAGGAGCATGCCTTCCCCCTCTCCTGGAGTCCAGCCGCTGGTGGTCCAGGGCCAGGCTCAAGCACACAGCAGTTGCTCAGCTCCTTGTCCTATAGCGCCACCCGCTGGCAGGTCTAAGCAGGAGGCCAAGGAGGAGCCTGGCTCTTCTCTCCGGGCCTCCTTCCCTCCCCTAGCTTGGTCCTTTCCTCCTCATGAATTATTTGCGCCCTCACAAAGCCCCAGGTCTGATTCCAGTCCGATTCTGCCTTCTCAGGTATCCTGTCGTGTCGGCCACACGCCTGTCCTCGCTCACGCAGAGCCTGAGCTGGGGGAACCTCGAGGCACAACTGGGGCCCTTGATCATCCTTCACAACCCAGGGTAGAGCCTCCCCCTCCAAGGTTCCAGTCTGCAGGGGCCTTAGGGCTCATCTGCTAGCCTCTCTCCTCCACCATCCTCCCCACTTCACAGGTGGAAAAGAGATGTCAAAGGGGCCCGACTTCACTCAGTGAGTCGGCCGCAAGCCAGTGACTGGTCCACTGGGTGTCCCAGAGTCTGCCCCCCCAAAGCCACCTCTCAATTAAAGAGGGGCAGATATGGGGACAGCTCCTGATCACGTGCCAAAGAATGCCACGCTAGCACTCACCACGCTGGCGCTCACCAGGGATGTGACCTGGTTTTGCTCATTTCCCTGGTGGTTGGCATTTGGGAACATTCCGCCTTCCCGCCTCCAGGTTGGGTTTCTTGGCCAAACCCCACCAGAGAGTCAACCAGACAAAGAGGCCCATGTGTACTGTCCTCCTGAGCCTCCGAGAGGCGGCTGGTCTGGACCCCCACTCAGTCAGCTTGAAATTCTCAGAAGTCTCCTCGGAGGTGGGAGGAAGGCAGTGCCTGTGTTCATGTGCACTAGGCAGGAGGTGGGAGCAAGCGGGGCCTGCCTGGGGCACTAAGACTTTGAAACAGGACTCACAAAACTGGGAGGGGCCTGAGGACATGTCTGGTCCTGCCAGAGAAGACGGGGCCGAGCCAGGACCAGAGCAGACTTCTTGGCTGGTAGGTCCAGCTTTCTTTTCACACTGAATCCCCACTGACTTTAGCCTCTTTCCAGATTTTTAAACTAGAGCCCAAACCCCATTGGTTATCTCCCTGCCACCCCCTACTCTGATCAAACCAGGTAACTAACAATATTCCCAGCCAGAAGAAAGGAGATGGGGTTCTGGAGTCTGACAATTGTACAAGATGTTTAGCAGGGATGGTAGCAACAAGTCAATGGTGATTGATGTCTGAGCTCTGCCTGGCAGGGAGCTTCTAGAAGCCTGAAGAGAAAGCAGTGCTCAAAGGCCACCAATGCAAATTTAGTCCTGGGAGGTCCCTGGGTCCAGCAGGAGATGGCTTGGCTCTTTGATTCATTCATCCAAGCTTCCCAATTTAGACCCACAGATCTCAGGGCCCAGAGCAAGCACATGTGCATGACAGCAAGCAGACCAGCGGCTCGGGCGCCAAGGTGGGCCTGGGGACAGACACACAGGTCTGTGTCTCCAATCAAAAACCCTCTCTTGCATTCATCCTTCTGAACCAAAACCATCTTTTGCCTGCATTTCTTTTTACTTGGGAAACACTTTGATGCTCGAAATCATCATTAAATGAGAAAAAAATCTAGGTTGGCTTTTTATACAGGTTCCTAGAACTGAATGCAAGCAATTTAAAAACGTGAATTCACAATTGGGAAATAATCTTTGGAGACGAATTTAGGTTGATGGGTGTCGTTGCACTCTGTGAGATTGAGGCACGAGAGTCCATCCCATCCTGCCCCGGTGACATCGCCAGCAGGGAGCACGGCGATGTGTGCAGGACCGAACGCATGTTTACAGGGGAGGAAGGAAGGAGGAAGGGAGGGAAAAAGAAAGAGAGGGGGGCAAGGGTAAGAGGAGAGAGGACGGTAGGAGAGAGGGAGAGAAGAACAGAGGAAAAGAAAGAATATGTTCTCTTTCAGGTTTCAGGAGCTCCATGGGGTTTTGAGCTGAACCAACAAAAGTGATTGAGAGAAGCATGACCTTGAAACCCACAAACTGCCCAAATCCTTGTCCAGCCCATCTGTTTGCAGAAAGATATTAGCACCCAACCTTGGCCCATATCGCCCAAATCCCTTGTCCCCGCCATGTTAAAAACTGGTTTCGGTAGGAAGGCCTGAGGCAAAGGGCAGGGCGGAGGGCTGACTCCTCTGGGGGGGCCCTCACCTGCCAGAGGAAAAGCTCTGGCTATCATTCTTAGTAGTCGTCATGTGAAAGGCATAATCACTATTCTCCAGGATCTGAGCCGAGTGCAGAATCCTCACCACGACCACGTGAAGTGGGCAACTCCACTGAAAAACATACAGCCCAGAAAGTGACATTGAGAAAGCTCAAGGTCACAGAGCAGGGCTGGGACTGTGGTAAGGGAGGCAAACCCCAGCCTAGGACACAAAACTTTTGACTTTCCACCAAACTCAGTAACCAAGACAGACAATATTTTAATGCAATATTTTGAAATCAAAATTTAAAAATCCCTGATGGACAAAACAGCAACAGGTTCAGACTTCCTTGGTGGTCCAGTGGTTAAAACTCCGCGCTTCCAGTGCAGGGGACTTGGGTTCGATCCTTGGTCAGAGAACTAAGATCCCACATGCCACTCAGCCAAATATATATATATATATATTAATGGCAATAGGTTCAATAGACTTGTGTTATTCACCTCACTTGCCTCACCTTAGCCCCAGCCCTGGGCTCTAGGACCAGGATTCTACTTTAGGTCTGGCCCCTTCTGGAGTCCATATTCCCAGCTACCTCACTCCACTGGTGTTATACTACCCTTGGCCCCAGGTACTCAGAACCTTGAATGATGGTATTCAAGCTACAATCCTCCACAAGAAGAAAAGACTTGAGGACCATTTACGAAAAGCTTCGAGCACATCTCCCCGTGTGACTCTGCCTGTTAAGTCAGTGAGCAAAACTAGTCAAAATAAGGCCTTTTCCATGCTCAGGACTGGGGGTACTGAGTGACATGGAGTGGAGAGGCAAGTGGGCCTACGGATAAGGAAGTTGCTAAGACACATTGCTCAGCCAGAGGCCCAGGCCCCATCCTGACCCAAAGCCAAACCCAAGCCCAGAGCCCCTGGTTGTGCAGAGGGCCTGGAGTGCATAGACAGGCCACTTCATAGCGGGCATGGGCCTCTCCCATCCTTGCCTCTTGCTACAGGCCTCCGATGTTAATGTCTTTAGACCAAAGCGAAAGCTGAGGTCCAGGCAAGAGAGATGAGCTGCCCGGAGAGGGAGCAGGGACAGAGCCCGGGCCTTCTGCGGGCCAGTCCGTGCAGCTGCCTCCCTGCCCTGGAGAAGAGCAATGGCTCCTTCTCCATTGGTGTTGCCCTGTGAGTGCTTGGTTTGGGATTTTGCAGGGCTCTGGGTCCACAGAGAGAAAGAAGGTTTAAAAGAAAGCAATTTCAAAGAGCTGGATGGCCAGGGGGCTGGCATTTGAAGCTAGAGGATCCCAGAGGCAGGAGGCTGGGGAGGAGATGTTGGAGCCCAGAACAGCGGTCTGGGGGGGTGCTAGTCCTGGATCTGACGCATCTCCCCCGTTGCCTTTTCTCCCCTAGGTCTTCCAAGCCTCTCCCTTCCCTGGGTGGAGGAGGTGGGTCAAGACAGCTGGGTAGAGGGCTGGGGCTCAGAAGGGACAGAGAGGGAGCGAGGTCTGTCTCCTGCCTTGTAAATGAAGTTCTCGGAGGTTAATCTGCCATGGTTCACATCCTGTTTTGTTGAACCGTCCACCCCTCCAGGACCAACTAGCCTCCTTTCACAAAGTGAGGGGTGGATCACCCACCCAGAAGCCCCGGGAACCTTAGTAAAGTTCCAATTCTTGAGCTTCTTCCCAGCTAAACAAGAGCCTAAGTGGGTACACACACTCAGGCTGTGGACAGGCTGAGATGCAAGAACTATCCCCTTGATGGAGAAAAGAAAAAGATGGGGGCACAGTAGTGGAGCTGGAAACCCCTAAATAGGAATAAAACAATGTTAGCGACAGTAGGCTGGATCCAAATTCCAGGTGGGATAAATGGCATAACGTTTTTTATCACTGTATGCTAGGATAATTCAAAACTAACGATAGTATAACAACTTGTTAAGTATTCTTGGGCTTGAAGAATCACAGAGAAGCTGGCTAGGGCTGTAGCAGGTTGGGGGGGTGGGCAGTTAGCCTTTTTTATTTCCACGGTAAGAGGTTGCCCCACACCTTTACTACTCACCCCCCATACCCACGCAATGTCTTGCACCGCCAGAGGCATCGCTTTCGCTGGGCCGGGCGTCCAAATCCCAGCGTAAGACTCCAAGGCCAGAAAAAGTCCGCCCAAGGCAGGGGCAGCTCGGACCGCCGCGGGCGGAGCAGGACCGGACTTGCTTGCGGCTTAGCGCATGCCTCGGATGCGGCCCGGGGCATGCAAGATCTCTAACAGGCCCAGGATGACGGGCCCGCTGACCCAAGCTGGGACCCTGGGATCTGGGGAAGATGAGATTCTTCCCGAGGTGCAGGCAGCGGGCTGGGAGCGGGGGTGGGGTGAGCAGTAGAGGGGGTGGCGGAGCCTCCGGAGGTGCCTGGAGGGGGAGCGAGGCCCAAGTCGAGGACTGGCCGGAAAGGGCGAGGGCGGTCCGGGGTCCTCGTGATTTATGCCCCCGTCCCCATCCACCAAACGAAAACCGGCAATCGCCGGCTCGGCCCAGGCGCGCAAGGCGCCCGCTGCAGCGGCTGCCGGGCCAGGGCGGGGGCCTGTGGGCTCCTGGCCCCTCGGCGCCCGCCCTCCCGCCTCTCCCGACAGCTTGCAGCCGAGCCGGGCCCGCCGTCCCCGGGGAACCGCCCGTCTTCGCCCCCAGCTCGGCCGGCGGCGAGGCCGCTTCCAATCTGCCGGGAGGCTCAGGGGGAGATCGCGGGGAGCCGGCGAGGGGCCACCGCCGGCCTGGCTCGAGGGAGAAGAAAGTTTCTGCTCCGTCCAGCTGCACTGGCCTTCACCGGCCGGGTCTCGGGTGTGGGGGGATTCGGGCAATTCGTTATTCCGCAGCAATCTTAGATGCTGAGTCTGAAGCGGGGCTACGGTATTTTCTTGGGGCCCGAGGGTAGGGGGGCCAGGAGGGTGCCCGCCCGCTTGGAAAGACCTGAGCTCCGGGCGCAGAGCAGGCCCGCGGGTTGGTTTTCCTCCGCCCTTCGACCGCAGAGCTGGTCGCCCACCCCTGGGGTAGCCTCTAGAGGACCCAGGCCCCAGACGCGCTTCAGATCTGCCCGCAGCCCTGGGCCCGGAGCGGGAGGCCGAACCCTGAAAGGAGCAGAGCCGGAGTACCACCGTGGCGGAGCTGGGGAGGGTGGAGGGGGCGAGTTATTCACAGCCAAAAGACCGTGTTTCCAGCGCTGCTTTGAAAATGAATCCTTGGGCGCGCTTTCGCTGCTCGCGAAATACGAAGTCGTTAGCAGACGTCTACACTCGCACTCAGAAGCTAGCGCAGGTTCCTCTTTAGAGGCACAAAAACACCCGACCCCCGAGACACGCTCCGCCGCAGGAGAGACTGTCGGCTGGGTTGGGGTCCTTTGTGCGGCCCCTCTCGGGCCACACGGGTTTCTTGGGGTCTCTCTAACGTCCCAGACCCGACCTGCCCAGCTTTCCAGCCTCGCCCCACAGTGAAGCCGTGGTTCTGTCTCCTTCCAGGCGCAGACACCAAGCTTTCCCCACCCCTGCCAGGCCCACCAGGTCCAAAGAGGTCAGAGAGGGGGCTACAGATTTTCCTCCACGAAAAACATGTAGATCCTAAAGGAAATGCCCGAAAACGATGCAACAAATTAAAATCTCTTCTCCACACGTACAATTCTTTTTCTGCTGGGTTTAGTCCCTTTTTCTTGCTAGAGGAAGGAAAAAGGAAAAAAAAAAAAAAAAACGGCAGGGCAGGGAGGTAGGGAGGGGGTAGAAAAGGTGTCATTGACAGCCCGATGGAAGCACAATTTGAATAACTGTGGGAAAGTGTAGGGGGAAAACTTAAAAACCTTACGTCCTAACCCAACGGCAGCGGCAGCCGGGCTTTGGACCCCTCCCTGCCCGCCTGTACCCCCCTCGGCTAATCACCCTCATTAGGAGCCTCATCACCGGCCTAATGAAAGCAAACCGAGTGGAAATCGCCGGTAAACAGTTGGGTCTGGGCTGTAATTAATTCAGTGTCTCTTTTAATCAAACTGCAAGGAATCGGGCAGTGGCTTGCGGAGCCGTGACATCACCCCCAAAATCGGCCAGAGCCAATCAGCGTCATCACTCCGGGGACACGTGGGCGAGTCCCCTTAAAAACACACACACACACACACACACACACACACACAAACACAAACACAACGGGGGAAAAAAAAAACGAAAAAAAAAAAAACCCAGCCCCAAAGTAAAAGTGACACAAGTTCATTTTTTAAAGGAAGGGGGGGAGGCGAAGGCGCGCGCGGAGGACAGGCGGAGAGCAGCAACCGAGGAGCCGGGAGGCGCTGTCCACGGTGCTGACGGGGCCCCCGGAGCGGTGGGAGCGTGGAGAGAAGACCTCCCCGGCCAGGTGGAGCGTCATGCGCCGAGGGCCGCCGCCGCCGCTATCCGCGGTGCTGACGCCGCCAGGTGCGCTCCGATCCCCGGCTGGTAGCGCGGCTCGGGCCCGCTGCTATCCGCGGTGCTGACCCCGCTGTCCTCGGCCACCGCTCGCCCGGAAGAAGCGTACAGTTTGGATTTTTTTTTTTAAAGCCCTTCTTTATTTAGATTCCAGCGTCTTCGCATCTCTTCTGTGCCAAAGGGGAGCTCAGGCCGTCCATCTCCCCCTTGGCTCTCCCCAACTTGGCGCACCCTCCCTCCCATTTCTCCCTGACACTCCCACCACCCCCCCTCGGCTCGGCGGCTCGGCGCGATGCTGCAGAAGACGCGCTGAGCCCTTTTGGATCTAATGCGCAGAGGAGGTTGGCCCAGAGCTCCTGGGCTCCCCCAAGGCTGAACTCCATCCAAGGTGCCCGCAGGCTCCCTGCCCGCCTTCCCCATGCCAGCCCGCAGCTAGGGGCAGGGGCAGCGGCGGCTGGGGTTGGGGGTGGGTGGGGAGCTTTTGGGGAGGACAGGTCGCAGCTTGGCTATGGAAGGCTCCAATGGCTTTGGGATTGACTCCATTCTCTCCCACCGAGCGGGCAGCCCCGCCCTTCCCAAGGGGGACCCCTTGCTCGGGGACTGCCGCTCTCCCCTGGAGCTGAGTCCTCGATCAGAGAGCAGCAGCGGCTGCTCTTCACCAGCCTCGCCAGGAAGGGACTGTCTGGAGACGGGAGCCCCGCGGCCTGGCGGGGCTTCGGGACCAGGTTTGGACTCCCACCTGCAGCCTGGGCAGCTCTCGGCCCCAGCCCAGTCTCGCACCGTGACCTCCTCCTTTCTGATCAGGGACATCCTTGCCGACTGCAAACCGCTTGCGGCCTGTGCACCCTACTCTAGCAGCGGGCAGCCAGCCGCTCCTGACCCTGGGGGCCGTCTTGCGGCCAAAGCTGGGGAGGACTTTAGAGACAAGCTGGACAAAAGTGGCAGCAACCCCTCATCGGACTCTGAGTATAAAGGTAAGAAAGTGGGAGGTGAAAACCTAGGGGAGGGGGGCTCCATTTCTGAACACGGCATTAAAACTGGGGTGCGCACACGCACATGCTCACCCGGAGCGCCCCCGGGGCCCAGGCAGAGCCGCTGGTCTCATCTGAAGCTTTCAGTCAGTCAGCCCCAGGGTTATGGTTTTGAGCAACAAAGAGTCCAGCGGAGAGAGCAAGGAGAGGAATTCTGTGTGACCCTCGAGAGATTCCTGACAACACACAAAGCAAACTTTCCAAACTTCGGCTGGGACTAACCGACCCTCCGGTGGGAGAAGCAAGTTCCTCTCAGGCCAGTGGCTCTCTGGGAAAAGACCTAGCAGAAGCAACGGAAGACCCAATGGGTTCTGCTCGAATGCTTTTTCATAAGGGGGAAAACCTGGCAGGAAATTTCAGCTGGAGCGCTAAGAACAGTCAGTTTTCCGCCCTGTAATTTGAATATCCAGATGGGGAGGGGAACTCAGCTTTCCCTCCTGTTGGCCCCTGGTGTGATCTGGGTCCAGGGAATTGTGCAAAAGAAATGCTCAGTTCAAAGCAGAAACAGCGGTCGGGCAGGCGGCTGGCTGGCTGGGATCAGGTTCAGAGGTCTCTGTGCTCACCCAACTGTTCTCACTGGATTTCATTTGAAGTGCACTGAGCAATCAACTTCGGGCTGTGTGTGTGGGACCCAGAGATCCCCCAGCACCCAGCCTATACTGGGGTTGCAGGACCCTTTTACTTGCTTTTTCACCCCGTGAATCTTTCCATAGTTTCCTTTCCGTCCTCCTTAACCAGAGTGCTGAGATCAGCACTAAGAGGAAAGAGGAAAGGAGGAAGGAAAGAAGAAAGAAAGGGAAAAAGGAAGGAAGGAGAGAAAGAATTCCTTAATTTTGTTTCTCGTCCTGGCCACTGCCTTGACTTTAGGTCTTCGGTGAGGCCAGAGGCACAAAGTTCTTTCTCAGGGAGAAGTCAGGAGGCAGGAAGGGATGGAGTTTCAGAGCCCTGTGTCACCATCTAGTAGAAAATGAAGGGCTGGCAGGGGCTGTTCAGAGCTCTTTCAGCCTTATAATTAATTCCTGGAATGCTTTCCATGAGATAAAGCTTCCCTATAAAGCCAACTTCTATATTGTCTTGGGGGCCCTACATCTCCTGACCCATATTGGCACTAAGTCATCACAAAAATTTAGGAAGGCTCATTTAACACTCTCCTCCCAACCAAAAATTCATTGTGGACATGCCCTGACCTCAAACCAAAACCCACATCGGGCCCCACTCCACATCTCATTCCCTCCTCCACTGCCTCAAGCAACTGGTGGAGACACCAAAGTCTCCACTTTGGATGGGGAGGTTGGGCTGGAGCTGGAGGAAGGGGGTCCAGATGCCTGTGGCCCAGGGACCCCTGCTCCTCCCCCCAGGTCTGTTTAAAGAGACAAGGAAAACTTGCCTGGGAGAAAAACAGGTGTGTAGTGGGGAAGTGAGGGGGAGCAAGGGAGGCAAGGTAAATATATATGTGTAACACCATATATTATTATTTATAATTCTCAGCAACACCCAGATTTATAGTTAGAGTAAGCTGCAAGACCCTCCTGCACCGCGTAGTGCTGGTGAAAGAGTTTGGCTCGTGTCTCTTTGTTTATTTTTTTGCCCATTGGTGGGATTTTGAGTCAAGGTTTCGGTTAAGATAATAGGAATATCAATTTTCTTCTCTTGTCCCTGATGATATCTGATCGGGGTGGTGATGAGGGCCGGCTGTCCACATATCACTTAAATAGGGTTGGAGCTGAAGACAGAGGAAGGTCTCCCCCACCCCTAGGTACCCCACCTTTGCATCAACAAAGTCCCGGGTGAAGAAGGAGAAGAAATAACCGCCTCCGGAGCATTTCTCAAAGGCGGACCTGAAGCAGGAGACCTTACAGAGAGACAGACAGACACGCGGGGTTGGCAGCTAAACGACTCCCCTATCCACCTACCATGCAAAGAGTCCCTCCTCCAAGGAGGGCACACAGGGAAGGTCAGTCCTATCCCAAGTTCTGGCATCAAAGGTTCCTCAGAATAACATTTAAAGAAGCAGAACCAGGCTTTGAAGTCAGGCATTCTGCAGCGCACGGTCTGGCTTGCAAGAGCCGATATCCATGGAGAAACGAAACGGGCACTGTACTCCCAGCGCTGGGAGGGTCAGGGCGGTGGGGGGCCCTGTAACTCTCAGGCGTTGAGATTGACTGAGCCTGCTTCGGAGGTTGAGGCTGGGCACCCGCGAGTGTGTATACGAAGGCTCCAGCCTGCGCCTGGGAGAGGAATTAGAGAAAAAGCCCCAGGAGCCAACCCGTTCTTCTGGACACCCCAAACTCAGCCTTCACCCCACTCCCCAACCTTGGAGCTCAGTCCTGAGAAATGGGGAGTTTTTACAAATAGGCCAGACAATGAGGTCAAAAAGTAAGGTTTCCACAATATCAAGTTAGAGGTTTGGATAATTGTTTCCTCAAACTTGTTCAAACTTTACCTGCCTGGCATAGACAGACAAGATCCCCCATCCTAACAGATCCCCATCTCTCGAGGCAGCCTTGCCCTAACGGCCTGAGTCCAGGAGGGCAGGGAGAGGCCGCGAACTGGTCTGGAGGAGGCAGTGGGAAGGCATGGACCCCTTGCTCACCGGCTTCTCACGGGCTGGCGCTCTCCCGGCTCAATCGCTGGGGTGTACCCAGTGCCAGCGCCCTCCCAGTCTCAACCGCTTTCTGGTTGAAAAGTCTTGCTCCCTCGTGGCTCAATTAACCGGATTATTGTTTCCTACAGAGAGAAATCTCGACTCGCATTCAGCTGAACCCTGTCACTGCAAACGCCATGCTCAATGAAACTCAGCATAAAGGAAAAATTGAGAAAAAGAGGGAGGGAAGCCCCATGCCCATTTGGGGGAGATGGTCTCTGGTGATATCATCACTTTAGGGGAAGAAGGAGGGAGGTCACTGAGCTTGCTCCAGCAAGTGTTCATTTTCGGTGCAGTCAACTCTAAAGGAAAGTGCTGGGGAAAAAGAAGCCACACTGTCCAGTCCCATCCTTGTGACTCGGGAGCGGGGACCCTGCTGGTGTGTCTCGACCATCCATCGGAGGAAACACAGGGCAGCTACCATAGGCAAATGACAAGGTCACACGGACCTCAGAGATATGTGCATCTGAGGGGTAAACGCATCACTTATTTTTCCAAACGCTTTGTGCTCCCAGATCGGGCACCTGGCAGTTTGCATTTTGTGCTGTGCACTGTTTTAATTTAAGAAACAGGGGAACCATCCCTATAGATTTGCACCCAACAAGGGGCCAGGCGAGACATGGGTGTCCTTCAGGACCACCGTCCACGCCAGGGTGAACCGGTTTTTGTCCCTCAACATGGGTTCTTCTCCCTCAGCTTCCTCTCTTCCTGGCCCAGATGCAGCCAGAGAATCGGGGGCACACAGTCCTAAACCCCGGAGCATGCCCCGGAGCAGCCCACCAGGCTGGAACTCCTGGGTCTCCTCTCCACCGCTCCCCACCCCTGGCAGATCCACCCAGTCAGTCCACTAGTCCCTCCAGGGAGCGCCCTGCCGTGTGGGAGCTGGGTCGAGTTCTCTCTAGGCTTTGGGTTACTTCTCCTTGGAGGTGTCGATCCTCCTCGGTCTGGGGGCTGGGAGGTCTCAGCCCTGAGCAGCTTTGCCGCGGCCCCACGGGCTCAAGTGCAGCGGGGCCACCACCACCGGGAGCCACATTCACAGACCGTAGGGGCGGGCGGCGGCGAGGCCGGTCCCTGACGCGCGGCTGTGTCTCCGCAGTGAAGGAGGAGGGCGACCGGGAGATCTCCAGCTCGAGGGACAGCCCTCCGGTGCGCCTGAAAAAGCCGCGCAAGGCGCGCACGGCCTTCACCGACCACCAGCTGGCACAGCTGGAGCGCAGCTTCGAGCGGCAGAAGTACCTGAGCGTGCAGGACCGCATGGAGCTCGCAGCCTCGCTCAACCTCACCGACACGCAGGTCAAGACCTGGTACCAGAACCGCAGGTGAGAACCTCCCTCTCCTCCCCGCCCCTCCACGGGACCGCCAGGACACCGGCCTGACTGCTGGGAGGACCTCTGAGCTTTCCCTATTCTGTGAAAGTGGGAAAGTGAGGCCTCGGGCGGAGAGGGAAAGCCTTTCCCGTAGCCCACAGTGAGGGATAGAGACAGGACTCGATCAGGTGGACAGATGGACATGTGGACCACGGGAGGTCCAAGCTTGCCCACCCAGGCCACATCCTACCGCCTCCCTCCAGCCCCGGGCAGCTGCTGGGGTCGAGGGGGTGGCACTGAGCTTTACCGGGATTCTTCAGGCCTCCCCAGTCTTTCTAGTCCCTGAAACTCAAGGAGGGAAGGGGCCCAGACCTAGCTCTTTGGGGCCTGGGGGACCGGAAAATTGGGGCTGGGCACTGGCCTCAAACCTGGTGTTTCCTAAGCTTCCTTCCCAAGACATTCGCAGGATAAAGAGAAACAAACGCATACAAAACACACACAGCCACACGCTCAATCCAGTCACACACTCACGTTGACACAACTCACTAATGCAAACACACCCACAGTTACCCGCACACTCTTAGCGGAGGCTGGAATGTTGCTTTCCATAAACAAGCTCAGAACACGCTGCCCCATTAATAATAAATACTGATTACTGCTTCGGGCATTAATAATTAAGGCCCGTTACAGTAATTACACAATTATGATGATGATGAATAATTCAGGCAGGAAAACGGGGGTTGGTGTGGCTGAGTCCGGCTCAGTGGGGCTGCCTCACCGGCCAGGTGCACCCAGGAGTCCGGCCGCAGCCCTGGCAACCAGTGTGGCCTCGCTTCCTTGCCTTCCTCCAACCCCAGCGGGCACTCGGATGGGGGCCTCCTGGCTTCGGGACCGGACAGACTGTGGGGCTGGCCCCAGGCTTCGGACCTGCGCGCAGGGTGCGGCGGAGGCGGCCGTGCGCTCTTCCTCTGCAGTCGCCGCGGTCTCTGGCCCGCGGGCTTCCGCAGAAGCGTGGCCAACTGTGGTCCCGCGGCGAGGCTGGTCTCCTCCGGGCCGGTGGTGAGGCTGGCAGCATCAACCGCTCCCCATTCCGCTGCGAGCAGACCGACCCCGGCACCCCCTGCGGCCCTTTCCGGGGTGATCTTTCGTTCCAAGGCCTCCCCAAGGGGCCGATGCACAGGGGTGCGGGGCGGAGAGCTCCGACATCCCGCTCCCAGCGTCCAGGCTGGGGTACCCTGCGCGGTGTGGCGAGCTTAGACCCCGGGCTTTGGGGATAAGACAGCCTAGCTTAGAACCCGGGGTTTCCTTTTTCTAGGCCGTCCTGAGATCTGACCCACGCCTCAGTTCTCTTATCTGTGAGCGGGGATGACAGTCAGGGAAGGTTCGTGGAAGATTCATAGCATCAGTTTAGTTCAGGCGCTCAGTCGTGTCCGACTCTTTGCGACCCCATGAATCGCATGCATACGCGATAACGGTGCCCGCAACCCGTGATTTAGTGGTATGAACGAATTAGTGGGCTCCCTCCTGGCCTCTCTGCAGGCGCTCCGGGGCAGGCACTCTGAGGGGCAGGGGTCTCCGAGCGCCCCAGTCCTGATCCCTGCCTTGCGCGTTTATTTCGGTCCCTAGGACTAAGTGGAAGCGACAGACGGCCGTCGGGTTGGAGCTGCTGGCCGAGGCGGGCAATTACTCGGCGCTCCAGCGGATGTTCCCGTCGCCTTATTTCTACCCGCAGAGTCTGGTTTCCAACCTGGATCCCGGCGCCGCGCTCTATCTGTACCGCGGGCCCAGCGCACCGCCGCCCGCGCTGCAGAGACCTCTGGTCCCTCGCATCCTCATCCACGGACTCCAGGGCGCCAGCGAGCCGCCGCCGCCGCTGCCCCCGCTGGCCGGCGTCCTCCCGCGGGCCGCGCAGCCTCGGTGAACGCCCGCCCGCCCGGGCGCCCCCGGACCCCAGCCCTGGGCTCCGCGCTGGCCCCCCCGCGCCTCTGGGAGGGTTTCACGCCTCTTCCCGAGGCGGGGGGGCGGCTCCCCGACCGGACCTCCCTCGCGTCGGGCCCAGCGTCCCCAGAAGGGCCAAATGCCAAGTCTTCTAAGGCCCGGACCCCCGGACTGAGTTCCCCTAACC
>SJYQ01002528.1:112780-156171 GCA_006410935.1 Redunca redunca | reverse complement strand
CCCCGCGCCCCGCGCCGTCCCCTCTCCCGGTCACTCCATGGGGAGCCACTTCCATCCGGTGTACACACGTCCTATCCCCTCACCCTCCTCCAGCCCCGCCACCGGCGCCCCCTCCCGGGGGCAGGTGGGGCGACCTCCTTGCAGCGCGCTCCCCCTTCCCGCTGCAGCTGTACACCAAGCCCTCACCCCGCAGCCCTGACACACGGAGGGGAAGGGGAGTGCGGAGCCCCCCGCCGCCCCACCCCCGCGCCAGGGCCGGCAGTAGAGCTGTACATACCGTGTGCAAAGTGTATATGAAGTTATTTATTCGTGACCCATCAGCCCGTGACTGTGTCTGTGAATCAGTGAGTCTGTGGCCCGTGCCCACCCACCGCCCGCCGTCCCAGGCGGGGCAGGCCGAGGCCAGGGGACTTGCCCACCCACGCCCCAACCCCCGCGTCCAGCCTCCGTCTAGGGGACAGTCAGACCCCTCGGGTTCTCTTTTTTTAAATGTCGAAAATAAACTTCTTACAAACGACCAGGCGCTTGTCCGCGCGCTCCGTTGGTCAGTCCGCGCTCGGCCTTTCCCCATTCCTCCCCAATATTCCTTTCCCGCTTCTGGGACTCAGGCTCTTTTCACCCTCAGTAAGGCAGCACTGTGACTCATCTCCCTCTCTTCCTGGGAGCTGCGGTCGGGGGCAGGAGTCCCCCTCCCGGGCCTCAGTCTTCCCATCTCTATAGTGAGGCGAGTGCGGGGCTCCCCCACCTGCTCCTGCCTCTCCATCTGGTTCCACGCTGTTCAGCCGGTCCCGGGGGCCGGCTGGGGTCAGCGCCCGGGCAGGCTCGGCTGCGGGCCGGGATGCGGTGCCCTGGCTGAGCCGGCTCATCTGGCCACAACAAGGGCGCCAGCAGCTGGTGACCGGCCGGCCGGGCGCAGGGGCCGACAGATGGGCTCCGAGGCTGCTCCCCCCCGTGGGCCCCTCCGCCCTGTGCCTCGGCCGCGGGCATGAGCAGCCAGCGAAGCAGCTCCCCGCGCATGCCCCAGGTAGGACCTGACGAGCCCTCGCTGGGGAACCCGACTCCCCCATTTTCTCACTGCCCCTTCACCCCCACGACCATGTTGGGGACACCACCCAGAGGGAAGCCGAACCCCTGTTGTCTGCCCCGGGGGCCCCAGCCTCTGACTCCAGGTCTCAGGACAGGGATTTCAGTCTCCAGCCAGACTCCAGACTTCACGTTCCGTTCAAAGGGCCAAGGTTACCTCCTGGAGCCCCGCTGCTCACAGGGGAGGTGGGCTCAGGTGGTCCCCTCCCACACACCACCTGCAGCTCAGACTCCCAGGAGGCGCCTGGAGCTGGGAGGTTTGTGGGCCCGGCAAGCCCAGCCCCACTCCGGGTTTGTGGAGGACTGCTCGAGGAGAGGACTGCCTGGTGTGGAGGGGTGGGGTTTGGACTCCACTCTTGACTCCCCTCCGCTGGCCTCTGCTACAGCTTCCTCCCGCCTCCCCGCCAGCACCCTCTCGCCTCCCCTTTTCTCTCCTAGGGTGCTGAGGGTATTATTCTAATTTTGCCAAATGCACAGCAGCTAATTAAGTCAAGGAGCCCCTCGGCTTTCGAGTTCTTTTGCATGTGAATGGGGGTTGGTAAATCCTCAGCTCTGGCTGGAGGATGGGGCAAGGGGGGACTGTCCCCAACTCAGGGTTAATGAAGTGGGAAAGAAGTCTCTCACAGCCTCCAGCAAACAAACCCCCACCCCACCCCCATGCAACACACCCTGCCCAAATCCTACATGGATTGACTTAAACCCAGGGGATAAGTGCTTTAAATTAATCTCATTGAATAAGAATGAGACCAAACAAAACTCTTTAAAATCATATTAAAAATCTATCAAAGGACAACTTGCACTGGTGTGCTTTTCATTTTGTGCAAGGGAAGGAGATAGACTGGAGCAACCACCCTTACATTTACACAGCGGCCGTGTAAACCACAGACACATTCCCAACTATGTAATTGTCCTTGTACCTCCGAGCTGATTTCATATCTTACACTAATGAAGAACAAGGCTCCCCGACAAGTTTATAATTACAGTATTTTAAATTGTCCTGCACTTCCCATCTGTAATAATAACTTTACAACCTCCGCAGTGAGGTGGGCTTCGGTTTTCATCCATTTAGAAGGCTAAATCGGTTTCTCTGTTCCCAACCCTGGGGGCTGGGTGAACTCTCCCTTAAGAGAGAAAAAAAAAGAATGAATCTGTGAGCCCCCGAGCAGGCAAGACAATAGCGTAGACACTGAGAAAGCAGCGGCTCAGCGCCTCCACTGGCCCTCCCCCACCCTCCCTCAGAAACCTAGACTCCGGGGAAGCAGGGGCAGCAGAGCTGAAAAGAAGTTGAGATTCCCCTAGCAGTCTTGTTGCGAGGCTTCAGAGCCTGTTTGAGAAGTCGAGCTGATTTTAAGGGGTGCTCAGCCGCCTCCACGCTGAAAGGCTTTGCTCTGAACTTCTCTGGTGGAACAGATTAAGAGATAAGGTGTCGTGGTCATGCAGGCAATTTAACAAGACCAGTGGAGCGCCCTTTGCAAGGAGGACAACTTCTCCAGTGGGGGTGGGGGGCAGCCTTAAATTTCTGTCTCCTGGAAGCAACGGTTGGATTCTAATGGCTTCCGCGGACTTTCCACTGAAGGGCTCAAGTGCTAAATACCTAGGGTGCTAGCAGTTTGGATACACCTGCCTTAAGGGGCTCTCATTGACTCCTCTCCCTTCCCTAAATCTGGCCTCCCTTCACCACAGTGGGGAGAAAAAAAAATCAAAGGAATCCACCAGGCTTTGTCAGAATGTCCTTTGCTGAGAGTCGGCTGGCTCCGCTTCTCTGAAAGTGGAAAATGCTGCTTGTGTTGCATCAGCGCGGTCTTCCTTAATCACTCACGGAGGGCTCTCTGCCCTTTAGTGCGTGAGAATGAGGGCCCCTGTGAAGATGTTCAGCCCATAGGGTTCCAAACATGAAGATGTCTGGAATTAAAAAAGAGCATTTTACAAGCCCATGAGGGAAAAAAGCTTTAGGCTGCAACATTCCATGAAATGTCCAGATTCTGACTTCTAAATATGGGGATCAGGTTTATGAGAGAGAGAAAGAGGTAAATTTGGGAAATTAGAAAAAGAAGCAAGATTAGAAATACACACAAAATTAGGATATGTATAGTGGAATTAGGCTAAAGCTTTCCCTAATTGATGCCTGAAATATATAATCTGTCAAGAGCCATAATAAGAAAGAGATTTTAAGGTTATTTAAATTTAGATAATATTAACCCTAAACCTGCTAAATCCATGTTTCTTTATTAACTGGGGGTAATGTATTGATTCTACTTAGAAACAGGCCTGGACAGCACCCATGGCAAGAAACCTGCACTTAAGTCTCAGCACATGAACAGAAAGTTTAGATCTCAGAATTACAGTCACTTAAATGCTTTGCAGGGTCCTGGCACTTCTGCCCGCTCCCAGGGCAGATTCCTCCTTTCATGGAATGAGTACTTTGTGTGGGGGGAGGCGGGAAAGCAGGGTTTCTCTTTGATCATTCCAGATCACTGGCATTAACCCTCTCTCAGACAGCTGGGTTTTGTTGACAAAGTTTGATCCCCGCTTTTCTCATCCCAGTCTTGTGGACCCTCACATATGGAAATAGAAGATAGGAGGCAGATTCACCCAGAGTCAGTGTGGCGTGTGCTGCAGGTGTATTTATTTATTATCATTGTTACAGATTTCACCAAAGATCCCTATTGATTCCGATGTGACAGCCAAGTCTCTGAGGTCACATTTTCCCTGCACTGCTGGGCCAGGACTTCTGAGACTCACCCTCACCTTCAGGACACGGCCCTTCTGGTGTTCTGTCCACCCACGTTCACCTTACACCGGAGGGATGGAGGCCAGGAGGCCTCCCCGCTCCCCTGGCTCCTGCAGACCACTTGCCTATGTAATTCACTCGCCATCCCCGCCGGGCCCTTGAGCTCACCTGGCTCTGGAGGGGCTGGGGGGCCCTCCACACTTGTGCTAGTAACTTCAGAGAATGGGGGCTGAGAACAAGAGGAGAGGTGGAGAGAGTATTGCCCGAGGACAGGAGGGGCCAGGTGGCCCTGCTCCCTGACTCCTGGGCCACTGGAGTTACCCGTCCAAATCTTACATTTATTGGGAAATCAATACACCCTGGGGGGGTTCTCCTTCAGACCTCCCAGAAAACACAATGGGGGAGAGGCAGCTGTGGCCTGGGCTGCAGTACAGATCCCAGCCTTTCTGGAGCGCAAGATGGAAGAAAACGCTCAGGACAGCGGTGCCTTTTGACTTCAAAGACAAACTAGAAAAAGGCAACAGTAAATCAATTAGTCCCAAGAAAGTACGTTTTCCCCTTGACAAGAAGGACAGAGCATTGCAGGTGAGTGTGACGTGGGCGCTCAGAGCTGCCTGCATACGTGGGAACTGAGACCCCGGAGGCATTTGTGACCCACACCAAAAGCTCATTTGGTCCTTTTTAATAAAGCATTTGTATACATCAAGAAAAGGATCTGGTAGTCTTTTCTCTTTACCAATTCCAGTTTTTAAAATCCTGTTTTACAAAATTCAGGCTAACATACGTGTAAAGGGCAGCTTAAAGTGAACGGTGAAACTTCTTCAGAACGGCATCACCAGGCAGGATCCCCTCCGGGTGGGTGCCGCAGGATGTCAGGATTTACATTAAGTGATTAAGTGCTCATGTGATCTACGGGCAGTGATGGAATACATCTGAGAGGGGTCTTACACAAGGCAGGGTAATCAGCTAATCCACCCTCTGCTGACCCCTGCCCCCGAAGGGACGGGGGTCTGCAGGGGGTGGCGGTGGCACCCTCAGTTCTCACAGGGCTCCTGATGAGAACAGGACGCCCACTCCAGGGCTCACCCCGAGGCCCCATCCTGTGCAGGCAGAGGTTAACATACTTTCTGGGACAGTTCCCTGTCCCTCCGGGAGGCCTGGGGTGGGAGGGGGTGTGCGTTTAATCTGCTCCCTCGGAGGCTGGGCCCGGGGTGCGGGCGGCACCGCGGGGCTGGCTGGCCGGCCCTGCGCGCGTGTTCTGCTTCCTGACCTTGGCGCCGCCGGTCTCCATCCCGCTGGCGTATTCGGAACGCAAGATTTCAGCCAGGCGCTGCTTACTCTGGGTCTTCTTCCTCTGAAGGTCAGGCCTGGGGAGCAATGACAGTGGGGTGGGGGTGGGGGGCGGGGGAGAAAGGAAACTTTATTATTATTTCTTTTTTCCTTCTCCATTTGGGAAGAGGCGGATGGCAGCTGGTTCCGAGAGTGCGGAACTGACATTTTTGTATTAACAGAAGTACAATCCCTTCAATAGCGCTTGTTTTGATATTCTATGCACCGCAAGATTAGATACGCTGCTGACAGATTTTCATAACGGTGGCAAAATATCATGGCATTTTTAAAAGTGAGGCTTTGTTCTGTGCTGTTTTCACGGAAAGAAAAGAATGAAACACACTCCTACTCTGATGGCAAATGAGGTGTATGATGCAGCAGTTTGCCAAAGGATGGGGGGAAACCCACCCTGAAATTCACAACACCGCATGCCAGTGCCTGGGAGCCCCCTGCCCTCAGCTGCCTCCTGGGGCTCTGGCTGGGAGGCTGGTGGGGGCTTCGGTGTCTGCCACCGACACCTCTTCCCTGGCTGAAGAGCCTCTGGTAATAATAAATCATTTCTGACCCTAAAAGTCCCACACCCAGGTGTGCCTGGGCAGACGGTGGCGCGGCGTCTGCACCAGGGATGGACCCAAGCCGCACGGAAAATCCCGAAGCCTGAAAATCAATGTCAGATGGTGAACCCTCGTAACTGGTTTCAAAAGGCAGCTGCTTCATCATTTATTTGATCGGAAGATCAGAGGGGGAAATTTGTAGAAGTTCAATCGTACACAGAGAAAATGATTATGAAAACTGAAGAGTAAAATAATGCTTCTTAAGATGGATTTTATCCAAAACAACAGGGTCGTCACCAGAGGGTCCATCTTGCTGTGCCCATGGTACCTTCAACCCTGAGGTGGCAGCGGCACGGGCTCCAAAAGAAGGCAGACGCTACCCTCTGCTACCTGCATTCACAGCATTCCCTTTGCTGTAAAAACCAGAGGACACATCAGACTGAAAATGAATACAACAAAACTCCTTCAAAGCCCAGGAATTAACTATGAGACTAATACTGTGCCGGTAAAGTGATCAGGACATCTGTAACTAGGTTAAAGCTACCGTCTCCCTTTACGCTCACACTGCAGAGGGCGGGGTGCACGCGACGTCGGGTGGCGGGGGGGCTCGTCTCAATTCATGCCAGTCACACTTCCACTGTCACAAACGGGGAGAAAAGCAAAGCCAACCTGTGCGGGGAAGAAGACTCGAGGCCGGGGCTGACACTGCCATGGTTAAGGGTCAGGCATCTGCAGTAGCGCGCGCGCCGCGTGTGTGTCAGTGCAGGACAGGGGCTGGTGAGGAGGTCAGAGCTGGCGCGGGGGGGCTGTCCTCCACAAGGCAGGCTCAGTCACCACCTCACGCTACAGACGAGGAAGCTGAGGCCGGAGGAGGGGAAGCGCTGCCCCAAGACCACAAGCCAGCTGCAAACACGGGCCACGGACTCACGCCTGAGCTCTTCCCACCAGCCAGTCCCAGGTGGAACCATCGGGCGGGACAGGAGGCCCCAGCGGGATCAAGGATGACAAACCACCGCGATTTGACGCGGAGGAGGCCTTCACGCCTCACAGGGATGTTTCAGTGGGGCAATGCGGGCGGAGGCCGGAGGGCAGGGGCAGCTGTGAGGGGAGAGCTGCAGCGTGAAGGGGGACCTGGAACCTGCTCTGGCACTCACTAGCTGAGTGACGTTGACGGGGAACTCGGGCTTCTGCATCTGAAAAATGGGAACGATCCCTGAAACGTAGTTCACAAGCTTTGTGAACATGAAAGAGAATAAGACATATGGAGTGCTGGCTGGTGGCTGGCATGTGGGCTGCAGACAGCTACAGTTAAAACCAGAGCGGCTCAAGTCCAGAGAGGCCAAGAGACTCCCGCCAGGCCACAGGGGAGCTGGGACCGACTCTGGGGCCTTGATGTCAGCACTGGGCTCACCCTTTCAGATGGGCAGTGGCTCTGACCCCCGGGCCCTGGTGGAGGTCCTTCCATGCTCGGGGCTCATGTGCGGGTGGCATGCGGCGGGAGATGGGCCTGCTGCTGAATGCGCCCAGCGTGTTCCAAACGGAATGCTGCCAGTTCCTGGGCGTGTGGTTTATTTTTAGTCGGGTGACATGACAGACAGACTGGAAAGGTTCTGACAGGAAGGAATGCTTTTTCTCCCCCTCTTGTTTGAAGCCAGGTATTCGCATCGTGTATAATTTTAAATCTAACAACCCGAGTTTCAAAATATGCAAAATTTCAGTCAAAATATCCTCCCAGCAGCCTAAGCGCTACCACTCCGATGCTGGCTCCTGCCACTGTTAAGGCAACATAAATAACCAGCATCTTACGGGGATTAATACGCTAATTGCCGGCAGTGCGGGTGCAGAGCAAGGATGCGGCCTGCTTCCAGCCCGGGGGCTCAGCAGCCGCCTGCACTCAGGCCGCTGGGCTCCAGACCTGGCATCAGAGGCCATGCCGATGCACCAGTGCACGCGTGTGCACACCTACACACACAGAGTGATGCATGACTGTACATGCACACGCGTGCAATGTACCAGTATACACACACACGTGCAATATACCAATATATATATATACACACACACAGTGACGCATAACTGTACATACACACGCGCGTGCAATGTACCAGTGTATACACACAGACACACACACAGAGTGACACATAACTGTATACACACACGCACGTGTGATATACCAGTGTATACACACACACAGTGATGTGTAACTGTATACACACACGCGCGCATGTGATGTACCAGTGTATACACACATACACACACAGAGTGATGCCTAACTGTACACATACACACACACACAGTGATGCATAACTGTACACACACACGCGCGCGCATGCGATGTACCAGTGTGATACACACTGGTGTGATACATCACTGTGTGATGATACACACAGTGTGACGCGTAACTGTATACACATGCTGCTCACCAGGTCCCCCCTCTGTCTGCCTCCAAGTCATGGGAAATCGGTCCTTCCTGGCTGACAAACTCAGCCAGGCCTGGGCTGGGAAGGTGACCTCTGGGGGGTGGCTCCTGCCCTTGATCCAGGCCTGGGGCTCTGGAGGGTGACCTCTGGTGGGCAAGTGGCGCCTTGATCAGGAACATTTCTCAGGGTCTCCCGAGTCTACCCTGACTGAGGCAGAAGACGCTGGCAGAAAGCTGGATGTGCTTGTCTTGAGGTTATGATCTCAACATTTCGTAGTTATTTTACGATTTTACTCTAATCACTATTCTTCTGACTTGAGACCCAAACTCCAGCTCTTGAGTGACGGTCCAGAGAGCAAACAGGGGGTCCTGCCTTCCAGGCTGGGACCTCTCCTGCGGGAGGAAGGGCCTCAGGGTCAGCCCTGCACGGGTTCCCCCTGCTGTCAGGAGACACCCTGGCGGGACCCTCCTTTCACTCGGCCAGCTCGCCGCCTGCTTTTCCTTTGTTCTGGGGCCCAGCGCCCCAACGGGCGAAGTACAGATGGGAAGATGAAACGACGGGTGCATGGGGCCTCGGCTCCTTCTCCTGCCAAGCTGCAGTTCTCCCAGAAACTTGCCAACTTTCTTGCCCTCCTTGCCCTCCAAATACCCAAGCCCCTCTCAAGTGGGCATCCTGAGCATCCACCGGAGTAATCCCGTGGTTACCAAGCAACAGATCAGTTTATCTAACCCCAGGGAACTCCCTTGTAGTGAAGGCTGGATAACCCCCCCCTCGTTACCAGGCTGGATTACCCAGCAGGACAGGCAGATGCCACTTCCACTGCCAATGAGGTGAAATCCAGCCTAATTAGGGAATCCACACGCCTGCAAGGATGACCACTGAAAAGGAGAGCTCTCAGGACCTTCTCCCAACATCACCAGTAAGTTCAGAGACAACCATCCTAGGTAAGAAGTCAATCTAACACATGGCATGCTTTTGCAGGACAGAACTGTAAATTGTATCAGAGGATAACATGCATTTTTATGTATTGTCTAGTCTCTCAATACTTTACATTTTACAGCTTTAGGATCATGCTTAGAAAAGTCTTCCTCGTTCCAGCTTTTTAAAATATTCAAGTATACTGTCTTTCTTGAAAGGAGATCAAACCAGTCCATCCCAAAGGAAACCAACCCTGAGTATCCACTGGAAGGACTGATGCTGAAGCTGAAGCTCCAACACTTCGGCCACCTGACTCACTGGAAAAGACCTTGATGCTGGCAAAGACTGAAGGCAAAAGAAGGGGTGACAGAGGCTGGATGGCATCACTGACTCACTGGGTATGAGTCTGAACAGACTTCGGGAGTTGGTGATAGGCAGGGAAGCCTGTGTGCTGCCGTCCACGCGGTTGTAAGGAGTCGGCGCAGCTCAGCAACCGGACAACAATTTCCTTCAAGCCTGCTACTGCTTTAATTGTACATCGCTCCCCTGGTGGCTCAGGCGGTGAAGCGTCTGTCTACAGTGCGGGAGACCCGGGTCGGGAAGATCCTCTGGAGAAGGAAATGGCAATCCACTCCAGTACTATTGCCTGGAAAATCCCATGGACAGTAAGCTTTAATTCTATCTAGGTTTTGTTTTGGTTTATGGTAGGATGTGGCAAATTCAACCTTTTCTTCCCAAGAGTTATCCAGTTACCCCATTCACTGGACAAGAACTCTTTCCCCCATGGTCTTGAAATCTCCCTCTAGAACATTCCTTCAGACTCTCAGAACACTCTCTGCTGGCCAATTTACAGAGTACATGATAACGGTGATGGAGATGCTGGCAAGCTGGCCGGGTAACAGGCCCACCAAACATTAACACACAAGCAGATAAGAACCATGGGGGTGGTCAGCAAACGTAAATATGTAAGCAAGTCAAGTCACAGCCACTGAAAAGATGGCTTGAGGCCGCCTCCAGGTCTGCACCCTCCTGCCTGGCCCCTGACCCTTGCGGATTAAGAAAGGCCCCGAATCTGAGGGGGTCTGGGTGGCTCTCGGGTGACAGTGAGAGTGACTGATAACTCCAGGGAGAAGGTGACAGGCAGCCCTCCATGTGCAACAAAGTCGTTCAGGTACAGAACCCGCTAGTGTGGACGGGAAGGTCAGCGCGCTGAAGGAACACACACCGTCAGACCTCTGACAGCCATGGAAGGGAACAAAGTGCATCAGGCTCTTTGACCCCAGCTTCTGTTTCGGCAGAGATAGGCACTGTGGGCAGCCTGGCTTAAGGATGCCTTCTCTGCGGCATCTTAGGATCAAACCAACTCGAGCGTCTGTAAAACTCCAGGGCCCCAGAAGACACTGCATTCCAGGGGAGCCCTGTTAGGGCGGTGCGTGCTATCCCAGCAAAGTGCCTGAGTGGCTCGTGGACACAGAGATGGAGGAAAAGTGGGTCTTGGCCTCACCCCTGAGCGCCAGCCCCCGGGCGGAGCCGGGCACGGGAGGGTGTCAGGCCACGCAGGTCCCAGGTGATCAGTAGGGAGATGCCGGCCCGCCCTGCCGCCTGGAGAGGCGCCGTGCTAGGAGGGGGACAGAGACAATGCCCAGAGACAGCCGGGGTCTGAGGGCGACACCCTGAGTGAGAACCCCGGAAGTGTGTGTAGCTTCAGGGTTACCCAAGTGCCAGAAACCTTCCATGGGTCCCAACAGGATGCAGCCGAGGACTCTGATGGCCCAGCGTGCCCTCCCCTGAAGGCCCTCCAGAGTCGGCGGCTTCCTCTAAGCTGAGATTCCTTACATGTCAGGAAAGGCCTCTACGGGGTGGGGCAGGGGTTGTGTGAAGGGAAAACGAAGAAAGCTTTATAAAGTCTAACTCTCTGTGAAACTGTCAGGATGGAGAAACACAGGCGGACATGGAAACAGTGGAGTTTTTGGAACTGGTGTGACTGCATCCCGTGAATACTGACTGAGACAAATGAGCTCGGGGCAGGATCCCGGCACCAGTCCCTCTGGGCCTGTCCTGCTCGACACTATTACTGGTGACTTGCATGACACTACGAGGTGTGTTTATCACACCTGCAGACGAGAAGCCAGCAGGGACAGCTAACACAATGGATGGCGGGACACCCACAACACCCCAGCAGGCCGGAGGACGGGCTCGCTGAAAGGCGAGCCTGGACTGGGGCCACTGGAGGGCTTGCTGGCGGGTCAGAGACGGTGGGTGGTCTGGATCGTCACACCTGCACTCGGGCAGGGGACAGGCTGCCAGGAGTTCCCACCTGAACCGCGGGGCGGACCTGATGCCAAGGACGGGGGAAGCTACAGACGCCGCCTGGAGGCCTGGGTGTGAGTCCCTGCCCTGCCCTGGGGAGGGAGAGTACCCGAGGACACGGAGGACCAGAGGAGGAGGCCCACGGCTCCACGGGAGTCTGGCTGGGGCTGAGTGCCACATGGGCAACCGTGACCCCTGTGTCACCACTGGCCGTGGTGACAGACGTGACCGCCCTCCTCTCTGGGCCGGCCGGCCTCTACTGCATGTTTAGGCAGCTGGACGAGCCAGATTTTGAAAAGAACCTGGGCGGAGAGAAAAGCCACCCAGATGCCGGGCTGGGCCTGGGGCAGCTGGAGGCGCCGGCGCAGTGTGGCCTGGGCTCGGCTGCCAGGGCAGAGCCACCTCCGGTGGTGGAGGACCCAGCGCCGCCCTGCAGCGGCCACGGGACCTGCTCTCTGAGTTTTGAAGGCACCAGCTCTCCCAGCCCAGTCTGCTTACTCTCAAAGGATGAAACGAACCAACGAACCAAAGCGAGTATCAGAGAACCGATTGCAAAGGCACTCGGGAAGCGCTGACTATTATTATCAGCAGCGAGGAGAGAGCAGACGAGGGGCGTCACCAGACCCCTGACGTGCTGTGACGTGGACCCGGGGTGGCTTTGATCAATGAGAACAACACCCCATATTGTTCTGTTTGTAAATCATGCACATTTGGCATTTCAATCTCAGAGACTAAAGGGTGGAAGATGAAAATGGTCACTTTGGGCTTATTTCAGGAGCCCCAACTAGTGAGCAGGGTCCACCCTGGAGGCTGTGAGCACCCTACCTCCATCAGGAGCTGGAAACACAGGCCTCACGGAAGACCCCGGAGCACTGTGACCAACGGCACGCGTCTGTGAAGCCTGCACTGTTTGTTCACAGACTCGGAGAGAAGCGGGCAGGGAGAAGGGACCAGCATTTACTGGACAACGACTCCAAGCCCGGCTGGGCGCCGCGCGTCTGTCGTCTCTCCCTGCACTCCACACGCCCTGATCATCCAAGCCCAGCCCCTTTCCCCTGCACCCTCTGCCTAGACTGGGAAGGAAACGAGAGAAAAAGTCGGACCCTCATCTTGCCCGCAGCTGTCTCTTCTCAAAGGTCTGTCTCAGGAGCAGAACGCGTCTCCAGCCCACTCCAGGAAGGGTTGCCGCCCTGCTGGCTTCAGGTCAAACCCTTCCGCACAGGCACCGAAACACCTCCCGCGCCAAGTCTACCTCTGTTACACAGAGGATTATCTGTTCACACGGAAAACTCTTCACAGAGCCCATCTACCTGTGGCTCAGCCCAGTGCTGACTCCAGAAGCCAGAAGCCTCGTGAGGGTGCACCCAAGGCAGCAAAGCGCCAGGCGCGCAGGCTCGGGGGTCGCCAGGCTCAGGGCCACGTGGCGTCTCCAAGACCACGCACACGGACTCTACACAGCCAGGGCACACGGGTGCCCTTGGGAGAGATGCTGCCGCCACCAGCAAAGAGCCACACACCACACCCCGGGATGTTGGTTCTCAAACCACGTCCCCCTCCTGGGCTGTTCAGTGGGTAAGACATCCCTCCGCGCTTCAGACTGCTGCCAGAACCTCAGGACCACAACGCAGACAGGTCGCCTCTGAAAGAGACCTGAGGCATTTCGAGTGGGCCCTAACCAGACGGAAAGGCTCTGGGTCATAAAAGCAGAGAGGGCGTGGAGGGCTGGCGATGGGAAGGAGCCCAAGGATCGTGGGGACAGGTGAGAGGAGGGGAGTGGCCGCCTTCAGGGGAACAGAAGCTGTGTGAGCGGCACGTGGAGAACCGTGGACCGGCGTGCTCCCTCCCGACTTCTCCGTCGGTCTGAACTAGGGGAGCCTCAAGCCAGGACAAGGCAATGGAGGGCTTGTCTGGCGTCTGCTGATGCATGCTGGGCCGGCCACATCTCCTGGTTCCTGCGCCAGGAAGTCTCCAGAGGTGAATGTGGCCGTCCCAGCAGCCTCCCGGGAGAGGCTGGCTGGGTTCCTGCTCTTTGTTGTCAGTCCAGACTGCTCGCCTCAAAGTGTGCCCCATGTTCCCGCTGTCTGCAGGTGACCAGGTGTGGAGGAAGCGCAGGGTCACCATGAAATCCCTCTAATCGCCTCATTAGCCTGGTGGGGACGAGGGGGCATGTGCTCCATGAGGAGCAGAGAGCTGGTAATTGCACGGTGTCAGGTAGGAAATAAACAGGGGTAGAGGCAAGGGCCAGATGCAAAGGGGCGCGTGTGCAGAGCTGTCATCACGTGGAGCTGGGCTGTGGCGGAGGGCAGGGGGCGACCGATGGCCGCAGCAGCGTACTGAGAGCAGGAGGGCCAGCTCACCACAGAGCCCTGCCTGCAAGGCTCAGCCTGCAGGGCTGCCTGTGAACATGACCGAGGACCCAGTAAACACATCATCCCTGAGTGACCACGGTGTACCCGGGTTCTCCGCCCAAAAGAGGCCCAGTCACCGACCACAGCGCTGGTCCCGTCCCGTGTCCCAGTCTGGAGGCTTCTTCTTCGTACAACTGTCCCAGAGAGACAATCCAGTGTAGGCTTCAAGGCTGCCCTTGACAGACAGGCTGGGAGAATATACTCTTGTCTACACGCTGTGCAGCTTACCCAGGTTCTACGTGAAAATTCTCTTCTAATCCTTGTTGTTGAGTCACTAAGTCATGCCCGACTCTTGAGTCCCCATGGACTGCACCACACCAGGCTTCCCTGTCCTTTACTATCTCCCAGGGTTTGCTCAAATTCAGGTTCACTGACTTGGTGATGCTATCCAATCATCTCATCCTCTGCCGCCCTCTTTTCCTCCTGCCCTCAATCTTTCCCAGCATCAGGGGCTTTTCCAGTGAGTTACATCTTGGCATCTGGTGGCCAAAACACTAAAACTTCAGCTTCAGCACCAATCCTTCAAATGAATACTCAGGGTTGATTTCCTTTAGGATTGACTAATTTGATCTCCTTGCTATCCAAGGGACTCTCAACTCTTCTCTAGCATCACAATTTGAAAGTATCAATTCTTTGGCACTCAGCCTTCTTTACAGTCCAACTCTCATACCCATTCATGACCACTGGATTGGAAAAATCATAGCTTTGACTGTACGAACCTTTGTCAGCAAAGTAATGTCTCTTTTTGATACGCTGTCTATGACTGTGATAGCTTTCCTTCAAAGAAACAAGTGTTTTTTAATTTCATGGCTGCAGTCACCGTCCACAGTGATTCTGGAACCCAAGAAAATAAAATCTTAATCCTAACTCATCTTTAAACCACAGGTTCACATGGTGAGCTCCTCACTGCGCTCCTGTCTTGAGGATACCCCATCAGCTGTTCTGAAGACACACTCTTCCGGGTTCCCAGGGGCTGACATGGTCTAGATGTTCCAGGTTTAACAGTCAAGTTCAGGGCCACTTCCATCTCACTCTTCAGGATTCCACACTTCCTTCAGGCTAAGGTCCAGCGAACTGACCGTCCATGGGGCACCTGCTCTGGTCTCGTCCAGGCTGGTGGAGGCCCCCACTGCAAACCCACTCGTCTCTACGTTCTGCAGGTCAGTCCCCATGCCTCCTATATCGGGCAAACAGGGCCAGAGGCTTGGTCCTTCTTGGGGCTGCTCCACACTATGAGGAAAGTGACTGTGTGCTGGTTCTGTGAGGACAGGCTGGCCGAGGAGTGGTAGGGGCCTCAAAAAGCAGCATGTGCTGTTTGCTGGGCTTGTGAAACAATTAAGAGGCATCTGCCTGGTTCCCAGGCCGCAACAATTCTTCTTTTCTCTTTTCCTTTGTCTTCCTCTCAGGCTCTGAGGTTCTAGCCATCTATTCGAAAATACGTCCCGAGTGCCTACTATGTGCCAGGTCGGTGCCGGGGCTGCGAGGAGAAAAACCAGACAGAGTTTCCACCCTGGGCTACATGGGGGCAGAGGAGGAGCAGGCTCAACCCCACATGCAGACAACACAGACGGCGGAGGGCTGTGGCGACGGCAGTGTGTGTTGAGGGACGGTGAGGTGTCCGCCTGGGCAGGCGGGCCAGAGAAGGCTTCCCTGCAGGAAGGACGAAGGCCCGAAGACAAAGAGGAGAGGGGAGAGGCCCAGGCCTGCAGCATGCTGGGCAAAGGCCCAACGGGAGCACGAGGGAGCAGGGGTGTCAGCCGGGCTGCGGGAAGCGAGGGTGTGTTCTCACCACGAGAGTAAGGAGACCCCACCGAAACACTGGAAGGAGCAAGGGGTGACGGGTGAGGGGGTGTCGGTCGGCGGGGAGCACAGTGGCCGCAGGAGACTCAACAGCGGACTGCTCCAGCAGTGCAGTTGTGGGGATTCATGGGGGGGGGTGGTGCTGGGGAGCTAAGGGAAGAGACCATCACCACCAGGAGGCCAGAGGGGCCAGGAGACGGGATGTCAGAGCAAGACACTGCCCTGAGATTGGGGGCAGAGAGATACCCCATGCGTCCAAGGGGGGCTCGCTCCAGCCTCTGCACTCACGTCTGGCCGATCTGTCTTCTGACAGAATGACAACTGGCTCCACGGAATGGAGAGAAATCTCACAGTGGGCAAGATTCCAGGATTGCCTTCAGCTAATTAAGTGATATTAGGGAGGTTGTAAATGCCACATAAAAACTGGCAGGCAAGCTGCTCCTAACGATGAGAGTATTGCTTTGCAGGGAGATGCAGCTGCGGTGTCTTCATGTTTGTCTTGGAGGCACCAGCTCGCGTGTTCAAGGTGCTTCCTAATAAGCAAAGTTAAGGTGCTAAAAGGCTGGCAGTGAATGGCACGCTCGTGCTCTCTGTTCCACGGACACTTAAGTGTCGTGAAGGCCGGCGCGAAGAACCAGCACTCCTATCCCGGTGAGCATAGCCGCAAGTGCTCCCAAGTCCAGTCCCAGACATGGTGTCGAGGCTTTGTACTCAGCACCTGGTTGATCCCCAGAAACGGTAAGTGGTCCAACCAAGACGCCCATGTGGGCAAAACCCAGCCCCTTCATCACTGCATGACACAATCAGCGTTTAAGGAATGAGGAGGGCAGGGAGATGGCTGACGGGGCAAGGTAGATTCTTTACCATCTGAGCCCCAAGAACTTCTCATACCAGAGTAGGTTCAACATGGTAACTCTTGCAGGTTATTAACGGTTTTTAAACAAGTGAGAATCAAAGAACAGAGCAAAGGCCTTTAAAAATGAAAAATGGGAGGAAACTCTCACTCAAAAAGATGCATGGACCCTAATGTTCATAGCAGCACTAGCCACAACAGCCAAGACATGGAAGCGGCCTAAGTGTCCCCTGACAGAGGAGCGGATAAAGAAGACGTGGTGCATTTACAACGGAGCATTACTCAGCCATAGAGAAGAACGAAGTAACGTTACTCGCAGCAACAAGGATGTATCTAGAGATGATCATACTAAATGAAGTAAGTTTGACAAAGACAAAATATCATGATACCACTTTTATGTGGAATCTAAAGAATGATACAAATAAACTTACTTACAAAATAGAAACAGACTCCCAGACGTAGAAAACAAAATCACCGTTAAGTTACCGAAGGGGAAAGGCAGGGGAGGGATAGATTAAGAGTTTGGGATAAACAGGTAACACTGCTGTATACAAAACAGATACACAAAAGAGAGGGTGGGACAGACTGAGAAAGTAGCATTGAAATGTACACATTACCATGTATCCAACAGAGGGGAAGTCTGGCCTTAGAGTACAGAATGAAGCAGGGCAAAGGCAAACAGAGTTTTGCCATGAGAACCCACTGGTCAGAGCAAACACCCTCTTCTAACAACCCAAGAGATGACTCTACACATGGACATCACCACATGGTCAATACTAATACTGAAATCAGACTGATTATATTCTTTACAACCGAAGATGGCAAAGCTCCATTCAGTCAGCAAAAACAAGACCTGCAGCTGACTGGCTCACATCATGAGCTCCTTATTGCAAAATTCAGGCTTACACTGAAAAGAGCCAGGAAAATCACTAGACCATTTAGATATGACCTAAATCAAATTCCTTATGATTATACACTGAAAGTGAAAGTTGCTCAGTTGTGTCCAACTCTTTGTGAGCCCATGCAGTCCATGGAATTCTGCCTTTCCCTTCTCCAGGGGATCTTCCCAACCCAGGAATCAAACCCAGGTCTCCTGCACTGTGGGCAAATTCTTTACCAGCTGAACCATAAGCAAAGTGTATGACTATACAATGGAGGTGATAAATAGATTCAAGGGATTAGATGTGATAAGACAGAGTGCCTGAAGAAGTATGGATGGTGGTCTGCAGCACTGTAGAGGAGGCAGTGACCAAAACCACCCCAAAGAAAATGAAATTCAAGAAGGCAAAGTGATTGTCTGAGAAGGCCTTACAAATAGCTGAGAAAAGAAGAGAAGAAAGAGGCAAAGGAGAAAGGGAAGATACCATACCTGACTGAATGCAGAGTTCCAGAGAATAGCAAGGAGAGACAAGAAAGCATTCTTAAGTGAACAATGCAAAGACACAGAGGAAAACAACAGAATGGGAAAGACTAGATATTTCTTTAAGAAAACTGGAGATACCAAAGGAACATTTCATGCAAAGAAGTGCACAATAAAGGGCAGAAATGGTATGAAGCTAGCAGAAGCAAGTGAGATTAAGAAGAGGTGGCAAGAATACACAGAAGAACTATACAAAAAAGATCTTAATGACCCAGATAACCACAATGGTGTGATCACTCACCTACAGCTGGACATCCTGGAGTGTGAAGTCAAGTGGGCCTTAGGAAGCATTACTACGAACAAAGCTAATGTAAATGATACAATTCCAGCTGAACTATTTCACCTCCTAAAAGACGAGGCTGTTAAAGTGCTGCACTCAATATGCCAACAAATTTGGAAAACTCAGCAGTGGCCACAGGACTGGAAAAGGTCAGTTTTCATTCCAATTTCAAAAAAAAAGGCAATGCCAAAGAATGCTCAAACTACTGTACAACTGCAATCATTTCACATGCTAGCAAGGTAACGCTTAAAATCCTTCAAGCTAGGCTTTAACAGTATGTGAACCGAGAACTTCCAGATGTACAAACTGACTTTAGAAAAGGCAGAGGAACCAGAAATCAAATTGCCAACATCCACTGAATTATAGAAAAACCAAGAGAATTCCAGAAAAACATCTACTTCTGCTTCACTGACTATAATAAAGCCTTTGACTGTGTTGATCACAACAAACTGTAGAAAATTCTTCAAGATGGGAATACCAGACCACCTTACCTATCTCCTGAGGAACCTGTATAGCGGTTAAGAAGCAGCAGTTAGAACTGAACATGGAACAACAGGCTGGTTCAAAATTGGGAAACAAGAATGTCAAGGCTATATAGTGTCACCCTACCTATTTAACTTATATACAGAGTACATCATGTAAAATGCTGGGCTGGATGAAGCACAAGCTGGAATTAAGATTGCCAGGAGAAATATCAACAACCTCAGATATGCAGATGATACCAGCCTAAAGGCAGAAAGTGAAGAGAAACTAAAGAGCCTCTTAAAAGAGGAGAGTGAAAAAGCTGGCTTAAAACTCAACATTCAAAAAACTAAGATCATGGTATCTGGTTTCATCACTTCTTGGCAAATAGATGGGAAAAAGTGGAAACAGTGACAGACTTTATTCTCTTGGGCTCCAGAGTCACTGTGGACGGTGACTGCAGCCACAAGATTATAAGACACTGAAGAAAAGGTTTGCACAATCTCTAATTTGAATTTTAGTGATAAAGCATTTCACAGATGAGAAAAGTCTGCCAGTGTGATTCCGCCCCCAAGGATGGTTCCTCATTTCAGCCAGCACACTAAAGGTAGAACTTTGGATGTAACAGAGGTGAAGGGCACGCTCTGCGGTGCTGGGGACGGTGACTGGGAGGTGAGGGCAGGACAAAGGGGACCACCCCACGTCCCCTTCCACCGCGGATCCCAGCCTGCCGGGCCCCGAGAGCATACCCAGTGAGCACCAAGGTACCAGAGAGCCCTACATTTAGACTGTTCACCTGTTTGATCAAATCAGTACCACCAGGTAACACTTAGCTGGTGTGAGAAAATTTATTGAAAGATGTATCTATGCATTAACAGCAACATCAGAAAAGACCCAAATGGTAGAAGCCAGGGGTGGGGCCGACCTCAGGTAGCTACAAACTAGACTGGGAAAAAGTCTTGATAAATTTACAGTTATAGCATAGAATCCAAATTAGACAGGGCGGTTTAAGACCAGTAGATGCACCCTTCCACACTGCCACTGTAACAGTAAGCCCTTCCTTGAGGCTCAGAGTTTCCACGTCCCTGAACCACTATTCACGGAGTGTCAGACAGACGAGGGAACTGTCTGCTCACTGGTGCTGGACAGGCTCTACTAACGCGCGTGACCGCCTAGAGAGGCAGACAAACACCCCGTGAACGACACAACTCTGCCTCCCCGGGTGGACAGTGCTGTCTTCGGGGAAGATGGAGACTTTGGGAGGTACGTTTCCTTTCAGGACTTGCTGAATACACCTGGCTTTAAACCAAGAACCACGTTTCACGAGAAGTGAAGAGGTGCTGTGTTTGTGCTGGACGTTGCTAAGGGGCCACTCAGGATTTTGCCAGCAGCACCAACTCCCTGCATGCATGGTGTGCCAGGGTCCGGGGTGCGGGCTGTCTGACAGGTCTGGGTGTCGGCGTCAGGAGAGTTCTGTGCACAGGGGGAAGGCACTTACTGTCCCCTTCCAGAACGGAGGACCGAAGGGGGACACAGGCACGCCTGCCGAGCAAGGTCTCATTTGGAGACAGCAGCTCGGTCTTTCCTTTCTCTGAAATAAAGGCATGTAGAGGAGACAGAAGTCCCGTTGTCACTGCACGGAAATGCCTGGTCATCACCTCGCCTGCCCTGCCCTGGCCTCACATGCTAACACCTGGGTGAACTCTGGGCGGCGATGGCAGGTGAGTTGGGATTATGCTTATGGTCTCATAAATTTGGTTTGCAGATTATCAGAGGTTTATGCCTGACATAATTCTTCGAGGAAGTAAACACCATAAAACGGACTGCAGAATAGTTTGGAGAATTTAGCACTATTATTTTATCCACCCATACAAAACCCAGGGAAGCTGTTTTCTTTCTCAACAGATGGATTTCAGAGGAGACGCCTTGGCTCGGAACGATCACTGTGGCCGTGGCCTCACTCTCCACACTCGTGCAGGGTTTACTGGACTTTTGTCTCCCGTCCTCAAAGAGCCAGCAACTGGCACCAGCTCGAGCGCTGCCTGAGGTATGGAGATCTGTCAGGTCTCTGCCGCCTCCCTGGCCACGATGACATGGTCCATGAACAGATTAGCTGTGCGGCCATTCTTCTTCCAGGAGCAACAAGATTCCCCCCACCCACTAAGAAAAAGTACCTTACTGTATCCTTGAGGGCCCGTCTGCCTTGGCAAGGCAGGGGTGGGGCGGGAGGGTGCAAGGGGTGAGGGAAGAAATGCCTTCAAAAGATGGGCGTAACAACGGTAAAGTGGCTGTAACAGGGCGGTGACATGGCAGGAAGAGCGCGCGGCATTGTCCCGGGCAGAGTAATCCTGTGACACACTGCTGTCACTCAGCGCCTGGCTCCCTGCCGCGCCAGCCAGACATCAAAGGCTGCCCCATACCATCTTACATGCTCTTTATTGGCTAATCAGCCCATTCTTCCCTAAATAAAGCCCTGTTAAATCCCCTTCTCGCAGGGGGACACTCGTCCTGGTGCCCATCTGCCAGCGCGGGTCAGCAGGGGCGGGAGGCGGCGGCTGGCTCGCTCCCTGGTGGCCTCGCAAGGTGAGGACAATGCCGGCGCCGAGCCCCCGCCTCCGTCCTGTGCTCCTGGGACGAGGGCCGGCACACCCTGGCAAAGGGGCTGCTGCCGACGCTTGCGGAGGCACCTCAGCCGCCAACAGTGAGCTGCTGGGGTAGCACTGATCTGCAGAAAGGGGATACACGATACGAGTCTTTGGCCAGTCTCCACCTGGCAGCTCGAGCTTTACCTCTGCAAGTGTCAGCATTTTAGAGATGGTGACACGACCGTCAGGCTTCCAGACCACTAGGCAGTCACTCCAGATCTGACTGTGAGCCTCAGGGTTTTGTCACATTCTTAAAAATCAGTTACCATGGACAGACGTCAGCTACCCCAAACCCAAGGGCAGGATGCTAACTGGTGCACGGCGCCCCAAATCTGGGTGGAGCTGGGGCCTCCTTTCCCTCTGGGAGGACCTGGCTCCAGCAGAGGGGTCTCTGGCTGCAGCCACGGCCAGGACAGGCCATGTGTGGCACCAGGCAATGCTCTGCAACTCCGAACCGCCTGGAAGAAACCAGAGCTGGACGTGTCTCTGGCTCCTCTAGGCATCAGGGAAGGGCGTGTGGAGAAACGCCTGCCTCGCAGAAGCACTGGAGGGTGGGCCTATATGACAGGGGTCGGTATAAGAGAAAAGACCAAGCATCTTAAAAATTCCAAAATGGGAACTAAAATCAGATAACCTTTTATCCATCATGAAGAGCTTTGTGAGGGCCAAGCCCCCGGACAGCTCCCGCTGGGTGTTCTGAAATCCTAACTCACCTGGCCTCCAGCTCTCTGCCCTATGGTGTTTCATCTCGATGGCCCTTCATGCTTCAAAAGGCACAGTGACACGCATCACAGACCTCTGATTCTTGTGAAGTGGCTAAAAGCACAGATTTCCTCTTCCCTCTTATGGCTGAGGAAAACAAGGCTCTGAGACATTAAGCAAAGATACGGTCTGAGGCTCACAGGCTCACATCAGAACTGGAGCTGGAGCTGAAGGCCAAGTCCCGCGACTCCAAAACCAATGGCCTCACCCCTCTGTCATTTCACAGCAGAGAAACCAGGCCCCAGAGAGGCTGGTCATGTGATCAGCACTTCTGGGTTAATGTGCAAGACAGACACGGTGCGGGAACAGGTGATAGTGCGGTGCTGCCCACAGGCGATCGGTGGCAGGCGAGGAGGTACTGGCATTTGTAACTAACGTGCAAAAAGAATACACACTGGAAGATAACTGTCCAGAGCACTCGGGGGTTCTCTGAGCCCTTCCCACCCACACATTACACAAGTAGTAACCACGATCCACCCGAACTCCCCGTAAAAGCAGCTCTTGGCATCTAAGATACTCTAGCTTCCACACAGCCTGGAGCTGGTACCGAGAGAACACCCCATCTCTGAGGAGAGAAAGAAGAGCTCTCACAACTGCATTTTGCTGAGGGGAATCATCTCAGGGCTTCCTGAAATTGTGAAGATGACCTCAGAGCCCAGAGTCCAACCGCTGGGCAACCCTCCTCCCATAGGCTCTGCTCTCACCAGGGCCCCTGGGCAGTTGCTAAGGTGTTTTTAGGGGGAGGGGGCGGGAGGGGAGGAGGGAGATGATGCCAGTGCAATCTCTCTATGGGAGGTTGCACGTCAGCACCACGGAGAGCAGCACGCGGTTCTGGGGGTCACCAGAGGCCTCAACAGAGTTTCGTGGACACTCCCCAGTCTTCCAGGGTGGACCGCAGCCCACAGCACGCTCAGAGCTCCGACCCTGGCAAGCCCCGAGTTACTCTACCCGTGGGCAGTGAAGACGGTCCAACGAATTTCTCTTGTAGGTCCAATAATCCCCACCACTCAGGACCCAACAGGAGACATCACCGACTTGCTGCAGATGCCTTAAAAGCGTTCAGATTAGGCGTTTTCCCGGTTGATCCAAGCACTCAGCATGCTGAGAGAATCGCAAAAACCTGAGCTGGCAGAGTCTACCCTGAGCACACAGCAGCCCCCCACACCACCGCCAATCTGAACAGGGCCCTCGACACCCACCTGACCCTCAGCCTCTTGTCCGCCTTACCTTTTCAGGTTTGCTTTCTTCTTCTTCATGGCCGAGGCGCAAAGATTTTTAGGGGCATCTCTCAGCCCAAAGCTCTTCGCCATGTGCCCAAGGTGGAGCAGCCGGATGTGGAAGATATGCTTCAGCTCCCGGGGGTAGGTAGCGTAGGCCCGGATGAAGGACTGCAGGGCTGGAAGACAGTGGGGTGGGGGTGGGGGGTCAGGACAGGCCTCTGCTGCCCCAGCCTAAGGCCCGTCCTGTGCAGTTCACCCTGCCAGGCAACGACAGACACACGACCAGGACGGCATGACAGATATGAACAACCTAAATCTATACTCACATATTTAATTCCTAAAAGTAAATAAATAAGTCTACTGGCCACAGGGGAGCTTCCCCTGTAGCTCAGTGGGTAAAGAATCTGCCTGCAGTGCAGGAGACCTGGGTGCGATCCCTGGGTTAGGAAGAACCTCCAGAGAAGGAAATGGCAACCTACTCCAGTATCCCTGCCTAGAAAATCTCATGGACAGAGGAGTCTGGGGGGCTGCAGTCCATGGGGTCGCAGAGAGCCAGGTATGACTGAGTGACTAACACTCACTGGGCACAGTGAATAAACCCAATATAACCTCACTTTAATAACCCTGATACTATCTCAGATTTTACTGTGTAGCTTATAATGAGCCTAGAAGGCAGCGTCCTGTTTTCTTCCTCAGTATAGACTTGGGGCTAGCACAGTACCTGGCAGACAGCATGTTTTTTTGTTGGCAGCACCACGTGACATGTGGAATCTCAGTGCCCCCACCAAGAATCGAACCCATGCCCTTGCACTGGAGGCACGGAGCCTTAACCACCGGACTTTTAGGGAGTCCCACAGTGGGTTTCTGTTGTGCAAGTGAATGAGCAAGAGAAGGAGTGAAGAAACTAAGACAGGATCAATGCATACCATTTTCTTATGAAAAATGAAGTCATTAGATCTTTGCATTGGGAACACATTTTCTATTACATTTTAGTTTTTTGAATAGTTAATACAAACAAATGTTATAAAATCTGAAAGGTCCACAAGGCTTTATCGTGATTGTGGGCCATGTTCATTATTCCTACATGTTATATTATTATTATTATTATTATTATAAACCCTGCCTCCACGCGAAGCCACACCTCCAGTTCCCCACCCACAGGAATCACTGACACCAGCTCGCCACAGCCTCATGAACTTTTAAAACCAAATTCACGCGAAAGCACCCAAGATTGACCAGTGCAGTGTTTCTTACCCATTCAAAGAATGTGCAAAAAATGAAAAAAGAATTTTAAAGAGGAGAAAGAAAAGGATGTAGTTTCTAAAAGAGCTCTCAAAACAGTCATCGACTGCCATGGGTTTAGAGCTGTTCACCAGACAGTCTAACCAGGAACGTCTGGGTCCTGTTTTAAAGTTAGAGAGAGGCCCCTGTTCTGGACCCCTCACTGGCCAGAGAGAAGCCAGGGGCCGCTCCCAGGCAGGCGGCGCTCTGGACCCACCTTCACTGGATGCTCCTTGGAGGAACCATTCTTCCATCCCTGGTTTCCCCAGAATGTGTCTGGACAACAGTGACAGTCAAGTGTCTTGCCCTTTTGTCACGGGTGCTCCTCCTCATCCACGGACTACGCGTCCCTGCCTTCCTGGCCCAGTCGTGGCCCCGCCCCTCTCCACCCAGTTGCTGGAAGCAGGCACCAGTCTCCCTCGCCCTCACTGTTTGAGCCACTGGACTGGCAAGTTTGCCCACAGCTTAAACGTAATATCCAGGCAGCACCTGGAGATCGGCGTTTATGAACAGTAATAAAAAGTGTCATTTTAGCAGATCAGCTCCTGGAAGGATCCTGGGAACCCATCAAAGCTCTATTTACTGAGCAAAGTGAACTCCTTTTCCCAATCGATGAGAAATAATAACCAAGGCGACTCCTCTGCACCCCTCTTGTCATCTGCGCTCACTCCCCTTTTTAATAACTGGGGACGAGGTTTTTCAAGGAAGATCTTTAATGCTTCAAATGGTCTCTGCAGTTACGAGGGTTCTGACACGAATTCAAGTCCTCAGAGGGGAAAGTGCTACAACCACCACGACCCAGGAGACACTGCCTCCTCCCAACCCCCAACATCCACTCTAGACGGAAAGAGCAGGCTGGGACCAGGACACGCCAAGAGCCTGCGCCTTTAAAACCTCGTTTACCCCGCGCTGGCCCAGGCCTCCTCACTCACTGCCCTGCTGCTGGAGCAGGCACGAGGAACGGCTGCTCTCCACACCAGTCCTGAGTGCTGAGGCCGCAGAGCCTCGTCCTGGGAGATACGGGTGCTCCATCAATAGCTAATCCGTCCATGTGTGGGTGTGAGAGCTGGACTCTAAAGAAAGCTGAGCACCAAGGAACTGATGCTTCTGAACTGTGGTGCTGGAGAAGACTCTTGAGAGTCCCTTGGACTGCAAGGAGATCCGACCAGTCCATCCTAAAGGAAATCCGTCCTGAATATTCATTGGAAGGGCTGATGCTGAAGCTGAAGCTCCAATACTTTGGCCACCTGATGTGAAGTACTGACTCATTGGAAAAGACCCTGATGCTGGGAAAGATTGAAGGCAGGAGGAGAAGGGGACGACAGAGGATGAGATAGTTGGATGGCATCACCAACTCAATGGACGTGAGTCTGAGTAAACTCCGGGAGTTGGTGATGAACAGGGAGGCCTGGTGTGCTGCAGTCCATAGGGTCGCAAACAGCTGGACACAACTGAGCGACTGAACTGACTGACCGAATAGCTACGGGGAATGGGGTCTGCCAGGAAATGGCAGAAGAGTTCTCTCCCTCGACAGGCAGGTTATACTTCCAGGGGGCAGGAAGTGGCTCATGCTGGCAGTACCAGGAATGAGTGGAAGGAAGAGGGGCTGTGAGGCGGAGATGGGGCGGAAGAGGAGAGGTCATGGAAGGAGACCTTTCATGACAGGAGACCTGTGGGATGCAAGTCGGACGACATTCCAGCCACTCAGAGCTGGCACTCTCACTGAATCCCATTTCAGAGCCATAAGGATAACAGGATTTAGGGAAATCCATTTCAAAATACCTTCCAAGGACATAAGACATTTTGTCCTTTTGAGCAATGAAACCAAATCTATTCCTGGCCATCTGGTCAGGAGGAGCAGCATCTTGTGGATGATGCTTAGGGTCAAGGGGGCAGAAAGGAGCAAAACTCCAGCCTGGAAGGTGCTGCCCATCCTTGCGCCTCCCAACCCCAGTCCTGCCCCAGAGGAGCACACGTCTGGCACATTAACAGTGACAACCACCCAAAGGTAGTGGGAGAGGCGGCTTGCACCAATTCTCTTAAAGGCTAAGTGTTTGACCAAGGAGCCAGCCTCCCTCCAAGCACAGGGAGGGAAGATCCCTTCCGAGCCAGGTGCAGCCCTAACACATAACCCCTGCTCTTCGGGGAGGACCCCAAGAGGAAGTGGGAGCGGTGCAGTGCCGCTGAAGGACTCCGCTTTCTGAAATTTTTGTTCAGGAGTCTGGAGTTCAAACTTACATTACCACAATTTTTACCACTTGAAGCTCTACTCACAAGATGCAAGATGTGAGGGGAAAAGGGCTAACTCCTTCTGGAAATTGACCATGATGAAATGCTGGATATTAGCAATAGCTGGGTCAGAAAGGACAAAAGGAAAACAAATGCTTACTTGGCCCAGTTTGCAACTAGTTTTCTGCCACGAAGGCAAAACCCAGCTGCTTTTGTTAGTTATTCATGAGGTGGGTTCTGAAATGGCTAAAAGGGAGGAGAGTCAGGGCTAGAGAATCTGCATATGGAGACAGGGAAACACAAAAGACAGTGTCAGCACCTGCGGGATGGCAGTCACAGGTCTCCTCTCCTCACACCTCCAGAATCCAATCCTAAGAGCAGAGAACCTAATGCCCGCTGTGGGGTGGCCAAGACGTTCTACAGGCAGTTCCCTCAAAAGATAACGCATTTATTTCCTTCTTGGCCCATAAACATTGGGAGCGGCCCCACTCCAACATCCTTTGAAAAGAAGGCAAGTACCCCTGCCAGCCTCTTGGTGTTAGTAAGTTCAATGGTGATGATAAAGAGACAACCCAAAACCATATTCTCTAAGAACTATTTACTGTCACTTTTACCCTGATGACCCAGACACGCTGAAATAGTCGTGGGCTCGCTAGAGTATCCAAAGCACCTCTGACGCCAGCAGTATAGCGCTGGTGTGGCTCTTCTTTCTCCTCTTCACTCCAACTCTGTTATCAACCCTGTGGCCAACACTTGGTCAGGTATCCCACAGCAAGTTGAGTTCGTCGAACTTTCAACATGTGCCCAAACCCTCCCTGAGACATTCTGTTCTCCATGAGATAATGTTCTAGTACATCTCCAAAGGCAGGTTCTCAGGAAGAGCCTTAGGAGTTGCTGAATTCACTGCAGGGAGACACGTGAACGGGATATTATTAGAAACCAGACTTCATTGGTTTCCTGATTACCGTAACTGCCCGGGAGCTGGTCTCCTGGCCTTCATCTTTATCTAGGTCTGTTCTCACCCAGCCACACGTGACCTTCTCAGAACCGCCAGAACACTTCCCTGCCCCAAGGCCTCCGCTGACTCCCCTTTCGCTCGGGGTAGCTGGGTGCCCTGGATGCCTCAACGCCCTGCCTCTGCTGCCCCTCCCCTCCTTCCGGGCACACTGCACAGGGCGCCTGCCTGGATGCCCTACGTCAGAGCTCCAGGGCAGCCCCTCTTCAGGGTTTCGCTCGCATGGCAACCGTCCCAACACGGCTCACTCTGCCCTTAGCGCTCCATCTCCCTCATCTGCCCTGTTCCCTCTATCGCTCTCATCACCTTTCACTGGACTATTGAATTAAACTAATTAGTGTTTTGGCTTTGCCCAGTCTTAGTTGTGGCACACAGACTCTTCATTTGTGGCACGAGAACTCTTAGCTGCAGCCCGTGGGATTTAGCTCCCTGACCAGAGCTCGAACCCAGGTCCCCAGCACTGGGAGCTCGGAGTCAGCCACTGGACCACCAGGGAAGTCCCAAGACTGTCTAACTTACGCGGAATTCATTCATTGTGTTTCTTACTTTCACTGTCTGCCTCCCCACCAGAATGGTACAAAGGTGACGATTTTTGTCTCTGCTGATCCCTGGTGTGTCCCAAGCACCGGGAATGGTGCCCAATTCAATAAATATTAAAGGAATTTTTTAAAAAGTTTCAGTTCATAAAAAGAAGAAAACAACAGGCTGCACCGTTTATCTCTTGGTAAGCCTCCAAATCATGGGTCACTGTGGACCTCCCCAGAGCGGGGTGAGTCTCATCAGCAGACACGGGACAGTCAGTAGCCAAGACACACGTTCCAGCGTGGAAGACACTGGGCTGTTCTGCGCTCCCCTCCCCTGTGCTCTGTTCGGCGCTCAGAGTGAACTGCTGAGTCCACACCTAATGCCTGGTGATCCCAGGGGCCAATTTACGCTACAAAGACGCCGAATACTGAAGTAATACCTAGCCCTTTCATAAATTTCCCAGGAGCGGGGTTCACGGTCTGCGGCCCTTCCTCAGCACTTCTCTTTCTAGTTTCTCTCTGTATTTTCAAGTAGGAACTGCTTTGGTCTAACATTTCCAGACCTTGCCTTCGTCTCTGATTTCCACCTCTACAACTCCTGCCGACATGCCGTATCTCGTCTATCCAGTTTTCAAAGAAAGAGGAAAATAGGTGCCGGAGACCCAAGTTGCTGGGTCACAGCTCTAGACCTGACATAAGCCAAGATAAAGCCTCATTTGAGCAAAACGCGAGGATGGATGAAATTAACATTTAATATCACTTTAAAGCCTTTCGTGCCTGCTTCCAATCCCTACAGAATTAGGGAGACTGAAGGCTTTTGCTGGTGAGCAAAGCTGCCTGGTTGGCCTCCCATCCTGTCTGGGGGCATGTGGGTGGACGTGGGACAATGCCCGGTCGGGTTATCCATCTACAACCACCCAAGAAATTGACCAACCTTTCTTGGCTGCGGAGACTGTCTCCTCACTGGAGTGCACATAATCTTCAAACACCGTCTGCAAGACCGTGGCTCGTTCTCGGATTTCCTGGGGGCCAGCGGCGCGGGATTTCTGGGAAGGTGACGGAAGGATTAGAGGACAGACAGTCAGAGTCAGGAATAATGAAGCGGTTTACAATAGATTTAATAACAGTAAAATCACACAGTAACCACCAAGGGGCCAACAAGGGTAATCCTTTCAATATTACTAGGGAAGAAAAGGGAGCGATAAAGATGTTGAAGTCAAGCAAAGATGAGGATGGCTTTGTGAGGGAGTAGGTCGGGTCTCTTATTTACTTGTTTACTTTTCTTCCTGGCCTCTTATCACTCGTGTTCAAAGTGAAAGTCTATGGGAGACACTTTGGAATTTTCCAAGTCCAGTTCAGGCATTTAAAACACGACGGGACAGAAGCGGTTTTCAGAGGAACCTTGTATGTCCCACTTAGGCTTTCACTCTGCCCCCTGCCTGGTATTCATTGGTGGAGCCCAGGCCATTTCTGTCTAAGAGCAAGCCACAGCCGCCTGCCCACAAGGTGGTCTGTCCCTGAATCACAGAGCACGTGTCCTCACTCCTGAGAGGTCCAGACTCTCAGTGTTCCAGAAACATTCTTGCAGCCCAGACCCCTGTGCCCAGGAACCCACGGAAGACTGGGCTGCTCCAGCCAACCGTGAGAGGCTGCTGCCATGTATCTCTGCAGCCAACGATCCCTCTGTAAGAAGTCATATTTGTATGCACAAAAGACCCTACAGGTGGAAAATATGAATAAAACCAAAATTTCATTTCTTTTCAGCCTTTAGCAACCCCAGATAAAAGATTTCCTTTCTTTACATCTCCCTGAAAACACGTGGCTTATGTGTCCTGTATCTTGACACGAACGCTGTCTCCTGAATGTGAAACTGAGAATCAACAGACCCCAAACTTGGCTAATCCACCTTCTCAGAGGTGTTGATCCTTTGGATGGTGCTAATGAAGCTCCAGCCCTCCTCACCCGCCACGCCCCACGTGGGTCACCAGGAGAAAACCAGCGTGAGACTCAGTTCATTTTCCTTTTTAACTCCTGTAGAGGACAGGGGGCGTGCTCCAGGGTCTGCTGGCCGCGCCTCTCACAGGCACCCTGGCATCTTCCACGGTGAAAGCTGCTGGAGGAAGAATAAAGGGCGGGGCGGGAGGAGAAAAAGCCTCCTTCTTGGGAGCAGCGTTCGTCTCTGTATTAATAGAGACTTAACAACCTGAAATGTTTTTAGTTTAGTCAAATCATTCCTGCTACCTGTTTGGTTGATGACAGTCTAGCTGATTTCACGGTACATGGTCCCCCTAAGGGTTTTATCCACTCAAATGTCAAGAGAAAAGTCACTCAGGAGCTGTGTTACGAAAGTGGACATTTGCTGTTGTCATTAACAAGGATTTTTTTTTTTACCCTCTTAACTGATGTGAAATGCAAACTTTTTTTTTTGCCGTCCTCCTTTCGTTAAGCCACCTCAGCAACGAAACTGTCACCTTCCTCGCGCTTTTTTTTTAATATGAATGTGAAATTAGCAAGGATGCCCTTTCCCCTGGCGGACAGAATCCTCTGTTATTAAAAAGTAAAGCACTTTAATAATGAAAACTTTTTCCTCTTTTTCCTGTGTTTTAACTGTTTAAAATTAATGAGAAGGGCAGAATGGTTGTCAAAGCGATATTGAAAGCCGGGCAGCCAGGACCGAATAAGCACAAAAATCCCTCCAGAGTGTTAAATAAACAGAGCTGCAGCCCTCTCCAATCCCTCTGTTGGTTATTGTATACATTCTGTAACAGCTCTCAGAATAGATCTGAGAGCCAGGGAGGCAGAGAGGTTTCAGAATTCCAATAAAGGCCTCAAATTAAAGACAGCCTGGTGCGAATTCCAGGAGAAAATTAAAGAGACCTCAAGCTTAAGTGACAGGTGACTTGCTTCTGTGTCACAACTGTCAGGGGATTTAGTGATAATATGGCAATATATTACAAAGGGCTTTTCTTATTCCCCCCTTTAGGTTTCAAAATGAGGCATCTTTTCTTCCCAACCAAAAAAAAAAAAAATTACATATACACATATATATGTGTGTGTACCAGTAAAATGTGTAGAAAAAAGGCGATAAAACTAGGTTTGCACATTTGAAATGATGAGGTCAGTTATAGTAGAATATAAGAAAAAGTTAATGGCAGGAAACATCATACACTGAAGAGAAAGCAGGTCTTAGCCCCCCCTGCCCCTTGCCACTTCCAGAAATACTCTATTTTAAAATTGCCCCTCTTGAGAATGAACGAGGTATTTTTCCGTTGTCTTCTGGGGAGGACAGTCTAAATTTAAACTGAAGACAGAGGGGGCAGAGTCAGGCAGCACTGGCTCAGCCCCAGACAGGGAAGAAGCTCCCATAATGAGGGGGGTGAGACCCCAGAGGGCACATCTCCGAGGACCGGCCCCCCTAACCCTCAAAGACGCAGACTTAGTCCTGCTTAATGAAGCAGCTCGCAACTAGCAGACGGTGGGTGGTTTAGAAAAACACCATTTCCAAAGGTCTAGACACATTCAATACTCTGTGTCTGTAGAGACTCTACTGGTCTTGGCAAGAAGAAACAGTCGACAAAAACCAGGCGACGGCTAGTGATCTTATTTTAATCTCTCATGATGCCAGGGAGCTTTCTGTTAGGATAAGCTTATAGGTGTATCTCATTGGACAAAAAAACCTTCTAGGAAGAATATGCTTGGGTGTATGTTTATACTGTGGAGATGGAAATTCATGCCTATCAAGAGTCAACAGATGAGTCCAAGACAGCTGGACGGGGTTATTTTTGTTGTAAAAAGTTTTAGGTGGGAGCAGTTGGGGTGGGAGACTTTTTTTTTTAATCTGAAGCATGTGTCTTGACATTGACAACTTCTAAAGTATTTTTAAACTAAATGGAAGGATTTTGTTTTAATCACTTTACTGCCAAGCTGAGTTTTACCTCCACAGTCCCTAGAACCTTCTGAGCACTTCCCAGTCAAGTTGAAAGATCAAATTTATTCTCTTTGTAGGTGGGTGAACATTCGCGCGCCCAGACGCAGCTATATATATTTTATATACCTAAATATGAAATATACATTTTACAGATGCTCCACTCGCTTGCTTTCTGTTCACGGAAGCCCTAAACTGTATGTGCCAGAGGGACATTTACAATGGCCTTCAACCAAGCTGGGTGAGGATGGGCTTCATGAGGCGGCATCTGGCTCAGCATGAAGGCCCAGCCACCACGCCCACCTTTGTGCACCAGGCACTGGCTGGTATGCCAGCAAGAACTGCCCACATCAAAGATGCCAGTTAGGGCACTGCATCTTTCAGGTGAAACAGAATCACAAGTTGTGTCCACCATTCACTTTATTCTCTTTACCACTCACAGGATTCACGCACACTTGAAGGCAGTAATCTACATGATAATCAGTAATGCAGCCAACTTAGTTTTTGTTTTGCTTTGTCCTGTGAATGAAAGGTAAATTTGGTCAAACAGGTGGTGCTGATGGATGTGACATCTAGAACCTGGCATGACTAGTTGAGTTTTCTAAGTTAACCAGTTAGTTATTTTGGCGCGGTGAAAGCCCGGCCTTACTTAGCGCTGTTTCTCTTTCAAAGATCACCAGACCATAAAAATATCGAAACATCATGTCCATCAAGGCAGCAGTTCAGGGTGGAGGTGAACTCACATGACCCAGAGTGTGCACAGTGCTCCATGTCTTGTTTTATTTAAACCTCACAGCAGCCTGGCAGGACAGGTACTTGAGACGTCCTCCTTCTCCAGCAGGGAAAACCCAGGCTGGGGAAAATCTGCCCCAGGTTGCAGAATGACTGACTGTGAAGCCAGGACTCGGATCCGAGCCTGTCGGACTCTGGGCCCCGCCTCTCACCCACCATCTCAGGAAAGCTCCTCAAACCCCAGCCAGCCTTCCAGGCTGGTCTGGAGCCACAGAAAAGGCTTAGGGAGAGGAACTAGGGCCACCAGCCACAGGGCAGATGTTTACAGAATGGCTGTGGCTCGTTTCCGAGAGAGCAGAGGAAGGCTCTCGTGCTCTGGGGAAGCGTCCTGCAGGAGGCGCCCTGTGCCCATCCACAGCCTCCCCAGAGATACTCGGAGACGCCCGGGACAGCACTGGGCTGTGCTCAGGGATAAATACTGACACCGAAGCTGGTCCTGGCAACAGTGCGAGTGAAGACAAGGTTACTGGAAACCTTCATTATTTCCTTGTGTAATTTTGCTGCTTGCTCTTAATTCTGGAGAACGGTCAAAGTGAAAGTTGCTCAGTCATGTCCGACTCTTTGTGACCCCACGGACTGTAGCCTGCCAGGTTTCTCTGTTCATGGAATTCTCCAGGTAAGAATACTGGAATGGGTAGCCACTCCCTTCTCCAGGGGATCTTCCCCAAACAGGGATAGAACCCAGGTCTCCCACATGGCAGGCAGATTCTTTACCGTCTGAGCCACCAGGGAAGCCAAGTGCCAATTTTCCACTTAGTGTGAAACTGCAAGAAGGCGGCACTGGATCCACTTAGTGTCAAACTGCAAGAAGAAGGCACTGGACTTCGTGTCAATGAGTCTGAGCGTGAATTCCATATATGCTTGTACTATTAACCGATGTGACATAACAATAATAATAAATACACTCGGTCCCTGTGTTGGAACTCTTGGGTTATTTTTCGCTCAATTCTTTATAGTCTCCTTCTGAGAAGAAAACTAAAATTATCTCAGTTGTACACAGGAAGAAATTGACCCTAAGGTCTAGTCCTGGCCCAAAGCCACACAGCTGGTGAGATGGGACTCAGGCCCAAAGGCCGTGCTCCTGACCACTGGGCTATCCTATCCCATCCTCACACAGCTCCCTGGGTGCCCCTGCTCAGCCCACAGAGCTGCCCCAGGGCTGTAATTACATAGCTGTGGGAACATCTGGAAAAACAGAAAACAAACCCTGCCCCCTAACTAGAATTTGCAGTTGTTTCAGAACAGAGAAGTGTGCCAAGACCCATGATTCTCTATAGTTTCCAGCCAGTTCCCATGACAATAGTCTATTATTTTGGGATGGCCTGAAGGCCTGTGGATCCAGGACCCTCTGTAGTGAAATATCACTTAATATAACAGGTTGATCAACCAAGTCCTTAATAGCTTTTCTTGTTCATGGGGATTGTTGCTGTGGTACCATTTACTGGCCAAATTTTACCTCTATGAACACAGCAGCTTAGCTGCTCAGTCATGTCCAACTCTTTGTGACCCCATGGACAGTAGCCCGCCAGGCTCCTCTGTCTATGGAATTCTCGAGGCAAGAATACTGGAATGGGTTGCCACTGCCTTCTCAGGGGATCTTCCCAACCCAGGGATTGAATCTGCGTCTCCTGTGTTCGCAGGCGGGTTCTTTACCCACTGAACCACCGGGGAAGCCATGAAAATGGCTAACGTTACCCAATTTAGAAAGCATTTTAGTTTCATTTACTTGGCCTAATTAGTACTAATGGAGGCTTGCTGGTATACCGTGAAGGACAGGTGGCCTGCTTTCACACCAAAAGGACCCACGATTACCAGCGCACCCTCACGGATGTTCCTTCATCTCTCTAAGCCTCAGTTTTCTCATCTATGAAGTGGGAGAGTAACACCTGCCTTGTGGGCTGCTGAGAGGCTAAGACTGGACCAAGCGTGGGAAGAGCTCATCAGCACAGAGCCAGGCCCAGAACACATGCTGGGCAACAGATATCTGCTCCTCTCCTTTCTTTAGTGCATTTCTGCAGGTTCTCTCGAACGGGAAAACTTAAATTGGGGTCAGGCAAACGGACTGCTTGCCTCAGGGGGAATACTGATCCAAACAAAGACATGTACTGACGCACAAGAGAGACTCTTAAACGTCACCTATTAGGCTCCGATTTTCCAGGCTATCCACAGGCATCAGAAGAGAGATGCAAAAATATCCAAATATCAAAATTTCATGGACAAAATTATACAGAGCAACACTACACACACAGAGATACACACACACAAGTCTACGTGGTACACCTGGAGCACAGTAGAGTGGGGGTGGAAGTGCTTCTGAGCAGGGGAGGCCTTGGAAAGAAGCAGGAAAGGCTGTCCGGGGACGCCTGCGCCGCTCAGGATCTCCACATGGAAGGGCTCAGATGATAGAAATTCTTCCTAACGACCTCAACTTTACTCTTCCTCTGTGTATAGCACAGGTTAAAAAATGGATGAACTAAGTGTGTCTGAAAGGAGGTTCTGAGATATTTATTTTTTCCACGTGGCCCTGGGTGGACGGGTCAGGCCAGGTGTCCGCATGGGTAAGCTGGAGGGGGACCACCAGGGCTGAGCATGGAGTGCTGCTGCCTCCAGACTCTTTCTGGCTGGGGACGAGCCCTCCTTCTGGGGAGCCTGCTGCCACCTGGCAGACACCCAGGACGGACGGGGGCCCATTAACTGGACGGGCCAGCAAATGCATCCAGAAGCAAAGAGAGAGAAACGCCAGCAAGATGTGGCCTCGTCTAATGTTCATGGTCCCGAAAACACACGCTTCACTCGCCAGTGGTAGGAACTGCCCAGTTCTCAGTCGCTGCCTCCCCATACCAGGAGATGAGTCATGTCTGCGAGCAGCAAGCACAGTCAACAATGAAACTCACCTGGCCGCCCCCTCGTCTCCCTTTAAAACAATCATCCTTTGTCAGAACGGACAAAATGTCTTCCATCTTCATCTCAGAAACGCTGTAAAAAGGACATATAGAGGTAAGCTTTCTATTCTTCCAAAAACATCATTCTATCAACTGCGATGCATAACACTGGCCTCTCTTCCGGCTAATCAGAAAGAAAGGAGTGATGCTTGGTCCTGGGAAAGGGGATGTTTTCCTAACCTTTCAGGAATTCGGAAGGAAGGGGACTCTATGGTATTAGAGGGACAGAAGGGGTGACATCGCCACCAATTCTCATCCTCCTGGATACATGTACAGAGGCTACGTTTACAATCTCCTTTATGGGGATCACATCATTATTTCTTAATAAATCTGGAAAACTACATAGGCCTGCTTATTGACATATTACCTGGACTTGAGCAGAATTCGACAAGCCAAAAAAACATTAAGGTGGCTGAAGACCCTTAACAGTGGGGTAAACAAACACCTGAGTGAAAGTAAACAGGTGTGGCCAATGTTTCCCGCTGACAGCAGCAGAACTCGGTCCTAATCTACCCCGGGGGAGCTTCCTGACCACCATCTCTGAACTACTCAAGGGTGAAGACCAAACGACCTCTGGCAAACGTAGAGAGTCACAGGCTAACAGCTGAAACCAGAACTCAGGCTTCCCCTGTGAATGGGAGCCACGAGGAGCCAGGATGAGATCTACAAGCAGCCTCTTGGGGGAGTCTGGACAGCACACTGTCCCTCGTGGCTCTGGAAGGCCCCAGCCTTTGCCCCGGGGAAGGGCACACAGCAGAGTCCTGAGGCAGAGACAATGAGAACAGACTTCCCAGGGAGGAAGGGAGAGGGAAAGAGGAGTTCTCGGGCAGGAAAAGATTCTAAAAAGGTAAATGACTTTTGGGACTTCCCTGGTGGTCCAGTGGTTAAGAATCTGCCTCCCTCCGAGGCAGGGGGCGTGGGTTCGATCCCTGGTCAAGGAACTAAGACCTCACATGCCACGGGGCAATTCAGCCCTGGGGCCACAACTAAAGAAGTCCCTGTGAGGCGCAGAGAAAAGCCTGCGTGCCACAATGACTCAGTGCAGCCAAAAAAAAAAAAAAGCAAAATTGCTTTTCTTGTATGTTGTTTTTTTCAAAATGTAACAGCAAATTAGAATGTGAATGGCAACCTCTTCTGAGGGAGAAGACAACCCCCACTCCCTCCCCCAAAGGTGACTCTGACAAAGCTATGAATGAACACGTCACGTCTCTGACAGCGATGTACCTGCGCTGTGTCACCGCATCCCCGAAACGCCCTCAGTTCCCAGCCCGCACCACTCCTTCTCGGCTGCCAGATTCGGGAAATCTTTTCACAGCAGTTAAGACTCAACCCAAGAAGGCGAGGTACATGCGGAGAGGGTAGGAGCTGGGGAAACTGTTCACAGTTTCCTGGAAAATCTATTTTTTCATGTGGGAGAAAATGTTATGGCTACTGAATTTGCCTCTTATTTATGCCTGGAAAGCTGGAGCAAAGTAAAAACCAGAGCCCAGTCCTGTCTTTCCCTTTGTCCAGCTGCCTTGCCTCTATTAAAATAAAAGAAGAGGAAGAAAACAAAAGGAAAAGCAATGTAAAAACCTGGGGTCAGATCCTGAAGTGAGGAGAAAGAAGGCAGGTACAGTGTCGTTCACCGCCAGGGATACAGAGAACGACAATGCCAGAGGAAGGCACAGTACCCTCAGGCGCGTGGGAGCGCTGTCGTGCAGCCGGTCGCCACGCGTGGGCTGTGGTGGGGCACTGTTTCCCCGAGGCGAGCAGGAGCCGGGGCTGGCCCACAGAGACTTACAGTTTAAAAGGGCCTCCTCCTTGTCTAAGACACCACTACTTCTGAGGAACAAAGCAAATTGATTCTGCCTATGTATGGTTCTATCAACAGACCTGAGTCACCCCCACCTCACTATGGAGAGAGAACGCGGGAACAGATTCAAGGAGCTGTCTTTCTTAAGCCTGATCTAAGAGACACGCATTTTGAGGAAGCTTTCCCATTTGAATGAACCTACGGTGACTTTCATTAGAAAACCATTTTAAGGAGAAGTGGGGCAAAGTGAAGAAGTTGGCAAATACCAAGAAGTCACAAGGATGCAGAGATGAAGTTCTGACTATCCACTCAGAGGTGGCGTGGCCCGGGTCTCTCGCTCCCTCTGCTGAAGTACATTGTTAGGGCCGGTTCCCGGCGCTGGGCTCATGGAGGTGGGTGGCAATTTGCTGTGATGGCCCTTGCTGCCGCCTGCCTTCCTGAATCTTCCCTGTAATTCATCAGCCATCCCAGCATCCCACCGCCTGGCTCTCAGGTCCTCAGGCACCAGACAGGCACACACTCCTTCCTCTTCCTTTTTGGATGCTTAGATGTGTACCTTTTGGATTTCAAAAATCTTCAAGTCTGCCTTTTCCCACAGCACACTTTGGAATGACTTATTCGATTTAATTTTATTGTATGAAATCAAAAAAACAGTCTGCAGGCACTTTCCCCACAGAGAGCCCTGCCTTGAACGGAAACCAGCACGTGTAACAACACTCGGCAATACCGAAGCAGCAGACCCGATCACACTCAGGGTGACTAGAGCTCACCCACAAAGTAGCCAGGGGTAGCCAAAGTAGTAGTCTTTTCTCTCAAGAGAAAAGACGCACACCTTACCGAAATAAACAAAAAACACTCTTGACCTGACAGAGTAAGAGATGAGATGAGAGAACTGAGAGGAAAGCTCAAACTGTCACTCGGACCCTGCTGACATGACCCCCCGGACCCATCGGGGCAGGCCCCACCCTCCCCAACGCTGAAGGGTGGGGAGCATGTTTTCTGAGGAAGCTGCACCCCATGAGCCATCTCACCGGCAACCGCAACAGTGCTGAGAGTGCTGCAGCTGGCTGAGGTGCAGGGTGGGGAGTGGGGTGCTCCCCGTGGGGACGCCACGCACAGCTCTCCCGCCCGAGCAGGCGGCCGGGGCATGTCCATGCAGAGGGCGAGGCGATGGCGTTCCTAGCTCTGCACTTCAAGGGGAAAAGCCTTGTTACGTAAAACACAGGCTGGGCGAGGAAGCCACCCAGAAACACGACCCTCCGGTTAGCTACGCTGTGCACCATTGTCACTGCGTGACGTCATGGCAGCCGGCCACTCTCGTGCCCAGCATGCGCTGGGCTGCCAGCCTGTGTTCCGAACATGCTCTTGGCATCACCGTGCTTTGAGCAGAGTAAATGCGTGAACCTATGTAGATGAGTGTGAGTTTTTCACACATGCCTTTTGAAGCCCATTTTGAGGGCCTATTACTCCAGGTGCTGGAGATTTTACAGAAAACGTGACAAACAACCTCATCTCTGGGGCCCAGGTCAACACTCCCTGCTTTCATCAGAACTGCCTGGCCAGCCTGAGCTGCTGCCCTCCACCTTTGCCCTTGCTTGGGGAGATCGGGGTTGGATGGAAGCCCCCGGCCCAGGTTCCAAGCTGCTGAGCCCTGTGGGGTCCCCAGCCCAGGTGGAGGGAGTGGGGACTGGGGCTTCACACTGGGGGATGTGAGACACTGCCATCTGACTGGGCGCCCTTGCCCACAAACGTGGGGTGCACAATAATTCACCCACTCGGAATGGTTTCCTCCCTCGGCGTACTTTCCAGGAGGAGGGAAAGTGATGAATCCAAAGCATCATTTTTCTCACAGATAAATCACCTCTAAAGGTCCAAAACGTTAATGAACTGCAAGAGACAAAACTCGATGACTATAAGAGACCACGGTGGAGCTGGCTGGGAGGGTGGTGCACACTCACTCCACAGCAAGAGCGATGGAGTGCAGACCTCTCCCCGAAAGAGAGACGGAATGCAACCGCTCACTCCCTGACTCGAAGCTGTCACGTGCTGGGGCGTGAAGGGTTTCAGTCTTTGCCACTGGCTATTCTGGGACTCACTGAGGGATCACAAGGGTTAATGGCTCTTCGTCGGCTTACAACGCCCAGCCACTGTAAGAAGCGACAGAAAGTTAATTAGGAGAGACCAGCGGAAACCCCGTTCAGGTTTCTGACTCACTTGATTTTGTGAGAAGCCAACGAGTTGACATATTCTGCCTCCGAAGGAGCCAAGACGAGCAGGCTGCTCCCATGGCAGCCAATCCGGGCCGTTCTCCCAATCCGGTGGATGTATTCGGCAGGTGAAGACGGAGCATTGTACTAAAAGAGGGGCACGAAAATGAAGGCATTCACAGATCAAGGGATTGCCATTAATTGGAAGTGCAATACCCCTCACCTGCCTCCAGGTATCCCAAGAATTAAATCCTGGTGCTATGGTTACCCCACCACCATCACAAGGAGAAGTCACTCAACCCTGAAACTCCCGGCTTCATTGGAAATAACAAGGCTCCGACATGCCAACAGGAACAGTGGCCAAGTTTCAGATAAACGAGACATCTTCCCGTCCCAATATCTCCTTTTTAATTTCACTTCTCCACAGGTCTCCTCGCTTTCCTATTTGCATCTTTTCACTGAGGTGACTGGGCAAGGTGAGAATGCAGGCAGGATGGCCGCACGACCTTGGCCTACTTCCTCGAGAGACAGAGCAGCAGGGCTGCAGGCATGGAAGACAGCGCACAGGGTAGAGAGGGATCAGGTCCCAGCGCCTCGCTGCAGGCCCCCCAGTCCCCGTGAAGCGGGGCTGCAGGCTCCCTTCCTAAGGGACACACTCTGCTCCCGCGGACAGCGTTCCTGGCCCGGGAGACAGGCAAATGCTCGAACTCAGCAGCACAGGCATGTTCCCTGGCAGCAACTAGTCATCATTAATGCTACCTGACCCTGCACTCATTCTGCCCTTTTGTCCTTTGCTGCTACCTGACTCAAAGACCACCGGCCAAGATGACCACGGTGGCAGGCCAGGCATATTAAACTAATCAATACCCACAATTACAGGGAGGCGCTCAATGATCAATTCTATGTGGCTCGTCTCCTACACATTAAAATCATCCTTCCTATCTCACATCTGCCCTGTGGCCGGCAGGAGAGAAGACACAATGCCTCTGGCAGCAAAGTCATCGTGTGCGGTGAGCAGAGCAGATCTCTAGCCGATGCCAATTCTGCAATTCCACTAAAATGTGAATAAACTATGACTCACGTAAACAGGGCATGTGTCCCCTAGCCCTCTCACAGAAGGGCTTAAAAATACCACTCTGCAGACTAACGAAAAGAAAAAACAAAACTGAAACCACCAGGCTCTAGGGCTAACACCCGTACCCTCTGGCAAGGTGGCGAAGGCCGGAGGTGTGTGTTAAGATGCTGTCAGGGCCTTAATTGCCCCCGCAGGTCAGTGTGCACCGGCAGCTCTCAGGACAGCTGAGCCACTGTCTTCCCAACACAATGAGGCCTCCCAGGGGCCCAGTGGTTCCTGCTGTTTTCAGAGTGCTGAAACTTGGGGTGTGACACACATTTGTCTGGGGGCTGGGGAGCCCGCCCCTCCTTCCCACAGCTGTGCAGCCTGGAGGCTGAGCTGTGGTGGTCAGGGGGGCTGGGGTAAGGAGAGAAGGCAGGAGAATGGTGCGGATCAGGCTGGTGGCTGCCTAGGGACCAGGAAAATACCCAAGAGGATCTTAATAATTACTCTACTTCGAGCCAATGCATCTGCTCATGATCGTACATTCCAGCCCCAAGCCTGCACCACAACAATGAGAGATGTTACCTGGACAATCCATGTGACTTGAGGGAGATCCAAGCCCCGAGCCGCAATATCCTTCAAAACAGAAAAGAACAAAAGAACATGGCTTAGGATGGAGTTTCTCAACCTTTTTGGGGTCCTGGGCCCATTTGATGACCTAGTACAAACACTGAGGGCTCATCCCTGGGACTGTGCACAGCCATGCATACAACTTCAGCAACCCACTGCTGTCCACCTGTGGGTAAAATTCTGATTTAGGGATGAGTTCTACTGAACCTGCGGTGAGGCAGCCGCAACCCACTTCACTGCTAAACACCACCTGCGTGCAGACCGGAGAACTGGAATGAGTCATGGGCTGCTGTGTCATGTTAAGAATTCAGAGAACTGCTGGCATGTTTTACATTTTATCTGAAACACCCCTTTATGGTGAACACGGTCATGGGTTATTGCCCATGTCCGGTCTTATCAGCAATGCTGAACGATAATGTGCTTTGAGGCATAATTCTGGAAGGTCACCCCGAGATACGTCCTCATGGGGGTGAGCCCCAGAGTCACTGACCAAGGACGCTGCTCACGGGCCTTGGAGAGCGAGAAGGACCGAATGAGGCTCCCTCTTCTGATAGATGGTTACAATCAGAACACTGGCCAGAGATTTAACCAGATGGACACAGAGTATAAAAGCAATGGAGACTGCTTTTTTCCTTTGAGCTGGCCACCGTCTCAAGAGCAAAGACTCTGCTCGCTGGTATGTACGGCCACTCTGGCAGGGAGACTGGAAAATGGGAATCTTTCCATCTCTAGCAGTAAACACACAACCAGCATCCACCTCCAAGGGCAAGCCACACCAAAAGCAGCCCCAGGCAGCAGGCTCTGAGCACTCGTGGTACATGAGAACACTGTACCAGCGTTATCTTGACTCATCGTCAAAATAACGCCCCAAAACGAGGGGAACCACGATTCAGAGAGGTTAAGGAACTTGTCCAGGGACACACAGCTAACAAGCAGAGGGTAGCCCGCCTACCCAGGTCTGCTCTTTTCTAAGACCAAATTACACTGCACGGTTCCGCCATCAAAGACGACGCTATGTCTCTTGTATGCGGTGGGAATGCAAAATACTATGGCGAGGAATCTGGGGATAGCCAGAAAAATTACACATGCACTTGCTCTCTGACCCAGAGCGATCTCCCCTCTAGAAATCCATCCCAAAGGTACACTGGTGAAAATGTAAATGACTAATGCACAAGGCTCTTCATTTCAGCACTGCTTATGACTGCAGGTCTGCTGAACACCCCAGTGTCCAGCAGGAGACAGGCTGAATAAAACATGGCAATAACCACCACACAGAACAGAGCTACAGAACACAGCTTCAAAAAGAGGGAGGTGCCTCTGCACCGACATGGAGATCGTCGAGGCCATATTTTGAGTGCAAATAGTATGCTTCTGTATAAAGAGTGGAGAAGACACAAATATACTGGGCTCATATTTCAAAAGGAAATACTGGAGGGAAAAACCCCAAAGCTTATAAAAATAGTGAGCTAAAGGGAAAAGAAGAGAACAGGGGGGAGGGGACCAGGATGGGTCCTGTACGCCTTTAAGGCCCTTATAATTCTAACCCTGAGACCATGTTTCAATGCAATTAAAAAGGAAGACAACCTGCTGTCACGCAACAGGAAGGACAGAGTGTCACCCATGACATATTCTTGCCGAAACACAAACAAAATCCTAAGACTGGAATCTAAACGCATGTCCACACACTGTGGGGAGGGAAGAACAAGGTAAACAGCACCTTAAGGACACAACTAGCCAAATCCGGGATGCGGGTTATTTACTCTAAAGAAAAACAGTCTTTCTTCAGCTAAAAAATCCGG
>SJYQ01002528.1:18565-112629 GCA_006410935.1 Redunca redunca | reverse complement strand
GGGGAAGGAGGGTAATAAAAATAGAAGACTTTAGGGGGAAGACTTCCCTGGTTGTCCGGTGGTTAAGAATCTGCCTTACAATGCAGGGGACTCGGGTTCAATCCCTGGTCCAGGAACTCAGATCCCACATCCCATGGGGCAACTAGCCTGCAGGCCACAACTAGAGAGTCTGTGTCCTGCAAAGATTCTATGCGCTGCAACTAAGACGGGGCTGGTGCACCCAAAGAAATACATAGAAGACATTAGGCAGATGGATAAATGGATAGACGGACTGACATTCCAAGAACCAGCACCTGGAAGGAGGTTCACCAAACTGTCAGCTGTGGTTATCCCCGGGTCCAGAGGCTTGGGGGCATCATAGGCTACCCACTCCAGTATGCCTGGGCCTCCGTGGTGGCTCAGCTGAGGAATCCACTGCAACGCAGGAGACCTTGGTTTGATCCCTGAGTTGAGAAGGTCCCCTGGAGAAGGGAACAGTGGCCCACCCCAGCATTCTGGCCTGGAGAATCCCAGGAACTGTATAGAGCATGGGCTGCAAAGAGGTGGACACGACTGAGCGACTTTCCCTCTCACTTGTTGCAATTTCCTGCGTTGTTTGCTTCGCTTTTGACAATGAATGTATATTTTATAAATGAATGTATATGAATGAATGAATGTGTATTAACCCCCATTTTTATTATAGAAAGATTTAAACCTACAAAAAACTGGAAGAATAGTACCATCAACACTTGTCAACCCTTCCTCCCGATTCTCCAACTGCTAAACTGTCACAGCTGTTTTTTCCCTCTCTGTACAGTCACATTTTTCAGAACCTCCCGAAAGGAAGTTGCAAATATGACGACATCTCGCCCCTCAAACTCCAGCACAGCTCGCCTCAGTAAAAGGACATTCTCCTACCAGTCATAACACTCTGGGCACACCTAAGAAACTTAAAATAACTTTATTTTCTAAGAATCAGTCCATTTCACATTTCACCAACTGTACCTAAGATGATTTTTATAATAGGTCAGTGAAAAAGTAATTGTGATTTTAAGTCATTATAACTAGGCTCAAACATATCTTTGTTAATCAAAACAGGAACCACTGCAATCAACACATTTTTGCCAATGAGAAATAAGTTTGTTTATTCCTGTAGTGTTAAAATTCGTGCTTCGGGATTCAACAAACTCTTGGAAAGCATTTTCTGCCTTCTGTTGGTTGTGGAAGTGTTTTCCTTGCAAAAAGTCGTTGCAATGCTTGAAGGAGTGTAGTCGGTTGCCGAGGTTAGGTGAGCATGGCGGACGAGGCAAAGCTGCGTGGCCCCGTTGCTCAGCTGCTGCAGTGTTGGCTGTGCAGTGTGGGGCGGACATCACTGCGGAGAGCTGGGCCCTTCTTGTTGACCCATGCTGCCTGCAGGGACGGCAGTTTTCCGGACATCTCGATTTGCTGAGCGTACTTCTCAGATAGAATGGTTTCACTGGGATTCAGAAAGCTGTCGATCAGATCAGTAACCGACCACCGAGCAGTGGCCAGGGCCTTTTCTGGTGCGAGTTTGGCTTTGGGAAGTGCTTTGGAGCTTTCTCTCTGTCCAACCACTGGGCTGGTTGTCATGTAAAATCTACTTTTCGTCATATGTCAGAATCCAACTGAGAATGGTTCACTGCTGTTGCATACAGTGAGAGAAGACACTTCAGAATGATTAATTTTTTTTGATTTGGGGTTAGCTCATGAGGGACCCACTTATCAAGCATTTTCACCTTTCTAATTTGCTTCAAATGCCTAATGACCGTAGGATGGTCGACAGTGAGCAGTCCCACAGTTTCTTGTGTAGTTTGAAGAGGATCAGCTTTGAAGATCCTCTCAATTGGTTGTTTTCAACTTCTGATGGCCAGCCACTGTGCTCCTCATCTCCAAGGCTCTTGTTTCCTCTGCGGAATCCTGAACCACCACCACACTGTACATTAGTTAGCAGTTCCTCGGCCAAAGGCATTGTTGATGCTGCAACTTGTCTCTGCTGCTTTACGACCCATTTTGAACTTGAATTAAGAAAATTGCTTGCTTTTTGTCTAACAACATCGCCCTAGTCTAAAATAAATATAAAATACACAGCAAGTAGTGTCATTAGCAAAAAAAACATAAAGTGAGAAATACACATTAAAATGATGTATAACATTACCACATTTACTTAAGAATGCATCCCAATATCAAACAGCAAAGTTCAACAGTGCAAAACCGCAATTACTTTTGCACCAACCTTAATAGTTTTCCTTCCCTAACCCTGGACTAAAGCCTAGATCACTGTGTTCTATTTTTATTACAGCCATCTAGCCTTCCTAACTGTACTGTTCATGGGGTTCTCACAGCAAGAATACTGGGGTGGTTTCCCATTCCCTCCTCCAGCGGACCACATTGTATAAGAACTCTCCACTACGACCTGTCCGTCTTGGGGCGCCCTGTATGGCATGGTTCATAGCTTCACTGAGTTATGTAAGCCCCTTCGCCACGACAAGGCTGATCCATGAGAAGAGGGGAGCAGAGGATGACAGTCAGATAGCATCACCAGCTCAATGGACATGAATGTGAGCAAATTCCAGGAGATAGTGGAGGACAGGGAAGCCTGGCGTGCTGCAGTCCATGGGGTCACAAAGAGTCATGCACGACTTAGCGACTAAACAATAGCCTTCCTTAACCTAGAATGGTGTATCCCTGCCCTTAACATTTACTTTTTTTTATATAACAGTTTTTGAGGAGTCCAGCTGTCTGGAGGCACATCCCACAATCTGGAGTTTTTCTGACTCCTTGTGGCAAGATTCAGGTAGAGTGTTCTGGCAGAAGGACACCACCAGGGTGGGGTGTGCCGCCCAGCACGTGACCTCAGGAGACACAGTCTGTCCTGTGCAGGGAAGCCGGGCTCAGTCGCCGGAGCAGGTGGCGGCCACCCTTGCCCTCCCTCAAGGAGGGCCCTTTCTCCTTGTGATGAGTGAGGGAAACTCAGACTGATTCCCAGAACCTTCTGCCCAGTGGGACTCGCATCTGTCGAGGCTGTTTGCCTCTATCAGTTGATACCCTGATGGCTACCAGACGAGGGCTTTCTAAGCCTATGACCGCTTCCATCTCATAACTGGCACCCTTCTGTAAAGGACAGCGCTTCTGCCTCTCCCCTCACTTTTCAGTATCACTAAAGATTTATTTGCATATAAAGCAGCTTTTACTGTTTTTGGCCACACCATATGGCTCGTGGGATTTTAGTTCCCCGACAGGGACTGAACCTGCACCTCCTGCACTGGATGGGCAGTCTTAACCACTGGATCACCAAGGACATCCCTATAACGTTTCTTAAAAAAAATAAAAATAAAAAACTCAATGCAAAGTTCTGCAAGAACCACATTAAAACACCACTCCCTGATGTTCCAGGGTCAGAGCAGGACCCGAGGAAGACACTTCCCGTCACCTGAGCAAGCCAGAATGACTACTGGTGGGCAGGTCAGGGTGGGCTGCCTTCTCACTGATTAAATCCCACCTGGATTGCAGGTCCCCTCTGAACGGTGGCGAGAGGCTGCATTTGTGGGTGTTACGCAGACGTTTCATGTAGTAGAAGTGTGTCAACCACCCAGGAAGTGTTTCCTGACAGCTCCCAGGTGCCCTGAAAGCTGAAGGCGGATGTTCCGGGGCCGATGCCTCTGAGAACACAACTCAGAGTGTTCTTGACACAAACCAGTCACTGTCTTTAGAGAAACTGTCAGGCTCTTAAATCTGCAAAGCTCTCGTGAAGAAATGATTTATTTCATTTAGGCGTTCTGCAGTGGGAGAGGCATGGCGACAACGGCTGTCTGAGATTTAAAGACAGGCTTTGTAAAATATTTAGTACTCATCGGTTTAGTAAATCCAACTAAGAAACACAGATGGAACTCTCACACAGCATGTGATGTTCAGGAAAATCACTCCAAGCACAAACACTGAATCAGTGAGTCGGGGGCTCAGCAGCCACCGCCATCAGACCATTCATGGTTTTCCCACTCAGGCTGGGCCAGCCAGCCCAGGACACCAGGCTGAGAGTCTCCCGCTTCCCACGACTTCTGGTGCTGGGGAGGGGTCACCTCACAGCCAGCCACTGCTTGGACTCAACCCTGCTGTTTCCTTCAGCAATTCTTGGCAGTCTCGGCCAGGGCTACACTGAGGATGGGAGGGAGGAACGGGGAGAACTGGACTCCAGGACCACTGAGGCAGCCATCCAATCTGGGCAAGTCAACTCTGCTCTCCGAGCCTCAGTTTACCCACTTATAAAATGGCTGCAACTGATTTATCTCCCCAGGTTGCTGTGACGATCCAATGAGACAATGGAGGTGAAAAGTGTCTTGAGAATCATTGATCTGAGTGTTCTGGCTGGTGATGAAGTAGAAACAGGCATGCAGGCAATGAGGTGGGGCTGGCAAAGCTTCTGGGTTCTCTTTCTCGCTCACAGCCCGTCACCCGACACGGGCAGAGGACTGCAGAGGAGGGGGAGACGGCTCCATCCTCCCGGACACTGTAGCAGGACTAGACCAGAGGACTCTGACCTGCACAAGACGCGGCCGAGACTCAGTTCTGTGCCCGCCTTCAGAACTTAAGATCCAACCCGCCTGTATATCTTTAACCTAATTCAGACGAAAGAATTCACTAAAGTCAGTTCTGAAAGACACTCGCGGGCGAGGCCTTGAAGGCCGTGGGCTGACAATTGGCTACCTCCACGAGACCGAGGGGTACAGATGGAAGGCAGCTTGCTCAGGTGCCAGCCTGTCAGTTGGATTAAAATGACTCATTTATTTACCCAAGAACCTCACAAAGTGCTTTTACTAACAGGGAGAGGGGGCCTGTGGCTCTCTGAGCAAGGGACGCAGCAAATTCGCCTTTGCCGCCTTCCCGGCCTGCCAGAAGTCATTACTGCCGTGTGTGGAAAGCCATCAGCGGGGTCCGGGCCCCCGTCGTCCGGGTGACAGATTGGGCTGCGTAATCAGAGGGGGAAGGAGAGCGCGCAGAAGCTGTCAGAGGCGCGAGAGCTTGGCTGGAGCCGCCAGAAATCTGGCAACATGAGTTAGCGTAACTGAGTCAACAGCCGACGGTCTCCAAATGATCTCGCCATGAACAGGGATGAAATACGAGCGGAAAAGATAAACTTCACCTAAAATGCATAGGCCAGAGAAAACCCAGAAAGTCTCCATTTCTTAGGGGCAGCGAAGGGACATTCTTGGGACATGTAGAAGCATCCTTTGTCTCCTGGCCACCTGGCACTGCGGAAATTCCCCAGGAGGAAAGGAAATTAAGAAGTGCAGAGACCTAATGGTGTGATTCAAGCAAAAAAAGAGAGCGTGAGCAGGTGAAGGAGAGCAGCTCAGGCGCTTAAGGCCTGTGCGGGCAACCACACACATTCCAAGAGGCTCAGCCAGCAGACGCGGGCGGAGCAGAAAGGGCCCGTCCTTGGTGGGGGGCCACAGCACTGGGCACCACCAGGGACAACCAGGGAGGGCCGCCTGCCAGCCCTAAGGCCAGAAGGAGCTGGAGACACCACACTAAAGCCACTTACTGGGGTTTCTCTTTCCCAACCGCTCGATTTAACAGTGATGTTCAAAACCTCTGGCTTTGCCTGAGTGCTTCACTATGAGCCAAAGGAATTAGCATGAAGATAAGCCCGTCTCCTCTGTCTGGTTCTTCTGATTTCTTAATTTCATTGAGGAAAGTGGGCTCTGAACTTTCAAATGACTCCTTCCTGCTAGTACTTTGCTCCCTCCTTACCTTGGTTTCTTTAGATCCAGTTTTCTAGAAAAAGCTAGAAAATTACACAGAATTACATTCCAAGTATGTAAGAACTCTTCTTTCCCAGATTGGTCTCTCCTGCCCAAGTATCCTTTCACCTCTGCCCAGACTCCATGCCACTTCGGTCACACGTGTACCGAGAACTCATGTTACATAGTCATGTATCAGGTCCCAAAAGACTTCATGAATTTAAAGTAGTCCTTGCTTTTAAGATGTTTATAATTAAACACACAGACACGCACACCCTTAACTTCCTTCACCACAGCGGAATGGGGAGCAGGAAGTGGCAGCAGCAGAATTGTGAACTTTTGTGTGCTTACACCACAATCCCCAGCTTCCCACACAAGACATTCAGCCTTCTGGCCTCGTTAAAAGAATCTTGGGAAAAATCAAAACGGCAAAAGAGACGGTACAAAGGCAAAAAGTCTCCACGCAACAGTTAACAACATGGGTCCCCTTTATGCGAAGACTGAGTCTCCATCTGCCTCGTCCTGTGGCCCCACTGCTCATTAGCACCCAGGAGGCTCCCAGAGAGCAGTCAGAGCCTGGTGAGCAACAGACTGCTGCCAAAGACGCAGTGACAACGCTTCCCCAACCCAGGCACCACCTATCACAGCCCGCGAGTCTCAAATGCCCCAAGTTTCGGGCCACAGCGGTCACATGCGGCAGGAGGAGGAGGGAGACTGAGCAGAAATGAAGAACTTCGTATCATCGGGGACCTGGGCTGGCATCCTGGCTTAGAAATGGAAGGAAACAAGCCCCCACCCGGCTCTCTTCCAGTCATTTCTTCAAGCAGAATAAAGAAGAGACTGGCAGAGGCTCAGCATACTGGACGTGACCTGGACCAGCAAATGAACATTCAGGGCCTTAGAGGAATCAGATGACGGCAAGAGGGTGCTTTTCACATGGCACTGGGGCCTGGTAGGGGGCAGAGGTGGGGGGTGCCGCATGTTGCCAAGTCAAGAGTGCTCATCATCTAGCTGACATCACCTGCTTACAGGCAGCAGCCAGGCTGAACCAGGAAAGCCATCAAGTGCTTTTGACCCCACCGAGAGCTGCACTTCAGAAAATGATCTTTGCTTCCATAGAGCTACTGGAAAAAGACAAAAACCAAAAACTGAACTTCAAATACCTGGAGTTTTCTTTGAGACTTGGAGCTCACCCCCAACTGTGAAATACACGGTCGCATTTGCTTACCTTGGGAGACTTGACAATTTCCCACCAGGGACATTTCCAGCATCGTAAGGGTCAAAGAAAGCACTTTGTTCTGGTCCTAACCCAAACTCCAACACATGGGTTCTTGCTGCCTTCTGTTTTAACATAGGTGATCTCCAACATTCACTCTTCAGATAACACCAAGGATATGAAAAAGTAAACTTATTCCCAATGAGCACTTTTAAAAAAAATGTCACAAACCATCCTTTATAGGAATGTTTACAAGAATCCCATGGGTAAAACTGAATTTTTATTTTATTTTTTTATTGAGGTACAGTTGACTTACAATGTTGTATTAGTTTCTGGTGTAGAGCAAAGTAATTCAGTTTATGTGTGTGTGTGTGTGTCTGTATATACACATGTATATTCTTTTTCGTATTATTTTCCATTGTGGTTTATTACAGGAAACTGAATACAGTTCCCTATGCTATACAGTAAGAACTCGTTGTTCATCTGTTTTACATATACAGTTTGTATCTGCTAATCCCAAACTCCTATTTTATCCCTCCCCATTCCCTTTTGATAACCGTAAGTTTGTTTTCTATTTCTGTGAGTCCGTCTCTGTTTTGTAAATGAGTTCATTTGTACGGTATTTCAGATCCCACATGTAAGTGATACCATTTGATATCTGTCTTCTCGGTCTGCCTGTTTCACTTAGAATGGTCATCTCTGGGCCCACCCATGTTGCTGCAAATGCATGATTCCATTCTGTTATGGCTGAGTAGTATTCCCTAGTGAACAAGTATATTAATGTCAGCCTCAGTCTTTAGACAAAGATATCTATCAGTGGTTCTCAACACTGATCCCCAAGTATCCACCCATTTAAGCCACAAATACCGGTGCCTACTGCACACTGCTCTATGCCAGGCGCTGGGACAGGACTGCAAACAGCACACAGCACCCGCCTTCACAAGCTTGGGGTTCGGTGGGAAGACCCCGAGGCCAGCTGGGAGGAGCAACACTGAGAAACGCAGGCTGTCCTGGCAGTGTCTCATGGGGAAGCACGGGGGCTTCTGTTTCCAGAAAAAATGACAATGAGGCTGAGACCCAAGAAGGGGTGAGTCTAAGTCAGGGTGAGGTGTCCCAGGAGGAGGGAGTTCATGTACTAGAGCCCTGAGGCCAGAAGGAGCCGATAGAGGGGCCTGTTTGGCTGAAGGATGCAGAGTAAGGAGAAAGTGGGGACAGAGGGGAAAGGAAGGGATCAGGCTCCAGAAGTGTCAACGGATGTAGGATTCTTAACAAATTTCTGTGTTAAGTAGATTGTCTGGACCTATCTTCTCTTTACACTGGACATGTAAAGATGGTTTAGGATAAACACAAGCATCTGACTTGATGGGGGTCATAAAGACAAGGGCTACTTGGCCAGACTCAGACGTCCTTTGGAGGCAAGTGTTCTAGCAGTCGCTGCTCTAAGATCTGAATCACCAGGGCCAGCGGAACCACTGCTGGGCACACACACATGCACACGCGCGCACACACACACACACGCACGTGTGCACTTGAGGATCGTCAGCAGGTGACCAGGCAGGCCTGTCTTGTAGATGATCATATGTACATACACACAAGTAACAAAGTTGTACTCGCCCATAAACTCTCAATTTAGAAAGAAAACCATCTCTACTACCTTCAAAACTAAATAGAAAACAAGGGTTCCTTCAAAAGTAATTGTATTAAGTGAGCCCTAAAGAGGCCTTCAAACAGCCATCTGTCTTTGTTTCTACTTTGCACTTGTTCACGGGGTTACTAAATCCACTGTGAGATTTCATTACTGTATAGATACGGATTTCTCAAACAACCGCTGGGGATTAAGTTACATCTTCCGAGACAGCACACATGGGGAAGGCATTTTAATCTTGGGAGCGAGCAGCACCTTTGGTGAAGTGAGTCCCTGGAGAAGCGGGGATGTTGAAAGTGTGTTTCCAAGCTTGAAAGAGCACAAGAGATGTGCAGGAAAAAGGTCAGAGCGGTGCTGGAGAGGCCGGCTAACCACAATCGTCAAGACTGAGGCCGAGTGAAATGGCTCTGAAAACTGCAGGGCAAACGGCGGTTTAAACAAGCGCACACGGAACCTGTCCAAGTGCGTCCAGTTTCCTTTAAGAAAAGGTGAGCAGAGGCAAGCAGAGTGATTTTGTTGTGAAAAGGCTTTCTCAGCTCTAATTACTCCCGATAGCTGTAATTTACAAGTTCTTGGTGGATAGAAATCACCAAGATTCACACATTTTCAGACCAACAGCTGCCACCATTAGTGAGCAAATCGCCAAGTCTTCTGGGCAGTGGCAGCCCGCCACCCGTGGTAGCGGGGTGACAAACCAGGAGGGCAAGGAAACCAGCACGGCCAGCGGCCCCCAGGAACCCTGCTCCCTGTAGGGCCGCTGACTGCAACGCAAACCGTCCAGAGACAAAAGACTGCAACCACCACCACCACCACCAATTTCCAACCTTCCCACAGAGAGATACATACCGTGCAAAAAAGAATGCCTGTCTTGGAATGCATGAAATCTTGAAACACTGCTGTTCTTTCCTACAAAAACAAGAAAAAACAGGGTCTTTGTAACTCAGCTCAGTGCCAGCTAGGTGGTGGGCTTGGATTCTCACAAGTCTCCCGACTTCCTACTACTGTAACCACTTCTAGGCACAGAAAGGTTTTGCTGAGGAAGAGGAAGAAGTGGATTCTTCATATCATCCAACAAGACTCTGTTCCTACAGCACTAGGCTTCTTCCAGACAGAGGCAAATAATGGAGAGCAGCACGTTTCATTACGATAATGCAGGGAGAGGGGCACACCCTCAGAGATGGCCAACACCAAGAGTAGGGGTGCCAAAAGCAAGTGCTGCCTTGGGGGTCCCAACTCAGAATTTATTCTAACACCTTTTCTACAGGTGGTCTGGAGGATGAAGAGCAACCAACCTTTCCTATAGAGCAATTTTTTTTTTTTTAATTTATTTTTAAAATGATTGTACAATTGTTAAGAACCATATGTCTTAACTGGAGAAAAATATTTCAAGTCAAAGGAAGAAAATGAAATCATCCCACCTCTCAAAACAAACCACACAGCTGGCAACATAATGAGGCTCCCCCTGAGGGCTCCCAGGTACCAGAGCTGGCCTGCGCTCTACATGTCTGAACGTACCCGATCTGCACAGGTACTGTCACCAGCCCCTGGGCCAGGGGGAGAAACTGAGGCGTAAGAGGTTAAGGAACTTGCCTCTTAATGTGCATCCACTATTAGTAAAGGGCTGAACTGGTTTCTGAACCCTGGGAGTTCACGGATTCTCCATGGAGTCAAAACCAAAAAAGTTCCTAAGAACCCATGAAACACCTTAAAGGCAGGACATGCAGACGTGGAGTAAGGAATACAACGACCAGACCCCTGAGGATTCAGCATGGCCATAAGGAGACAACTCCCTCAACAGCAGCCCCTCTCTGATGCTCATAAAGCACTGAGTTGGCCACTCAGGGAGACCACACTGAGATCACGTGGAACAGTGGGCAGAGTAACTAGCCAGGAAGATGTGATGGGCCTGGTTTTAGCTTAGTCCTGAGGACAAGACACTTCACTGGTGTTTAAAAAACGAAATACAGAGACCCTCCCTTCAAACTCCTGCCCATCTCACAGGGAGGGTGTGACGGCTAAACACCTAACAGGACAACACGAATAAAATACTAGAAATTACTAAATAATGAAAAAATTACTTTTTCTGAAAGAGAAATAACAACAAGGATGGCCCCTGACATGTACTGAGCACTCGGTCTGCGCCAACTCAGTGAACCGCCACAACTCCGGAAGTCTGTACCACTGTTCTCTCCACTTTTAGAGGCCTGGACACCGAGCACAGAGAGGCCAGATGCTTCCCTGAGCCCACACAGCCAGTGCATGGCAGCCTGCCCCAGCGCACACAGCTGTAAACGCCCTGCTACCCTGTGAGACGCACTGTCTGAAACACCCTAACTGCGAGTCCCCAGATGCTCCTGAGCCCACAGCTTCTTCATCCTCACACCTCCTCTGAGGGATGGCTCTGGAGAACAGATACCCGGAGGACTAGTAAACTGAGTTAAAAACAAGCCATAAATGGCATTACATTATGAAATCAACAGACTCAACTGAAATGGGGAACCTGGAGGTAAAACTCAAGAGTTTACAAAACTCATCAAGGCTGGAATACTCAGGACATCTGGCATAGTCTTGTGTTAAGAAGCTGTGTCCTTGAGTGACCTTGAGTAACTTCATTTTTCTGAGCCTCCATTTCCTTAAGTATTAAAACAAAAAAGCAATAACAAAAAGAGGGGCTAGACTTGACAGCCTTCTCCGGCTCTAAAAACGCTCTGACTTTTCTAAGGTGGTCCTAGTCAAACCATCCTCTGCCTTCAGGCTCTCCGTTTCCTCAGCTGCCTGGTAGCCTCTCCTCCAGGACAAGCTGGCTCCCTCTTCGAGCCCTGGCTGCCCCTCCTGCCACAGTTCCAGCGAGCTCGCCTCCTCCCACATCCTGCTCGACTCCCTGAATGGCTGGCTTGGTGGCCAGCAGCGGAATGAGAGTGAACGCAGCTCAGTACCTAAGTACCCAAGATGAAGAGAATGTTTCACTCTCCTTCCTGCTCAAAAACACTCGCCACGCGGAGCCCCCGCAGCCCCCGGTGCCGGCGTCCTCTCCCAGCCCGAGTGCTCCAAGTGAAAGCTCTGCATCTTGTTGACAATGACAGCAGTCACGCTCAGCAGTACCATATGGGAGCCACAATTTAGCTCCATTAATGCTCTTAATTTGAAGACATCAAGCCCTAATTACACACTGGGTACTAAAAAGGCAAAAGCCTTCCCTGGTGCCAGCTACTTAGTGGTGCTCTGTTGCCTTAACAGCTGGCTGGGGCAGAGTCCGGCCAAGCCGGCCCACGCGCTCTCTCAGGTGGAAGAGACCCGCTCCTGGAGCACAAGTGAACGGGAACGAGGGGCTCCTCGCCACCCCCCCACCCCGGGGACACGGCTGTGTCACCTGCTGTGGCCTCCAGTGGGTCGCCCACTTTAGCCACGCTCTTCCCTGGCCCAGCAGGGTCCCAGTCCGGGGAGGCCAGGGCTCACCTCTTGCTCCAGGGCGCTGTGCAGCCGCAGGAATTTTAACGGCGTGGAGGTGGATGGCAAATGCTCTGGGGCCAGGGCCCCTGAGTCGCTCAGCAGGGTCTGGAGGAAGAGGGTGTAGTGGAACTCCACCAGCTCGCAACTTGAGAAGAAGACGATCACCTTCTGGTCTTTCTCAAACTGCATGGACACAAAGCGGGGAAAACACCACCACGTATTTTTAAGATCAGGTGATGCTAAAATGAATGTCTGTAAAACATATAGGCAGGCTGGTCCCGAACTGGAAACAGAGGTGACAGATGGCTTTGAATTATTTTTTAAAACAACACTGGTCCGCCATGCTATTAATACAAAGAATGCAGGACAGGAAAATGACATAGCTGCCACCTCAAACAGGCCTTCTGCATCTGAGAAAAACAAATACGCTTCAGAGCTAAGTTGCATGTGAGCTCGGCCTCCCTCACTCACTCAGGGCTTGCCACCCACAGCCCTCCCCGTGGGGACCCTGAGATTGCAGGCAGTCTAGAAGCTGCACCCTCAAGCCCTTCCACCTACTATTTTCCCATGTACCAGATAAAGTTATCATGTGAATCCAGTAAATACACAAATAGGATGAGTCTCTAAAAACACGCACACAAACCCACGTATCTGGCTCACACCCGCATGCTTCAACCACGTGGCGTCTCCGGTGTCAGTCTAGGACTGGTCTGTGAGGCAGGTCTCAAGTTGCACACACTGACCCAAGTCCTTACTGCAATTCTAGAACCACTGACTGAGAAGATCTCCACTAAGGCCGGCACTTGCCCCCACAGTGAAGCTGGGAAACTTCCTTGTGCACCTCAGTTCACTGCCCTTCATGCCTGACATAAACAACACTGTGGTCCTTTCAGGATCAGGTCAGGCCCAGCCCTCAGACCTACCTTGCACTTCTGCAGGATGAAGGCCGCCAGGCAGACAAGCCTCAGCTTGCTGGGGACCACCACCACGTGCTGCTCGAGACCGGCTGGGATGGCGAAGCTGTCCAGCTCGTCAGTCGCCTGTGGAGGAGAAGCTTCGAGAAAGGCCTCGCTCTCTGGGCTCGACAGGTCGTGGCTCTCATCCAGGACGGAGATGCTGACAGGGTCGTGTAAACTGATGTCAGCCAGCCGCGCTACACCTTTGAGAGAAAGCGAGAAAGAACAGCTGACAGGCGTGTGCTGTACAACCGTCACGTCCGCACACGCCCGACACCACACATCCAGGCTTACTAAGAAATCTCTGACGGGTACCCCCAAATGCTAACACTGACCTGCCCCACTGTCAGTCTCCCAGGGATCCACCAATTTCTTCCCAGGGCCTAAAAACCCATATACACCACCAATGTTTCTAAACTGCAAAAGACCACTGCAACAGATGTCTGCCCATCACTCCCCAGAACGGCTTTGGTGGTCAAGCAAATTATGGAGAAATCCTGATAAAAAGGTTTCCTGGGATTCTTTCATAGGGCTTCCCGTGTTTACAGGCCTTGTCAGGACCTTTACTTGTGTGACTGTGCCCATGAACCTCCTAGAGGGGGTGGGAATGTGTGGCATTTCCCCCACTCTTTGAGCACAGAATCCCTTCTTCACGGATTCTCTCTTATGGTCACTGTTAGTTGGAACACACTCTGAGCACTGCCGGTGGGGCAGGAGGATGGTGTCAGGTGCACGTGCACTGGCTGGTGAGCCAGGTGAGCCAGGAGCACGAGAGCTGGCGCCCTGTAGCGCTCTGCGCGCAGGGGATCCTGGTGGAGCCTCAGTGCTCCCATCTACAACAGAGAGCTAAGAAGCCCCATCTCACGAGGATGCAAAGACAGAAGTGAGTTCACGGGATGTACTTTTCAGGTTTAATTTAAAAAGAGCCTTAAAAGTCCCAGCTGGGCTTCCCTGGTGGCTCAGTGGTAAAGAAACCGCCTGGCAACGCAGGAGATGTGGGTTCAGTCCCTGGGTTGGGAAGATCTCCTGGAGAAGGAAATGGCAACCCACTCCAGTATTTTTGCCTGGAAAATCCCAAGGACAGAGGAGCCTGATGGTTGCAAGAGTCAGACACGACTGAGCAACTAAACACCACCATAGTGTCTTTAGGAGAAAGGCAGGATGCTGATACTCAGAGGTGTACTGGCAGAGAGGTCACCTCCTTCAGGACAGGAGCCCTGCCCTGAGCGGGCAGCACCCACCATCACAACGTCTAGAGACCACCAGCCTCCTCCTACCTCCTCACTGACGTTGAGAGCCAGCAGCCTCTCCCTCCTGCGAGGGTGCTGGACCTGGGACCTGCCCTTTCTCCTTCTCCCCAGACGCCAGGGACCAGAGAGTCAGGATGGCGGGGGGAAGGAGGCCGGGCACGCAGGACATGCGGTTTGGAAAGCAGTCCTCTCAGGACATCTTCCTCCTTGCCTCCCCGGCCCCCACCTTGAGGCTGAGAACCGAGCCAGGCAGACAGCCGAGGGGCAGCTCACGTCTAGCCCCTCCTCTTCACTGAGAACAAAGAGTGTTTCTTTTCAACTCACCTTCGGTGAGCGTTGCCGACAGCAAGACGTTCTGTCGTTCCTGGCACTCAGCATTCACAGCGTTGAGGATCACCGTGAGGTCCTTTTCAAAACCCAAATCCAAGATTCTGTGGTTTCAAGGAAGGAGTTTTAATTTCCATGAACACATGGAATGCTACAGGGCTCCAGAAGTTTCAGTGAAGACCCAGAAACAGCCCTTTCCCTTCACCGCTTCCCAGAAGGGCTCACCTGTCTGCTTCATCCAGAATCAGCCAACGGATCTGACGGAAATGGATGTTCTTGGTGGATTTTATATGATCCACAAGGCGCCCAGGAGTGGAGATAAGGATATTTATTCCTTTTCGGAGCCTGTTTAAAAGTATACATCACAACAGAAAGTAAATCTGACGAAGCCGCATCAGTGGAAGACACAGCGAAAGGGTTAAGGAAGACAGACTCATGGCCAAGCCAAGGCGCCACAGTCTGGGTCATGACAAACATGGCAACAGGTAGATACAAAGACACATTTAAGTTTTCATTCTTCCCTGTAAGTGTTGAAATTCTATTAAAATCGTAAAACCGTTAAGTCTCAAATGAATCTTTACTATATAACCCAACGCCCTTTATCTGACCCACCGATGCTTTCTAGAACATTCCAGATTGTCACCTTGCCTGTGCCAGGGAACCCCTTTGCGTCAATGAGTCATCCCACGTCAATGTGCTCTAATGGCCGGAAGGTTTCTTATGTTGAATCCTTGTTGTAACTTCCAGGCAATGTGCCCCACCGTGCCCCATAGACTAAGTAGAACAAATTTAACTTCTTACTCCCCAGACATCCTTTATCCCATCAGCCATGGTAATAAAAGTGTACAGTTTTCAGCTGAGTATATTTTCCAGCTGCCCTTGTCATTAAGCGAACACATGGCTATGTTCTAGCAATAAGATACGTGGAAAAAGGAAACATGCAAATCCTATCAGTACCTTTAGAAGAAGGAGGTATGGCAGGAAGCTAGATATAATGGCTGGAGCTCCAACAACTATCTAACACTATGAGGAAAGATTGAAAACAAAAGCCTCACTTAATGGCACAAAAACACAGAACGACCCAGGGGTCCTCACGCTGTGCACGCACCATGCCAGCCAGCTTCTTAAATGTGAAAGAAAAAGAAAACTTCCACATCACTTGTGGTGCCATTGCTGCTATTTGCAGTGGAGCGGAACCTCATCCTGGCCAATATGTGAAGGGCTCACGCTTAGTGTCTGCTCCTCAGTTACACATTACACACAGGGCTGGACCTAACTGCTAACTACTAAGCATGAGGCTACAATAAAATACAAACGTCTTCAAGAGAATGCAGACAATTTGGGATGTACTTTTTGCAACAATTTTCTACTGACACCCATGACCAATTCTAACACAGAATTACAAATAAATGAAAAGCAAGATGTGAAGCATTGTGTAGGTTTATCATCTTGTTTTTGTAAAATCGAACAACAAATTCCCAAACTCCCAGTGTCACAAAAGGGAATCTAAGGGGATGTATCCTTAGCAAGGGGGACCGTGGATATTGGGGGGATGGGAGGGGTTGAGGGTGTGAGTTAAGAAGGTAAGGAGCTGTCATTGATCACATCAAAAGGGAGCCACTGGTAGGCTCATCAATATTTAAAACAAATAGCACTGTTTAGGACGACCCCTCACGGGGACTCGAGCTGTCCGTACATCCTGGGACTAGGAACCACCGTCTGGGACAAGGCTCTCCCCAGGCTGAGAAGGGCCAAAGTCTTACAGAAGAGGAAGACAGGGCAGATTGAAAAAGGAATTAACAACAAACAAAACTCTCCCTACCTGGCCTTTTCTGATTTTCTCTTCTCTCCTCCCATTAACACTCCAGGCACAATCCAGGTAAATGGCTACAGAAAGACATCAGACCAAAATCAATGTGAAGCCTGTTCACAGAAAATAGAGCCTAACTGCAAATTCCTGTTCCTTTAGGAAGTTGGGAGGGAGAGCTTCTCAGGGCAGGAGGCAATACTATGTAGACACAGTTCCAAGGCATTGCCAGGCCCGTGGTTACCAGCACTAACTTAAATTACAACTATTCAACTAGCTTCCGACGCTGTGAGAGGAATATGAGCTTTTTAAATGATTCAAGGAGCTTCTCTGCCTTTCCCTATAGAGCCTGAACTGAAAAAACGTTTCAGTGAGTCTTTTGCCATTTTTTATTTTTTCCTTTTTGGTTAAGATCAAATCCAAATACAATGCTTCCTCATTACCACCCATGATGAAAGAAAAGGAGAGATCAGTTCTCATTATAATCTGGTGGGCTGGCAGGCTTTGACTCGGAAGCTCTCTCTCTCTCCATTCTGAAACAAACCCTGCTTGCAGCCTGCTAAGTTGCTTTCACTGGATCACCTTAAGGTTGTACCTGTGAAGCTCTGTACGTAGCTTGCTAGTGACTACAATGGATAGATTATAGGAATGGAAGTACCAGGAAACATTAGTAAACTCGCTAAGCCAGAAATCAGTGATTCATGGGTTTAGATCAACAAAAACCTACCAATTGTAGGGATAACCAGGGAATGGAGGGACACTGGAGTGATTCCTAGCTCTTTGAAAATAAAAAAAAAGACTGTGGGATCTCTTTCCTCAAAAAGTCGGGGAAAAAAAGACAAAGCTGAACTCGTGGCTTGCCTTACCTTAAGCAGTTTCTGGACAGTATCAAAGCTTTGCAGAGCCAGCTGTAAACATGAAAAAGTGAGAAATGATGAGCAAGATCCCCCCTTCCTTTTCATTTATTTTTAAAAACTTAGACAATGTGGAATGATAAGGATGCAACCTAGGACCTCTAGCTAGGATTTAAAAAGTCCTATGCACAGAATCTCCCTGGGAAATACATCTTGCTCTCAGGCCGATGCTGAAGCCTGTCGGTCTGGAGAATCCACTTCCTGGACAGACGCAAACACAGTGCTCTGTGCTCCCTCTGCTGGCTCAGAGTCCCAGAGCGCCGTGCAGAGAGGCACCAGCTCCAGTGCGTAGAGACAGAAGAAACTGACACAGAGGCGACCTGAATCTGGCTCCCTCTGGGGAGAGAGACTGTAGTATGTGTGAAGGCGTATGGTGACGCAACAGGCTAGCCTTGGGGTCACTGCTGTCAAGGCAACATGACTATTTCCTAATGTTGGGGCAGAGCAGCAGCTAAAGACAGAGATGATTGTTTCCCAAGTTTAGTAAGGGGGGCAAAAATAACACAGAAATCAACAAGCCCAGTGGAAATCAGAAAAAGAGAAAATAAACGTAGGTTATAGCCATTAACAACCATCAACAAAGCCTCTACGTAATCCCTTTATCCAAGCAAGATACACAGTTTCCACGTGTTTAGTATTCATGAAGCATCCCAGGGAAGCGGCGAGGTTGCTGCTGTAAAAATTTAAATAGCTCCATGCCTGCTCCTTCACTGGACGGAGCTGAGACAGGGCACTGCAGGATATACAAAAGGCTGGGCTGAAACCTCCAACGCCGAGATCTGTTCTCTGCAAGGAAGTGATTGGCATTTGATACAGGAAACACACATCCTGATCTGCAATCGCCTCCACAGGCAAATAAAATAAACTGGACAGAAGAGATTTCCACCAAGAAAGAAGAAAAATATCAAAAAGCTTAACTTTCAGAAACAAGTAAAAATTTAAAAAAAAAAAAGGTTCATTTTTAGGGTCAACTGCTTTCAAGTTTTAATTGAGTTGTAAAAGAAAAAAAATGTACAAAAATGCAATTATTTTAATTCCTTTTAAAAGAAATCTATAACGTCATTAGTTTTTAGATAATAGAAAAACACTTCTCCAAAACCAAAAACTTCTGGTTTCTAAGACTACTCAAATTTTTCTTCTTGTCAGGAACCAGAGGATGGTTCCCTGGCAAAGGAAAAGAGTGTGGTGATTGGTGCAGTAGGGAGAAAAATAGTCAAAACACTTGAATCTTATTCAATGATATTGCTGAAAGAACTTGCTTATTAGCACACATCCTGAAAGTGGGGCTGCTTACCTCTCTTGTTGGCACTAGTATCAGAGCGTAGGGGCCATCACCACGCTGTTGAACAGAAGGAAAGAAATGCCATGAGTTAAATGAACACAGGTCACAGGAATCTGGAGATATTAAGGTAGCCACTTGTAAACACCAGGAGCAGTCTTCTTAAAGAAAGTGATAAGACGGTCCACTGTGCTGTGCTCAGTCGCTCAGTGTGTCTGACTCTTTGCGACCCCGTGGACTGTAGCCCGCCAGGCTCCTCTGTCCATGGGATTCTCCAGGCAAAAGTACTGGAGTGGGTTGCCATTTCCTGCTCCAGGGGATCTTCCCAACCCAGGTCTCCCTGGGATTCTATACAGTCTGAGCCACCAGGGAAGCCCATTATCATGGAACAATGATCTAGAAATTCTGACCCATGCAATCAGACAAAGAAATATGCATGAATCCGTAAAGCAGAAGGCAAAGTTGTCATTATCAGCAGATGACATTTTATCCTAAAGAAAAAAAGCTTAAGAAATCACTTGAAAATATATTACACAAAGACAATTCAGTCAACTAGCTGAATGTAAAATTAATATATAAAAATCAACAACCTTCCAATGCAGAAAGTTAGATGGAACCATGTTTAGGAATANTAATCTCTCTAAATCAATCCATAAATGTAATACAATTCTAATAAAAATGTCATGAATATGCATATTTATGCACATATAAAATGTCACAAATATACATATACATGCATATAAAAAATAGTATACATAACCAGATAAGCTGATTTCAAAGTTCACATGGAAAAACAAATGTGCAGGAATAAACAAGATATTTCTGAACATCAAGTGTTAAAACAACTTAAATCTGTAGTAGTTTTTTAAAAATTAATGCTAGCACATAAGAGATTATAATAGCAAATACAGTCCAGAATTAAATCAAATACATATAAAAAGTCACGAAATACAGTAAGGGGCAATTTATATCAGCAATGAAAAGACAGACAATTTAAATGCCCCTTTAAAACTAAGCTAGAAAAATAAAGTTGGAGTTAAGTTGGCCTTTTTACAGATGACATAAAACTCAGAAACTATCAAACATGAAGAATTTTATTACACAAAAAATTAAAAATTTCACAATGAAAAAGTAATACCTAAATAAAATTGAATCAAATAACATGGGGAAAAATAGGCCATACATAAGAGAAAGGACCATTTCTTAGTTTATAAAGGTTTGTAATTCAACTAAAAATAGAAATAAAAAAACCATCAACTCAAACAGAAAAATGGAGAAGGGCATAACAGTTAATTTATGAAAATAATAACTCAAAATATGACTTTTAAACATGTGAAAAGATGCTCAACTTTACTCCCAAGAGAAATTCAAATTAAAACTATGACACAATATTTTTCCCGTCAATGAGCAAAAATAAAATAGCCAACAGTGTTGATAAAGGCATAGGGACACAGAAACTCTTGTACACTGTTGGTGGGGATGAAAATTGGTATAACTCCTTTTAAGATCAATTTTGGCATTATCTACCAAATAAAAATACAAATTCCATTTATAAGAATTTCTCAAAAAGATTCATAAGTGTGTGTAAAGAAGTTGTTTAATTGCTTTGTAGCAAAATGTTGAATACAACATGAATTCCATCAATGAGGGAATGACTCAATAATTTATGGTACAAACATATAGTGGAATACTAGACGGCCATAAAAAAAAAAAGGTCAACACAGTAATGATAAGAAACCATCCCCAAAACATATTAAGTGAAGAAAAGCAAGGCACAATCACGCATAGCAAGCAACCATTTCGGTATCAAACAAATCAAAACTTCAGCCAAAGTGGGGGGAACTACGCATACTCAGACTTACTTTACACGCACAGAATTTCCCTGGGAGGACAAACAAGAAACTGCTGATAAGGACCACACTATCCTAAGAGCTGTGCCATTTGGGCCAAGGGGCAGTAGAACGACTCACTGATCACTGTATGTTCTCTGGTACTCTTCAAGAAATTTTAACATATACATTATATCCATAAATAACAGTAACAATGATAGAAGAAAACAAAGTAATCTGAAAAGGGTCCAGTGGTGCCCTGCATCTCCAAAGTGCTGGGACACAGGGGAGGAACCAAAACTCTGTTAGGGAACTTCCCTGGTGGTCCAGTGGCTAGGACTTCACCTTCCAATGCAGGGGGTGTGGGTTCGATCCCTGGTCAGGGAACTAAGACCCCACATGCCTCCCTGCCAAAGAATCAAAAGAGAAAACAGAAGGAATATTGTAAAAAAATTCAATAAAGGCTTAAAAAAAATGGTCCACATTAAAAAAAAAAAAAAAATCTTGGGGGGAAAAAAACCACATTAGTGTAGAAGCTAAGCACAGATTTAGTGGCAAATTAAATTACAAGGATGGTTTTCATGTTTTGCATAGGAAATATTTACCCACAAGGAGAAAAAGATTTGGAATTCAAACTAGGGGTGTCTGTACTCAACATCTTTGCAAGACGGCACTGAAGCCCGGGCGGGGAACAGTAAACATGTTAGTACAACGGTATCAACACCGCAGCGTTAGAGATTCTGACATTTCAAAAGGTGTTACTACACAGAGAAGAAGAAAGAACAATCCGTTCCTTGCAAGGCAGAAGGGAGTGAGGAAGGATGGATGGGATGTTTAAAAAAAAAAAAAGAGAGCCCAAGGAGCTGAAAGCGTGGAAACACAGAAAATTGGTCCGTTCTCATCCCATCACTACAGTAATTGACGACTCTGCTGGGTGCCTTGAATTCGCTGCTCCCTCTAGACGGGTTTTTAACAGGCCGGATCCATTTACATTGAACTGCAAGGCCCTATACTGAATGTTACTTGAAATAAATTTGGGCTTGGAAAACCGTTTCTACAGAATACTTCCACCTTTAATAGAATGAGCTGTTATTGATATTAAAAAAATACTTGAGTAAATAAAAGCAATAACATACACGGCTGGTTAATGCTCTGAATATAAGCAATTCAGAACACTGCCCTTCATACAAGTCCACGTTGCTGACGACGAGGACACTGAGCGGGCACGTACCGTTGCCAGGATCCGGGAAGCAAGGCTCCACTCTCCTGGTGCGACACCTTCCTTAATCCTGGCAACCCCAGGACACAGGCTCCCCATGATTCCCCCTGGGGCATACAGGGATGGAATGATGCGCTCAACGTCTCACTCAGACCCAGGTTCTGAGCAGAGCCCCACCACGCTGTCCGCTCTAGGAACACAATTGCATCTCTGCTGTCCTTAGTTCACGGGTCCAGGAAATGAGTCAGCTGCGCTGGAACTGTGGGACCCACGCCAACTCAGATATACACCCAAACCCTGCCACTTTCCAAGAAGGAAAAACCCTCCACTGTCTACAGACGTTCTTCTGGAGTATCTAAAGGGCTGAGACTTTACCACACTGACCTAATAATTCATATTTCTTCTCTAACCTGTACCAGGTACAATGTGAAAGCCCCTTGTATGAATCCCAGCACTCCAAAGTACCCAGTGGAAGAAAACACATCCACAGGAAACAGAATTCTCACTCATCTACCTCAGAGAAAACCAGTATTAGTTTGAAAAGTGTCTTTCTCATCTCTGAGTGTGCATGCACATATATATGTGCATATACACCACCATCAGTTATGAAACTGGACTCTCATTATACACACTGCTTTGTAACCTCCCTTTATTAACACAGCAAGAATGCCTATCAAGTTCACAAAGAGGAACTGAAGAAAATATCGCTTCCAATAACTACATAAGGTTCTGTCACTTGAACGATTGTGTAGGATTCGTTCTATTGACTTAAAATCACCTAAATAAAGTTTAAATAAATTTGAACACGTTCATTCTGAAATAATTTTGGGCTAACACAAAACTACACAAATAGTTCAAAGAATTCCCTTATTCCCCTCCTCCCAGCTTCCTTATATGACATCGATTCTCAAAATCATTACACTAAGGTCTTGGGGAAAAACCTGAACAGACCTTTGGGCCAACCTGATACACTGGAAATCAACACTGATTCAATATTATCAGTTAATCTATAGACCTTATTCAAATTTTGTTAACTGATTTTCTAACACGCCTTTTTCCAGACTCAGATCCAATTCAGGGCCACACACAGCGCTCAGCTGTCATGTTTTTTTCACCTCCTTACTCTGGGATAGAGCTTTAGTATATCTGTCTTCTGTGACCTTAGTACTTTTGAAGAGTACTTGCCCGTTGCTGTGTAGAGTGTCTTGACATGGCTTTATTTGATGTTTGTGACCAAATCAGAATTGTGCATTTTTGGCAAGAAAACCAGAGAAGGACTTCCTTTGTGGCTCAGTGGTAAAGAACCCACCTGCTCCATGCAGGACACACAGGCTCAGTCCCTGACCCTGGAAGATCCTATATGCCACGGAGCAACCAAGCCCACACACCACGACTACCGAGCCTGTGCTCAGAGCCCGGGAGCTGCAACTACGGAAGCCCTCACACCACACCTAGAGAGCAGCCCCCACCTGCTGCAGCTAGGGAACAGCCTGCGTAACAATGGAGACCAGCACAACCAAAAACAAACAACCAACACAAATATATGAAAATTAAAAGAGAAAAATATACATGAAAGAAAACCAGGGAAGTACAGTTTCATCCTCCATACCCCTAGCAGGAGACCTGTGAGGTCCCCCGAGACCAGGTGGCTGAGGTGGTCACAGCCAGGCCCCCCACCATAAGGCCACCATTGTTTCCTCTATTTCCTGGAAAGATAACTTGAGTGTGTAAATATCCCATTTTCATCACACTTTAATCCACTCACTCTCGCATCTCAGATGCCTGCCTGAAGCAGTATCACTGCTTGCTACATGATGATGTCCTATACAAATTCACCGGAATTCTACTGTAAGGAAGGGCTTTCCCTTGTCCCATCTGTTTAGCCAATAATTCATTTGTGTCAGTTTGGACTCACGGTATTTGTTTTAGACTATGAACAGGAACCCAACACTATCATTATTTATTTTGTCACTGCAATAACAGGAAGGCTCGACACACATCCAATTCTGTGTGCCCAAACCAAGGAAAAAAGTGACCAACCAGCTCTTCTCATCTGTCTGTGAACTACTCCACTTTCTATTTCTATTCTCACCATTTCCTCTCAACTCAGAATAACCAGGGTGTATTCGTGAGATTCCAAGTTGGATTCTGAGATGATACTGCTGCCCATGGAACACGGCACTCACGTGGCCTCCTCAGGATCCGTGCCAAGGAACCTAGCTCTGGGCCCTCTGGCCCAGGTGCTAAGTGGGCCCCTCTTTCACAACTAAAGAGAGGTCCAAGAAAATACGAAACATAAGGCAGCCCAACTGTCACACTCACTAATGGGGTGCTTATTTTCACTTCTACTATTCATGCCAAATCCCTGTTTTTAATACAATGCTAACCTTTTCTGGTAAGAACAGCTTGGCCTCTGGAGCCAAAGAGAATGGAGGTGGAGACCCAACTTCAGGCTCACTCCCCGCATGGCCTTAGGACGGTATTTAACTTCAAGTCTCCTTGGTTTTTTTTTCAAATTGAGGTAACAGTAATTCCTTCCAATTCAGTGCGATTAGGGCAGTTAGCAAGCCAAGAACATAACCTGAGCAAAGCAGACAGCAGCATGTCTGACGCACAGGTAGCGTCTTACCAATGTTCCCTAGCAGACCTGCTGGGATGACTGTTAAGTTGTCTATTACTTGTTCTATTTTTCATTCTATCCCCCACTCCGGGCACGATCTTTGGACGCAACATGCTTACATAGTAAAGGAACTAAACAGAGGTAGGAAAACAAGCTAAGTGAGAAGATTCTACTGCTTGGGTCAGTTTGATGGTTTCATATGCACCACGAACAGTAACAGAAAAAATGCACTTTCTTTTGTTTTTTGGCCTTGTCGAGCAGCTTGTAGGATATTTGTTCTCCAACTAGGGACTGAACCCAGGCCCCTGGCAGTGAAACTCCAAGTCCTAACCATTGGACCACCAGGGAACTCCCAGAAAGACAGCCTTCCTACTCACCTGTATTTTGGATTGCATTGCTTGAAGAGACTGGACCACAGGGATGCAATAGGCAAGAGTTTTACCTTTTAAAAGAGGACAAGAGGAATTAAAACCAGAGTCTGAGGACGTCAGAAAACCAAAGATAGTGAAGGAGACTGGCACCCTCTGGAGTCTGTGGGCAGGGAAGGTGCGCTCACACTCGGGGGAAACGGAGGGCGCCTGTCTGCCACGGCTCCTAGCTCTGCTCTGTGAACGCGGTGCTTCTAATAAACCTGCAGCTTCGCTCCTTTAACGTCTAACAAAGAAGACAATGACACGCTCCCCCAATCTCACAGACGCTCAGCTCAGTGAATGTCCCTAGGAATTAGAGAAGCTCCCCTCCCCGGGGTCACCCTCAACCTCTCAAAGGACCTTCTGAAGGCAGAAGTGTCCTCTGTGGTGCTTTCATGGTCAGGAGCCAGTTGGAAGCCCAGAGCCGGCCTCCAGAAACCAAGGAGAAACCACGGATGGCTAAACCCTTGGGCTTCTGCCCACCTGGACAGTGGCTGAGCCGGGGCGGAAAGGACAGTTGACCTGCTCTTACAGGCACAAAAGTTTAGAAAAGCCCTTCCAGACTGTTTTGGAACAAAACCAGTGTTCCGTGATTGAGCACAACGGCTGGCATCTGATCAGTGGGTGCTCATGGGAAGAGTGCTTTAACACCAGAAAAAAAAAATTCATTGCCACTGGAGTGAAGATGGATGGCTCTAGCCATAGATGGTGGGACCAGGTGGAGCCCTGGGAGGGGCGCTGAGAAATGACTGTGGAACCTGACTCCTTTCTGATCATTCCTGATCGTGGTCCCATTGATCATCCCCTTCCTTTCAGGGCTCTGATCAGAAGCAAGCACGGGCTCCCCTCCCCCCACCAAACAAAGCAGCCACCACCATCAACAGACAGCTCACCACATGACCGTGGAGGAAGGGCAGAAATCAAGTGATGACTGACCTGAGCCCGTCTGGGATCGCACGAGGGCATCTCTGCCTTCCAGCAACACGGGGATGCTCTGCTTCTGAACGCTTGGGCCGCCCGAAAGAAAGAGCACATGCTTACCTATGATGTACTTACTACCTGCCCAGGTTTACAGGCAGACACACAAGATCCACAGAATGCAACTGCCCCAGGCTCTATGTCACCTTGGAGGTCACCTGAACAGTCATGGGAAGGGCTGAGAAGCCCTTGATAGTTAGAAGAGCAAAACCCTAGTGAAATTTTTGGAACTTTTGGGGCTGAAAAAGTTGATGCAGCCCAGAGATTGGCTGGTATGCTACACTAGTTAAAAAGAAAAATGCGACCGGCATGATGACAAGCTGGAGCCACCACAAAGCATATCACATTATCTTCTGAACCAGGGAATACGAAGCAATAAGACGTTATGGAAAGATTCCCAAGCAGAAGAGAGAAAGGGGGACTTGTGAGCCCTGCAGACAGCCAGGAATTGCTGCCCATTCTCTACAAAAGCAAATATGACTGCCACAGACACGGTAAGATGTGTGTCCAGGGGTGCATTCAAAAAAAAACAACTAAAATGACAAGGTCTTACTGCATAATATAGGGAACTAATGTCCTGTGATAAACTACAAAGGAAAAGAACATGAAAAAGAATATACATACATATAATTGAATCACTCTGCTGTAACAGCAGAAATTAAGACATTATAAATGAATTCTATTTCAATAAAATTTAAAAAACACTGAAAGGATATGGAAATCACATTTGATTGCTAAAACTGAACAAATCAGTAACAAAGGGGCTTATTTTTTCTTTGATACTTTTATTAACAGTTCCAAGTGATGGGTGACATTAAAACGTGCATGCGCACACATACTCAAGGCTGGCGGGGGGGCGGGGATCATTTTTGCTCCAGACCTCTCCCTCTCACTCCTCTATTTCCATTTTCCAGGAGTTGTCACTACCATTTAAAATCTTTTTTCAGCATCCCATTACATCCAACCAAGTATTTACTCCTATCTTGTAAATGACTCTACTTCTTACTACTAAGAAATGACAAGATAAATTCTGTATTTTAGACAAATTATTTTCGGGCAGCACAGACCTCAGTGGCATCCCACGCAGACCACCTCTGGACAAGAGACCTCTTAAGAGTTTAGAGCTGAGGGTGGCAGGGATGGAGACCCAGTCCCATGTACTGCGTGGGAAAGCTGAGTGGTTACCAAGCCCGCAGGGGTTAATAACCTGGCATCGCTCTCTAAGCCAAGACATGAGTTTGCTGTCCTCCACGGACAATTCAGACTTTATTTGCTTATACCCACTTAAATCCTGAGAAAATTAAGTGACCCAGAACTCTTACCTGGTCATACTAGACATCTTTAAGACTGTATTTATCGTGGAAATCTAAGAGAAAAGACAAAAAATAAATACTTTATATGATTTTTCTGGTATAAATACATTTAATACAAAGAAGGGGAAAATACTGGGGTAAAAACTGATGATCACAATCCAATCAAGTTCCTCCAAACCAATGGTTCTCAACTAGGGGTGGTTCTGCACACTGCTTCCCCACCAGCTTGCCCAGGACGTGTGGCAACATCTGGAGAAACTGCTGGTTGTTACAACTGGCGGGCAGGGATGCTCCTAGCAGTGGGTGAGCACAGGACCTGCCAAACATCCTACAACACGTGGGGCAGCCCCTGAGACACAGAGGCCCCATCTCCCAGGGCGCACAGCACCCAGACGCGGAAAGCCGCTGCACTCTGCGCTGAGAATGCGAGCCCAGGTAACCTGCCCGGAAGCAGCAGCAGGTAAAGCCATGACCGTTGAGCCAAGAAAAGCTGGCCTTCCTCAAAGTGAATGAATTTTTCTCGCCTTACTCATAAACACGCCCGGAACACTCATTCATGGCTGTCTGGGTTTCTTTAAGTGTCCACGTTCTAAAAGACCCTTCTTCCTTCAGTTCTTTATAACTCCCTTAATAGCAAGACAACAGTTCATCCCCCTCTCCTAGGGTCACTGTGACACTGGCCCCCCAAAACAGTCTTGATGCCCTATTTATCCAGTAATTATGAGATGGTCTTCGAGTCAGGTAAGTGGAGTCCCAGTCCTAATGTGAGTTAGGTGAGCAAAAAACAAAAAAGGGGGGTGGGCTGGGGTGGGGGTGAGGACAGTGAACAGATTCCTAAGCTCACGTGAACTGTCCTGGAAAAGCATCTTATCAATCTGAGTTTAGCTGGGTACCTGGAGCAGATATAACCCTTCTTTAATTTTTTTTTTCTTCCTAGAAATGTCAATTCACAGACATTCTGAATGAACAAACAGACCCTCAAAATCGAGACACCCAGAAAACAAGGAGGGATACTTACAAGATGTGGGTGGAGGTCCAGGGCTTGAAAAGCATCTGAAGTGAACACCTGTTCTTGCACCTGCTTTACTACAGGTCTGCAAGTAACGAACAAGATGCAGGCCATCAGTTCCAAGAGACAAAGAAAAGGGCAGAAGACACTTAATCCCTTTCGTTCCCGCAAAGCGTCTGCCCCTGGCCATACCTGGGGAGTTCCGGGATCTCAGGGTTGTTTTTGAACAGCGATGAAGTCTTGGCACCCGGCTTCTGCTCCTGGTCTCCGTCCCTCGCGCTGGCTGAGGGCTTCTTGGGAGAAAACGTCCTCTGTGCCTTCCCCTTCAGGGTCCTGCGAGTTTCTTTCGCGGCAGTTTTCTTGGCCGGGAGCAAAGAGGCTTTGCTCCTCCGTTTCGCTGGGGGAGCCTCGCTGGACGCCTGGCATTTTCTTTTGGTGGCTGCTGCTTGCTGCGTTGTTCCCAAAAGGAAAGAGCGACAAGAGATGCGTCAGTCCATGAAGACAGACCTCAGAGTGAAGCCTGACTGCCCACAGAATTGCATCTCTCCCTGCAGAGATCATTACTCCCCATATGTCAAGCAAGTTTAGGGCCTGCAATCAGATTCTTTAACTCGGCCCTTTTTTCCCCCCAAAGGGGAAAAAAAAAACCATAAATCTCAGCTGATACATCTACCAGACCTTACCAATCGTCTTAACCTCTACTTCCACCAAGATCATCAAGGGAGAGACATTTTTCAGGCTGAATGTTAACAACTGGAGTCCATTTGCAGGGAAGGGAGGACCCACCTAGTGAAATGTGCAGCTAAGGTGATCCAAATCCCTAGGAATCCATTTACACGGCAAGCACGGGGAAGAGGAGCGATGAATCTTGCCTCTCTCCACCAACAAAGCCCATCGGTTACTGCACGTGTCCAGGAAGCGGAAACCTTCATTACCGCCTAACCAGAGCGCTTGGATGGCTGTCATTCTCTGCCCTCACGCTGCTCCCCCAGATTCAGGGGGTTTGGAGACGATTCCTCCTCCCAGCTTCCATTCCAAATGAGAATTCTGCTCCATCCATCACCTCCATTGCAATTATTTCCAACACTTCTCGCCTTTCCATTCCCCATCTGATCACAGACTATGGGCTACAACACGAGATATTTTCTTGCCTGTTGCTTCTTATTTCCATAATATGAATGTTGTTAAATGCATAACATTCAAACTTCCCCTAGGAGAAGAATATCTAATTCCTCTATTTTCCTTGACCTTCTCGTCCAATTTACATTACACATGAATATACAAACATCCCCTGAGTAGCTGGGGCTCACTATTCTGGAGCTCTGGTTTCCCTTGGAATGTGCCATCTTCCTCCTGGCTTGAGATCAGGACTTGTGTGTGCTTTAGCTGTGACTGTCAGCTTCTGACTAACCCGGCATTAACAACAGCTCTCTGTCCCTGGCAAGCCTAAGGGGACCTGTAGCTAGGTAATTCAATATATGTAACTTCAAATATTTGGTATTAATATTTAGCATTGGTATTAACATTTAGTATTGACAATCTGCTTCATTTTACAACTGTCACAAATTTATTTTTACAAAATCCCGAATTTTCAGACTGAAAAAGAGATGAAGTCAAGAATCAGGTCTCATTTGCAAGGTGGGATGAATTGTGCAGCTCTTGCTTGGTTTACAGAATCACAGGCTCCCGAAGCACAAAAAGGCCTAAAGGCCTCTCCCGCTGCGCATGCGGGGACCTCCCATCGCAGGAGCCCTGCCAGGCAGCCCTGCGGCTCCTCCTCCCGTCCTCCACCCCGCGAGGCAGCCCATTCTGTTCCCAACCAGATTCCAGGGGTCAGGAAGTTCTTTCTGACATTCAGGCAAAATCTCTTTCCTGGAAGATCCAAGTCCTAGTCTGCAGTTTGTTCTCGGCACCAACTCTTGTACACAACACTCCTGTTCACCACAGAATTCCATTTTTTTTCTCCTTCTTTGCACTAAATATTCCAAACACGACACAAACTTTAGACCCCTTATCATCCCGGTCATTCTTTATTCCCATGTCAACGTCTTTCTAAGTGTTTCGAGTTAAACACAGTATCAGGCGGGCTTTCCATTGAGCTCAGGCTAAAATCCAGAATGTGTGACCTGAGCTATGAAGAATCTGCCTTTGTCCAGCTCACCAGCCTCAGCTTTACTCTCTGCCATCCTGGCCTTCCTTAAATTCTGAGGATGTCCCGAACTCCTCCTCTCCTCAGGGCCTTTGCACGTGCTACTCCCAAACCCAAGTCCCCAGCCTACCCTCTTGTACTCATTCCTCAAATCCAAGCTCACCTGCTACATCCTCAGAGGAGCCTTTCCAGACTTCCTGCCTCCACCTATCAAACTCCTCGGCTCTCCTGGCACGCTTCTCCTCTGTAGCACTCAGTGGACAGTAAGTACAGGGCGTCATTCGCTGTGTGATGTCTGTCTTTCCCATTAGATTGCTACAAATGGACAAGCCTGGGCTGGATAGCACTGCATCCCCTGCACAGGACCGTGTCTAGCACAAAGTAAGTGCTCAATAAATACTTGCAGGATGAATGAGCAACCCGTCATGGAGTGGTCCTTTTCTGTACTCTAGACACTGTTCTATTTGTCAGTCCCCTTGCCCCCAGCGTCCACAACATATTCATTACAACAAACTGACCACTTAGTAACTGTCAAGTAGCTTGGTTCTAAAGGTACAAAAATCTGACAAGCCCAGGAAGAAGTCAGAGACAAGTGGACGAGACAAAAGTGTAAGACTGCAAACCAAAGCTGTATTTGTACTACAGAACAGATGTGGACAAGCGCTCTAAGGGCACAAAACAAGAAGACCACCATGGCCCACGGCGAGGGGGAGGAGGCAAAGACACAGGAATACTTCATGGGGTGGCAGCTGAGCACAGAGGAGAAAAGATATGCCTGGATCTCTTTAAAAAATATGCGAGTCTTTGCGACCGCTCCCCAACCTGCCTAATAAAGGGATATGGCAGACAACCTCCAGGGCCCATCCAGCCCTAACAGTCTTTGATATTAATAAGTATATTAAGTAGTTACTATGCACCAGCCAGTACGCTAAGTACTTACATGAGTGATGTCACTGGGCCATACAGTACTGGTATTACCCCATCTTAAGGTAACAACACTGAGGTGGCGATGGGGGGGTGACCTGTCCCCCCATCACTGAGGGATCAAGGCTTTGCCCAAGAATTAATTCTACAGCCTAGTTTCTAACAGTAATACTGCAACACCATTTAGAAACTGTATCCTGTTTGGTTAGAAAACATCACGTACAGTTTGATCCCTATTTTGCTCTGCTTCTTTTCTAGAAGGATATACATCACAATGTTACCCAGAGTTCTCTCTGAGTGTGGCAATTGTGGGCTTTTTTTTTTAAATCTACTTTCCAAATTTCCTACAATAAATCTGTACATTTTTTCTTTTTTTAAAGGAAAAACATTCCATGTAGTGTTAGAGCATAATTTAAGCTGTCAAGGTCTTTCCAGTACAGCAGATTAGCTACTCATGCCAAGTTCAGGCAAATTTGGTCAGCGTACACAGAATTCTCATTCAAGACACAACAAATATGCAGACAAGGCCAACACAGACAGACAGCGGTTTAACAATATCCTTTTGATATAGTGGTTCAAGCAATCATAAAACCAGCTATCTTACATTTACTTATTCAACCCACTCAATGAACTTTTAGTAAGTATTTTCTGTGTCTTGCATGTACTTGGTATAGGCACCTTAGCGACCTGATGGAGCAATTCTATCACCCAAAATGGAGTCAATATGACTTATAACCTTATACGAAGTCGAAATTACTGTTCCCATATTATAGGTAGGAAAAGTGAGGATCAGGGAGGTGAAGTAATTTCTTCCAGGTCACAGAGCCAGCATGTTGCAACGCTGGCATCTAATCCCAGGTCTGTCCTATTCCAAAGCCCCTGTGCCCAACTGGCTCTTTTGTACTTCCCTCCCCCTTCAGTATACATGAAGCCACAAGATGGCCCAGCCGAAAAGTTTTTACTCACAAGCCTCTAAATCCTAAACTTGATTACCACGAAAAAAGTCTAGACAATAACCCAGACAGTTGCTATGAACTTATGTAAAGTCAAGGAACTTCAGCGGCACTACGCTAGTTGAAAGGAACTGAACCGAACTTTGACAAATAACTTTTCAACTGCATTAAATGATGCTTTTTCGAGAAAACACACTGTATCCTTCCTGGTCATTCAAGGCAACACGATTTTTCAACAGATTTTCTGTCCCATAGTCCTCCTCTTAGTTAGGAACGAAGTCAGCCATCCTAAAAACCAATCTTCTGCTCTGGTTTGGGCTAAATTTCAGGCATCTTTGTCTCTCTAACGAAGATATTACATTGATGAGTTGTATTTTTCTTCCCCGCCCCTCCACTCCTTCATGGCGCGTCGATGTATACCTCGCTTTCGAACACTCTTCAAAGAAATTTCTAGTCTCCAGTCCTCATTCCCGAAACAAACTGACCCGTAAGAGTGGCTGAGAGAAGATTAGAAGATGGGGCCGCTAAGGGACTCAACGCCCCAACAGTCCGTTTCTAACTTCGGGTGACAAGACTCTCATCCCCGCCTTCAACTAACAAGCGGCCTCCAGCCAGCTCCGCCCGCCTCCGCCCGCTCCGCTCCCGCTCCGAGCGCGTCTTTGCGGGCCGCGGTCGGCTCTTAAGACACGCGCGGCTCAGCGATTCCTCCGGGAGCTGCCCGATGTCTGACTTTTCCCCACCTCAACTCCGCGAAATTAACTCGAAGCCCGACGGAGAAGGCCTGGACCGCAGCTTCCCCGCGCGTCGAGGCCCCACCTTCCCCCCCACACCCACACCCCCCCCCCGGGAGCGAATGCATCCAGAAAACCGGATCAGAACTCACCCGCCTCGCGTGGGCCGGGCGGGGTTTGGAGAAGGTCCTGAAGACCGCGGCCCGGGGCTCGGGGACCTGAGGAAGCACTCCGCTAGCTGCTGCCATGTCGACAGAGAGGCGCGTCCGGATCTCGCGAAACCCGGAGCGAGGCGCCGCGAGACCCCACGTGGGACGCGCGCGAGGACCCCGCTGTAGCTGTCCCGCCGAGTCCTGCGCGCCCGCGCGCGCTTTCTGGGGTCCCCCGCCCCCCTCACGAAGGGGCCCGCGCCACTAGCGGCCGGATCGGCGGCGCCCCGGGCCACAGGGCCGTCCCTCGTGGCCCGGCCTGCGCCGGGGGTGCGGGGGATGCCGTCACACCGAACCCCAGAGTTATTGCTCTTGACGTTCTTTTGAAATTCCTCCCAGGAAAGAGGAGAGGCGTGTCCCATGGAACCAACGCCTCCTCCTTTGACTCTCCTCAGCACTTTAGTTGTCAGGCGCCGGGGGTGGAGGTGGGGGGCACTCCATGCCCCTCGCCCACCCGCGATCCGGCCCCACCACAAGGTGAGATTTTTTTTTAATTTATTTTTTTTACAGGCAGCGCCTTGGCCACCCGGCAGGGGCTGGGTTGCCTAGCAACGGCGGGGTCCTTCGTGGTTCGGCGGCTCTCCGGGCCTGAGGGGGGGGAAACCAGCGCTGAGAAAAGCTGGGGCCCCGGCGGCGGCCGCGGTGCGGGAGGCGGCAACTGGACGGCGACGCGGGGCGGGGCGGAGCGGGGCGGGGAGGGGAGGGGGGAGGTTGGCGCGCGCCCCGGGGCCCGGCCTCTGCCTCCGAGGAGAGATGAATACGGCCCTGACCCGGGTGGGGCCCGCGGCCGAGCGGCCCGCGCCGCCCGAGGAGGTGGAGGGCGCTGAGACCGGCGGGAAGGAGCCTGCGGCGGACGCGGCCCCGGGGCCCAGCACGGCGTTCCGCCTCCTGGTGACTCGGCGCGAGCCGGCAGTGAGGCTGCAGTACGCAGTGAGCGGCCTGGAGCCGCTGGCGTGGTCCGAGGACCACCGCGTGTCGGTGTCCACGGCCCGCAGCATCGCCGTGCTGGAACTCATCTGCGACGTGCACAACCCGGGCCAGGACCTGGTTATCCACCGCACGTCGGTGCCCGCGCCTCTCCACAGCTGCTTCCTCAAAGTGAGTCATGCCCGCCGCCCCGGGCTCTGGGGGTCTCCTGCCCGCCTCCCTCCTTCCCCCCCCGCTGCCGCGTCCCCGCGGGTCCCTGGGGGAATCCCCGGGCCCACGCCTCGGCCGGGGATTCCCGCCTTCTTGCACCCTGAGTCTTTAGAGTCGCCGCCGTAGCTTAAGGGCGGGGGGGATGCCGTGTATGCCCAGTTTCCTGGATCGCCCACCCACTCCCGAGACACAGGTACATTTCGGAACGTCCCTCTCCGGAGCCGAGTTCTCCCTGCGGCCCGGCGTCTGGCCGGCTGCTGGCTCAGATTTCTTCCCTTGATGCTTTCTTAGGCTCCACCCAGCTGTTGACCCAACCCCAGACCTGCCTCTGCCACCCGCTCCTATTGTCTGGGGCCTGCTCCCCGAGGCTCCTGGCTGGCTTTGTTTACTGTGATGTGCCCTCCTCTTCCGCCTCCTTGGCTTTGGAAGACAGAAAATTGTGGGGTTTTTGTTTTTTTGGTTTTTTTTTTCCTTCTTGCTTTGTCCTTAACTGTTTCAGTGACTTTGTTATATGGTGGTCCTTCTCATCTGGGGCAGATGGATAGATACTGGATGTCGGGAGTGTACTCCAGTTTTTCTTCAGTAACGAAAAGGCTTTGGGATGTAGAATGAAAAATAAAGCTTCTGGAAATAAATGCAACTCTTAAACTTAAGATCTTCGTATAGATTGAATGCTTCGTGCAGATTTAGTGCTTTTGGGTTCAGATTAACTAAGTTTGCCTTCAGAACTTTAAAGCTGCTAAAGTTTTATTGTTCGATCATCACCATTTTCAAAATGTTTTAAAGTAGGAAGTCGTGTTGTTCCTTTAATGGTTTAAAAATATTAAAACTTTATTATTATTTCCTTTATAGGTCTGTATGAAATGTGTGATTATCAAAGTGTACATTCATTCTTTCAACACACCTTTGAATACCACTATGGAAATCTCATGGACTGAGGAGCCTGGGGTGCTACACAGTCCATGGGGTTGCCAAAGGGTGGGCTAGGACTTAGTAGGACTTAGTGACTGAAACAAAGGCAACAATTTATCAGCTAGACATCAATCTAGGCTCCAGAAGTAAAACATTGTACAAAAACAAAATCTGTGTCCTTTTGAAGCTTACATTCATACTTTTGACAGATCAGAAACAACAATGTAATAATAGGTAGTGGTAAGTTGTAATATGTATCTATATATAGAGAAAGTGTTTCTGTGAATGAGAAGTTTAAAAAAAAAAACAACTACTCTGCCAAGCCATTTAAAATATAGATCAGTAACTGAATGGGGTGCAGAGAACCCACACCACTTTTAGCATACTTAATCCAAGTTTGAAAGTAACAACTTGATGTTGAATTAGATCATTGATAAGTTTGTATGAACAAGCTTTCAAAGATCTGGGGCAGGGTGTGAACAAATCGATTCAAGTATAAGCCAGTCGCCTGGAAGTTGGTGATGGACAGGGAAGCCTGGAGTGCAACTGTCCATGGGATCGCGAAGAGTCAGACTCAACTGATAAACCAGTCAGGTGAATAGATGTTGGTGATCCTATGAAACTGAGAAACACTCAAGGAGGGAGGCAGAACAGAGGGGTTTTAAAAGGTGTCTCCTCTGCTGAAAAGGAACGTACTGTTGCTAACTGTATGCACATCAGCTAGAGAAAATTTTAAGTGTGTCTCAGTGTGGCGGTGGCACCCCACCCCAGTACTCTCGCCTGGAAAATCCCATGGACAGAGGAGCCTGGTAGGTTACAGTCCATGGGGTCTCGAAGAGTCGGACACGACTGAGCAACTTCACTTTCACTTTTCACTTTCATGTATTGGAGAAGGAAATGGCAACCCACTCCAGTGTTCTTGCCTGGAGAATCCCAGGGATGGCGGAGCCTGGTGGGCTGCCGTCTATGGGGTCACACAGAGTCGGACACGACTGAAGCAACTTAGCAGCAGCAGTCTCAGTGTGGTAGACTTAATGCTTCAGCAGAGAGAATTTAAAGAAGTAAAGGAATGCTGAACTGAGATGCTTTTATCAGGGAAGGTTATTTGGTGGTGAATCTGCAGCAGACCTAAAAAAAAAGAGTAGGATTTGGGTTGTAAAAAGAAGGGAGAAAGGGGTCATCCAAGTGCCAGGAATAAGGTGCCCATCTTGTGCACAGACACTTAAGTGATGAACACAGCTTCTGGTTGCTTGTGTAAATGATCTTGGGTTCACAGCTGAGGTCAAGTAGCTTTCCTAGAGAGTCGGAGCCAGTAAAGTGAGGTCAGTTCGGGAACTTGGAAGGTCAGTCTGAGATGGTTGACTTCAGTTTAGGAAGCCCTGAGGTGCTGTTACAGCATCATAGATGAGGACTGACCTGATGTGGTGCAGGAATGTGACTCCCGCTGGACTAGAGGGAAGTAGGTGATTGTTGGAGTCAGCATAAAACAGGGGTCTTAAGAGATTATACTTTGGGGACTTCTCTGGTGGTCTAGTGGCTAAGATTCCAAGCTCTGAATGCAGGGGTCTGGAGGTTCAATTCCTGGTCAGGGAACTAGATCCCACATGTCGTGACTAAGACCCAATGCACCCAAATAAATAAACAACAACAACAAGAATAAACATAAAACAAAAGATTACACTTTGGCACTAGATAGCAAGCCAGGTCTATCTGTAAAAGGATAATACAGCCTACCTCATTTAGCATCTTTAGAAGATTAAGTTAAAATATATTATTATATGTGGATATTTATATATACGCTCACATGTCCATATGTACACATGTGATTACTTAGCACAGATCCTGGCACACTGTAAATGCTCAGGTTAAAAAATAGTCATGCAAGTATGAAGGAAGGACTCTGGGTTAATGTTTTGGCTATGGATACAAAGTTATTTTTTATCACTGTATTCTGATAAGCATTTGATTCTTGTCATTGGTTCCACAACTGGCAAATGAGTAATAGGAAATCCTTATATATCGCTCTAGTAATCGATTGCTTTCCTGAAATTAGTCAGTGGTGTCTTCCCGTTCTGCTTTGGTGTGCACCTCACAGAAAGCACCGATCAGTGGGCAGTCTTATTCGCAGGCCCTGACTGGGAAATGAAGGCCGAGGTGGCCCCGCAGTTCTGGGAGAGGCCTCTGTAGGGTGACGCTGGAGTGGTGGTGGGAGTGTAGGAAGTCTCTGTCTGTGCTTCGGTGGCGCTGCCCACTGGCAGGCTCTTTGGTGCTGGCCAGTTTGCTCCAACAAGGAAGATAGACTCCTGCAACTGGATCACAGTTTCAGTGTGAACTGCCAGAAGGCTAGATGCTAAACCTCTTTGAAGCTTTTGCTCTGATCGTTATTTAGATTATGAGTTTTTTCAGGAAAATACAGTTACAATAATAGTTAACATATTATCTGCTCTTTGCAAGTTACTGCCCTGGGCCTGCCTGGAAAACCCCATGGATGGAGGAGCCTGGTAGGCTGCAATCCATGAGGTTGCTAGGAGTTGGATGCAACTGAGCGACTTCACTTTCCCTTTTCACTTTCATGTATTGGAGAAGGAAATGGCAACCCACTCCAGTGTTCTTGCCTGGAGAATCCCAGGGATGGGGGAGCCTAGTGGGCTGCCGTCTGTGGGGTCGCACAGAGTCAGACACGACTGAAGCGACTTAGCAGCAGCAGTCCTGGGCACTGATATAAAAGCGAATGGCATAAATCTGAGAACCAGTGAAGTAGTGACTTAAGAACAAGTTTGCAGTTTCTCTTCCCACTGGACTGCTGATTTAGTGAATCATCTAGGTGCAGACAGTTCCAAAATCTAATACTATGTGCATGGCTACTTTTGTTTGTTTCAACTGTTAGGAACTTCAGTAATATCAATGCCATCTACTCCATTAACTTAAATAACTGTTTCCTGTCTTTGGAATTATATTCCTGCCCTCAAGAAGCTCACTGTCTACGAGCTTCGAGTGAGTTTTGTTAGGCGCTTACCAAGTGTGTGCTGACTAGCTGTCATAGTGGCCAGCTAGAAACAGGGTAGACATAGTGACAGGACTGACGGGGGTCGGCTTCCGAGAGCTGGACTCCCAACTACATGCTCCCGGGGCATCCGAGTACTTGTTCTGATTCATTAACTAGTTTTGTGATGTGTAGAGTTGAGGGGAGGTGCAGTAGGTTAATTCAGATTACCTAAAATGGAAATTATTGCACAAAAGCCTAAGGATTTTCCTTATTGGCTGACATCCAAGCTGCTCTCCATCCTATCAAGGATTCTTGCTGCTGTGAGTTAGGACCAAGCTTAAGCTTCCTTTATTTCATTCTATACTGCTGTTTGGAGTTATGCATTCTCTAAGTTTATTTTCAGTTCTATAGTAGTTTTTATTGTAGTAAATTATCCTAGTCTGAGGATTATTGCTTAGTTTGTAGTATTATGGGATTTGGTGAATAATTTTATATCCACCCTCTACTTGGCAGACAATACCTACCTAACCTGCATTTTACTTTTATTAGGTCTCATTAACATTTACTGAATCCTCAGAGAGTACTACTACTTGTCATCATAGATAATATTTATTATTTATTAATATATGCTTTACATATATTGACTTAATTAACCTTCCTAACTCTATGAGAATGTGTCATTGCACACTTTATAGATGAGGAAATTAAAGCCAGAAGGTTTCAACAATTTGCTCAGGGTCACAGAGCCAGTATGTGACAGAGCCAGGATTTGAATCCAGGCAATCTGCAGATTTTCAATCAAATTTTATCTGCCCCATACAAAGCTGTGGGCTTTGATTAGCATCGTTTTATTAACAGACTAGCCAGTGACACCTCTATTTAATGGGAATTTCTGGCCTGTATTTCTCCAGCATATCCATAGGTGTATCCAAGAGACTACCCTGCAATTAAGATACACTGCCTAAGAGCCCATTCCCAGAGTGCTACTTAGGATGAAGAGAGGTAGCCGCCCCTGCCCCCCCCCCCCGCCCAATGCCGTAAGGCTCTGTTGTTAAAAGAGAGTTTAGGTAACTCTGTAGCTCTGTAGTAGCTCCAGGGCTACTCTATAGTAGCTCCCGGCTATAACTCTTGAAGGGGGAATAATGTGTAATAAACAGCACTTTCAAAACAGTTTTAGTTACAAAACTCTTTTTCAAGGGGCAGTTTAGTAGAGTGATGTTCTGTTTAACACACTTCAGAAAAAGTTAGTCTTCTAATGCGTTTGTTGGGATTTCTATCTATGCCTGTGTGGACAGTCATGTCCAACTCTCCGTGACCCCATGGACTAGCCTGCCAGGCTCCTCTGTCAGTGGGATTTTCCCAGCAAGAATCCTGGAGTGGGTTGCCATTTCCTTCTCCAGGGCATCTTTATCTACCTTTCACTTTATAAGCTTATTTGTTAATGTGACCTAGCAGTTGACTATTCATTGCATTACGGTTTTCTGACACATTTCCACTTGTCCGAGCTTTATCGAGGAATGTTATAGTTCTGAGTTCATCTTCTATGTTCTAGAATGTAATTCTTCTGGGCTTGAGGGCTTAAACTCATTTAAAGTGAGTTTGTTGTTGTTGTTGTTGTTATATCCATGTATATTTAGGCTAGAATTCCTTATTGATCATGTTTAATGTACCCTTTCCAGTTTGAGGATAAGCGTCTATGGAAGAGAAGAAAAGACGGTAGATCAAGTCCTTCCTCCTCCTCCTGACATAGCAAATCATTTCTAATTGACCTCTGCTCTTTTTGGCTTTAGTCTTCCTGGCTATCTTCTTACGACTCTGGATCACCTTCTTTTGGTCATTTCTCTCTCCTCTATCTTTAATGTTCCTTTAAAAATGTTTCTAAAGAGCTTACCATTGTACACCTAGACATTAAATAAATAGAACTGCTCGTGTATGTTGCAAACTTGGAGGAGAGAGAGAGAAGTGAAAGCTAGAATGTTCTCAGAAAGTCTCATAGAGCTTGATCTTTTAGGATAGATGGGTTCAGATAGGAGGAAAGATAATTCTATACAAGGGGGAGCCAGGGAAGGCAGGGTGGGCGTTATTCTATAGAAACAGTGGGAAGAGCTGTTGGAGCTGGTTCTCAGGGTAATCTGTCAGTGAAATTCCACATGGAAGACGTATATTGCAAAGATATCATTTAAAAATCCAAACATCTAATTGTATCAAAGATATATATATTTATATATAGATACATATCTTTTCATGACTTTTGAACTCCTTTACTGTTTGTGGCTAATTTAGCAGAATGCTTAGTTGACTCTTTAGAATCAAGTACACTTCTGTCATTGCTACTGCGTTCATTAATTCTGAGAAGGTGGGAACCAGGCTGTGAGTAACCACAGCACTTTCTCTGACCCTTAAAAATACTGCCATTTCCTGTAAACAAACTAAACTTTTGAAAACTGCCATTTCCTGAGTAAATGCTTAAGTTTTACACATGTACTTGATGTTTTAAATGCATGTCGTGTCAATATTAATAGAATTGATGTCAAGTTACTGTATATATTTATGTGGATCAATTAATCCACCCTATGCAACGTAAATCTATTCCTCTTAGAATGAAATGTTTATCTGACAGTTTTTATATCTTATTTTCAGGTTGGCTCAAAAAGGGAAGTTGCCGAGTGTAAACAGAGATTTGCCACCTCTGAAGACCCCACAGTCAGTCAGACTTTCATGTTGGACAGGGTGTTCAACCCTGAGGGGAAGGCTCTGCCGCCACTGAGAGGGTTCAAGTACACTAGCTGGTCCCCCGTGGGCTGTGACGCTAATGGCAGGTGCCTGCTGGCCGCACTGACCATGGACAATCGCCTGACCATCCAGGCTAACCTCAACAGACTGCAGTGGGTCCAGCTGGTGGACCTGACGGAGATTTACGGAGAGCGTCTCTATGAGACCAGCTACAGGTTCTCCAGAAGTGAGGCCCCGGAGGGCAGCCTCAGGGACTTCGCCGAGTTCCAGCGGAGACACAGCATGCAGGCGCCGGTGCGGATGGAGTGGTCGGGCATCTGCACCACCCAGCAGGTCAAGCACAACAACGAGTGCCGCGACGTGGGCAGCGTGCTCCTGGCCGTCCTCCTCGAGAACGGGAACATCGCCGTGTGGCAGTTCCAGCTCCCGTTCGCGGGGAAGGAGTCCATCTCTTCGTGCAACACCATCGAGTCGGGAATCAGCTCTCCCAGCGTTTTGTTTTGGTGGGAATACGAGCACAACAATCGGAAAATGAGCGGCCTTATTGTGGGGAGTGCTTTCGGGCCTGTAAAAATCCTTCCTGTCAATCTTAAAGCAGTCAAAGGCTATTTCACCTTAAGGCAGCCTGTCGTCTTGTGGAAAGAAATGGACCAGTTGCCAGTCCACAGCATCAAGTGCGTGCCGCTGTATCACCCTTACCAGAAGTGCAGCTGTAGCTTGGTGGTGGCCGCACGAGGATCCTATGTGTTTTGGTGTCTTCTCCTGATCTCCAAAGCAGGTCTGAATGTTCACAACTCTCACGTCACAGGCCTGCACTCGCTGCCCATCGTCTCCATGACTGCCGACAAGCAGAACGGGACGGTGTATACTTGCTCCAGTGACGGCAAGGTGCGGCAGCTGATCCCCATCTTCACAGACGTGGCGCTGAAGTTTGAGCACCAGCTGATTAAACTCTCTGATGTGTTTGGCTCCGTGAGGACACACGGGATAGCCGTGAGCCCCTGCGGTGCGTACCTGGCCGTCATCACCACTGAGGGCATGGTCAACGGCCTCCATCCTGTTAACAAAAACTACCAGGTTCAGTTTGTTACTCTCAAAACCTTTGAAGAGGCAGCTGCTCAGCTTCTGGAGTCTTCTGTCCAGAATCTCTTTAAGCAGGTGGATTTAATAGACCTAGTACGCTGGAAGATTTTAAAGGATAAGCATATCCCTCAATTTTTACATGAAGCTTTGGAAAAAAAGATTGAAAGCAGTGGGGCCACCTATTACTGGCGTTTCAAACTCTTCCTCCTGAGGATTTTATACCAGTCGATGCAGAAAACCCCGTCAGAAGCCTTATGCAAACCCACCCACGAGGACTCAAAAATCTTACTAGTTGACTCACCTGGGACGGGCAATGCTGAGGATGAACAGCAGGAGGAAGGCACCTCTTCCAAACAGATTAGTAAGCAAGGCAAAGACGGTGATCCAGAGGACCCCACAGAGGACTCACTCCCTCAGTCTGGGGATACTGCAGGCCGAGAGCCAATGGAAGAGAAACTCCTTGAAATCCAGGGAAAAATTGAAGCAGTGGAAATGCACTTGACGAGGGAGCACATGAAGCGAGTCCTGGGCGAAGTGTACCTGCACACCTGGATCACAGAAAACACTAGCATCCCCACCAGAGGACTCTGTAACTTCCTGATGTCTGATGAGGAGTATGATGACAGAACTGCACGGGTAGGTGTTTGTCAGCAAAAACTGAAAACCGAAAAATCTGCTCGCTTCACAAGAAAGAAATGACTTAATCTTAATTCATAAAACTCAACCTCTGCTTTGACATTTTTAGGTAATTGGTGAGCATGAGGTGCAGGAAAATAAATAGGAAACAGGTTAATGCAGAGGACTTACTCATGTCCCACGAAGAGTTATGTCAGTTCTTACTGGCGCCTTGATTGCTGTTCAAGATTTGGGCGATTTCGGGCTGTGGATGAGCTCCAGGAGCAAACTTGGGCAGACACTGCGGGGGAAGGATGACAGGCCCGCCCTCCCCTTCCTGTCTGCAGAAAGATGGGAGCAGGAGGCCTGTGGCAGGGATTCTTTGCATTTGATAGGACTTCAGGAGGTTTTCTGACTTAGCCTTCAAGGGTATAGGAAGTGGAACGATTATCCATTGGGTGTTTGTTCCCCCCCGCCGCCCCCCGCAAAAACTGAGTATAATCTTTATTTTGGTGGTAGAACAACCTTACAGTGTTATCTAAAATGTATTTCACAAAAGTAAAGTTCTCTGCCAGAACAGTAGGGTTCCAAGCTTGGAATATTCCAAGCCATATTCCTCTTAGAGGTTTCCAGTATACGTCGTCCTTCTAAAGGTTCTGAGAATTCCTAGAGGAAAGAGGCCTTTAATTTTGTGCAGTTCAGTGTCATGTAGACTTTTTAATCAGGAATCCTGAGCTAACATCTTCTAAAATCCTGAAAAATTGTTTTAAGGAACATACTGTATACTAAAATATTCAAGAGGACAAGACTATGGTCCTTTTTACTCTGAAATTTGATGTTTATTCTCACTGCCTGAAGTCTTATCTAAAATCTGAAATGTTAATTGAAGGTAATAAATTCAGGTATCTTCATGCATAATGTTAAACCATTCACAAGTCACTTGTTGCATTTTCATGTTGGAAAGTTGTGTGTGTGTATCCATATACCCCTAAAATTATTTAAGGATGTTTGCAACAATCTGATGTTGACTGGGAAAAAAAAGCACAACCTAAAAGTTATGTTTTATTTGTCGGGCGAAACTGAGGACTTAAGCCTGGGACACAGCATCTAAGATAACTCGGAGAGATTGCACCAGAAGGGCAAGGGTGTGGAGCTAGGATATATAAGTGTTTTTACACCAAAGACCGTAGTCAGTCTTTGTTGCAAATAAGGAAACCAAGTCATATCAGGCTAAGGAATTTAGGGCTCTTCTCTGTATGGGAAGATGACAGGGTCTGGGCTCACTGAAATCATTACTTTGATGTGTACCTCAGCTGTCTGGGCTACGTATCCTGTGATTCTCAGCCTCAGTCTCCTGAGGATGCCCCACTGAGGGCACCGCAGTGGCCGACAGCTAGATGGGGCCACCCTGCCTCCATCCTGAGCTCCCTCAGGGCTCACCCATGGGCAGCAGCAACGTGATGGCTCCTGGCTGCGGCACCTTTTGTTTACTGACATACAGCAGCAGCGTGTTCATTCACACTCAGGAGCAGTTAAGATCCACTGTTCACGTAACTGACTTTTCATCTTCGAAAGTCAACTTTTGAGGATCGTTTCACTGTGATCTCAATGGTATGAAGGAGTTTTCTGGTTACCGCTGGTTCATAGGACCAAGTAAGAATATTATAAGCGTAAAATATTAACAAAAACTTACTAATAAATCTAAAATGGAAGTTGGTTTGCAGTGGTTTAGAATAATTATTGCACATGCTGTATGAGCATGAAAAGCTACATTTAGCACAGTTAACTTGGTTCCAACAAAGCCAGTTTAAAGAAAGGAAGATTATACTTCTGCCCAGCTACAGCAACTGAGTTTAGATTGAAAACAATACATGTCTTGTTTTAAAATCCTTCTGTGTACCTAAAATGAATCTTTTCAAACCTGGTACAGTAGTTGTCCTTGCTATAAGGGACCATAAATTAGAATTCTCAAGACCTTTAAAAAAGGCCAAAAGTTAATGGACTTTAAATTTGCAAATTATATGCACAGTAGGTAAGACACCCTTCTGAGCTATTAAGATACCCTTCAGAACGTCAGTGAGCTAATTTTAGTGAATGGCAAACTAGTAAGTTCTTCTTACAGGAGAGCTCAAGTGTGAATGGATTGTAACTTTGAAGGACATTATCTGCTGATGAGAACAGGTGGTTCTTAAGGATTGACATATTCCATGTCTCCCGAAAAGTAGCTTGTGAAGGTTTTTTCCAACAAGATAATGAAGTAGATTTAGTGTTTTTCGGACTTTCATTGAAGTGATGCAGTCCTAATAAAGCAGAGGAAGAAGCGAGACTGAAGCAGGGCCAAGGCTGCAAGCCCCCCTGTCCACCTCCCTACGCCCACAGCGGGCCCCCCGTACCTTGCTGTGGGGCTGGTGGGTCTCTCATGGGCTCACTGGATTGGTCATGGGTCTTTGGGCCATCAGAAGGAGAAGGTATTATTTTTTAATCTCGATCATCTTTTTACTTTGTAAGCTTTTCTGAAAGAATAGACATTTGTTTCATTCTAGAGTTAGTATTTCACGTGATACTTGGCCCGTACAGATTGTGCTTTTCTTCCTTAAAAGTCAAGTATAGCTGAATACTTTGTCTTCTGACAGAACTCTGAAGTCCTTTCAGAAGCAAGTAAAGGCAAATAATAAGATTTGTGTTTCAGAACATTTCTCCTTTAGTGAGTAAAGTTCACCGTTGTCACGGGGTGCCTGACTGAATTTATTTTATTTTACTCAACCAGTTGACACAAGTTGAAGGTCCAGCTTCTTTACTTTCTACACAGTGTGGCAGGCCCAGGTGGGGACGCAGCGCTTCTCTCTGGTGGAAGACGCCGCGGAGTTGTCCTTTTCTCCTTGGTGTTGGGAAGCCCTGCGCTCACTGTGAAATGCCACTGACCCCTTTGTTTTACTAGGTGCTGATTGGACACATCTCGAAGAAGATGAACAAGCAGACCTTCCCTGAGCACTGCAGTTTGTGCAAGGAGATCTTGCCGTTCACAGATCGCAAGCAGGCCGTCTGCTCCAATGGCCACATTTGGCTCCGGTAGGCTGCGTTTGCGCGTTTTCCAGCTCTGTGCCCCACAGACCACTGTCAAGTGTTTATCCAAAGGGTATGGTGCCCATGCCATCAGGTTGGGGAAAAGCTGCTGCCATAAAACCTGCTGTGGTTTTTTCCATCTGTTTGACTGAAACCCCTTAGTAGTAGTTTCCCTTGTAACTGCGTGTTGTCATAGGGTTCTCTGTTGGTTTTGGTAATACTATATTCGACTTCCCTAGTAGCTCTGATGCTAAAGCAACCACCTGCAATGCAGGAGACCCAGGTTCGATCCCTGGGTTGGGAAGATGCCCTGGAAAAGGAAATGGCAACCCATTCCAGTATCCTTGCCTGGAAAATTCCATGGACAGTGGAGCCTGGCAGGCTATGGTCCATGGGGTCACAGAGTCAAACATGACTGAGGGACTAATACACAGTACTATTTTGCTTTGAAGTTAGTGCTGAATTTTAAACAATCATTATAATGAAAGCAAAGGCCATTAGAGTTAATAGAAAATAAAGTGCTCCTGCTCTGTGTTTGGTTTAACAAAGGGTAGAAGTCTTCCCCGTCTCTCTCGTCAGTCTCACTCTGAGAGGACCACTCTGTGGCCCTGTGGGCTGTGTTTGACACTGTTGATCCCTCCCTTTTCCTTCTCCATAGAGCACCGTTTAATCACCTGGCTTCCTGGACACAGTATCTCCTTGATGTCCGTCTTTGGACCTGTTTTTCTTCTATCAGCAGTCTCCCTACAGTGTGTGTGTGTGCTAAATCATGTCCGACTCTTTGCAACTCCATGGGCTGTGGCCCACCAGACTCCTCTGTCCTTGGGATTCTCCAAGCAAGAACACTGGAGTGGGTTGCCACTCCCTTCTCCAGGGGTTCTTCCCAACCCAGGCATCGAACCAAGTTTCCTGCAGCTCCTGCATTGGCAAGTGGATTCATTACCACTGAGCCGCCTGGGAAGCCCACAGCATTCTCCCTGGGCTGCTGCATCTCACCTGTACACTGGTGACTTAAACATCACTTTAGTGTGAATCTCTTCCCTCAGTCCAGGCTTCATATCTAAGCACCTGCTCAGTTGCTTTGTTTGGAAGTTTTAAAGGCATTTCAGATTTGAATCCAGCTTTTCCCACTACCTCCACCTCTACACCCCTGGTCCAAGAAACATCATCTCTTGCCCAGATTGTTACAGTTATCTCCCAACCCATCTTCTATGCCTTTCCTCGTGCACGTGACATCCCCCCCACCCGGACATCTGTGCTGGCCGTCCTCTCTGCTCGGACCGCTCTTCCAGCAGGGCTTCTTCCCAGCCAGGCTGCCTAACATCATGACACCCACTGACATCCCTCTCCCCTCCTGGTAGCCTTCATCCCTCTTCCTGGCTCTGTTTTCCTCCTTAGCATTTATCACTACTTAATATATTTTTTTACTTTGGATTTTTCTCCTCCCTCTATAGTAGAAAGCTTCGTGAAGACAGGGAATTCTGTTGTTTTGTTCCTGGCTATTTCTGGAACAATCTCTGATATGTGATAGGCACTCACTAAATTGTTTACTTTTATTTTCAATAGAAACAGGATTTTGCTACATATAACTACCTTAATAACTTCCCGATTCTCTTACCAAAATGTTGTGGTTATTTTCTATATCAGTGGATAGATCCCATTCTTAACAGCCATAGAGTTTCCCATTGTATGGATATTCCATTATTTCCTCGCTTGTTGACTGATATTGGGGTTTTTTCCAGTTTTTATTGTGTACCTATACTTTTTTCTAATTTAACTGTTCAGACTTACGTTTCAGGGGAGACTAGGAATAGTAGTGGTCTTGTAACAACAGCAACCAGCACCTCTTGGTGCTGCCAGTGCACCAGGCACGGTGCTCAGCAGCACACACCTCAAGCCACATGTCGGGCACAGATGCGGAAACTGGGGCCTGGGGATGTTCAGTAACTTGTCCACAGTCATGCAGGTGGTTAGTGGCAGAGCTGAGAACCTGGCCTTCTGGCTCCAGAGTTTTCGTGTGTAACCTCTGTCCATTGTTGTCTCTCGAATGGCTTCTTCCACAAAAATCATTTTCATTTTTGCTGACTGAAGTAACTTCCAGTGAGAATGGGTGCTTGCTCTCATTCAGGTGTAGTCCTTCTTCCTGTGCACCCAGGTCTTTACTCAAGGTAAACCGACTAGGAACTCCTTCCCCCACCTCCCTTGTTCTTTGTGTGCTTTACTCCTCATTGCTCTTCCTAAATCCTGTTAGCTTTCAGAAAACCTTCCCTGCAGAACCCAGCAGCTCTCTGACCTCCCATCGCTCCCACCTGCCCTTACTTGCCAGGTCCTGGCCGATGCTCAATGAAGGGTCATTGGATGGAATTGAATCTCTGAGCATTTGTTTATGGCCCTTATTTTTTTGTACCACTAATTGTGTCTTCTATAACTTTCAAGGTTTCACCACTGTGCTATTAGTCTTAAACATTGTGCTTATACCTAATCTTAACACTAACTTATACCTAATCACTAACAATAATTTCTGATACATAGTTGTTTTTTCTAACGTATGAAAAACTCACAGTATCATCGGGTATAAACAGACTGCATTCTTTCCCAGGCTGCAGTGACTGTCTGGATTAGAAGCCTTGTGTCTCTTGGCTTAGCCTGACACAGGCACTTCCCCTTTACTAATGTGTGGTGGGTCTGGCCAGCTGTCCTGTGCAGGGGGATACATGATTGCCATGAATTTGTCAACCGTTTTGTCCTTCACTTAGTTAACTCATTTGAGAACAGTTGTCCGCGGTGAGTTAACCCTCACACTGTGCTGCTTCCCACTGTTGGTAGCACTGATGACACAGCCTGTCTGCTTTCAGGTGCTTTCTAACCTACCAGTCCTGCCAGAGTCTGATATACAGAAGGTGTTTGCTCCATGACAGCATCGCTCGCCATCCAATTCCAGAAGGTGGGTGCTCCCCTGGCCTTGGCGGGGGGGTTGAGCACACTCATGTGCTGGTGCCTCGGGGGCACCCCGTCTCCCCCACCTTGGTCTTTGGCCTTCGGGAACAATGAGCAGGCTCGCCTTGCTCTGTACAGTGTAGTTATGAACCCACCACTGATTAACATGATCACTAGAATCATCAACATACAAATAGCATTTTGCCATGTGAGTAAGTAGGGCTGCAGTTTGCTGTTCTGTCACTGCAAATTATTCATTCAAAAAATGTCAATGACTTTGTTTGAGATGGCATATGTAGATTATATTTGAATGAAAACTCTGCAGCTGGTAACATAGATAAAGACAGCCCTGCTGAAACGGGACATGCACCTGGAGGCGTCCTGCTAGTAGCCGCGGCGGGGCTGTTGTTCTGGTTCATCAGTATTCTCTTTCCTGATAGCCCTAGTGACAAAGTGCACATTCCTAAATCAACTGTTGGAATAAGATCATAGACATGAACCAGGAATTGATGGTTTAGATAGTCACATGAATGTCAGTTTATAACCTACGGTTCATTAATATCGCACTAACCGAATGAGCTCACTAGACGGCACGTGTACGGCGGAGTACACTTTGGGGGTAACGTGTGGTCTCAAATGTTTTACACAGAATGTTCTGTGTAAAACCACACAGCCTTCTTGATTTTTGCTCTAAACTGTCTGAAGCTCTCTAATTCTGAGAAGTGGATGTGTTGGCATATTATGTTCTGTTTTAACTCTTTATTGTGGAAAATGTAGTCCTAAAAGTAGAGAAAAAGAGGATGAGAAACTCTTATGTACTTGTACTTCAAAAGTCGCCAGCTCATAATCTTTTGTTTCCTCTGTAGTCCTCCTCCCCCTCTCCTCTGGCTGCATTATTTTGAAACAAATTGGGGGGACTTTTAAACACTTGTTGCAATTGAGAATTGGTTTATAGTTTAGACAGGAAATCAGGGAAGATGGGAACAAACTCAAAAACAAGCACGCCTGCCAGTTGACTTTGCACTGAGCCACATACAGCTCCTGTGGAGAGCGGGACTCTCTGAGCTCTGGAGAGGACTCACCAGCCGGCAGAGCGTTCACAGGCCAGGGAGTTCTGTAAGAGGAGGAGAGTGTCGGCACAGTGTTTCCAGACTAAGTTTTACCATTAACCATGAATGAGAAACACTCTCTCGTTATCTTTATTTTCCCGTTTCATCACACAGTTAACTTTGGGAACCACAGATTTAGTCCAGCCTTGTCTGGAATGTTACAGTGAGGACCTCTGTGCAGTGGGGCCAGAATACCCACATCTGCACACTGTGGTCGGCCCAGGGCATGCCCCATTTGACTGCCTACTCTGAAGTGTGCACTCACTATCACTTGTCTCCCTTTGGCAGACCCTGACTGGATCAAGAGGTTACTGCAGAGCCCCTGCCCTTTCTGCGACTCTCCTGTCTTCTGAGTGTCCACGGTGGGAAGACGGAGAGTGTCGTCTAGCCTGAAGAGCTGGGACGCGCTGGCGCAGGCCTGGCCTCCACAAGTGGAAAGGTGCCCTTGTGACGGTGGGTAAGCCTGGGAACTCCCTGCTGAAGTGTGTGCTCCATCTCCAGGGACTACAGGATATCTGTAAAGGGACTGTGTGCGGAGATCTTAAGTCATTTTGAGATGAACGTTAGCCCCCACTCCTTACCACTTATTTTTCAAGTGTTGAAGTATCTTGACTGAAGCAGTTTGAACACAATGGATGCCCTGTTGTTTCTCAACAGAGTGACCTCTTCTAGGGACTGTGGGTAAGGGCCTCACTGGGCCGAATTAGGCTTTAATCCTGGCCCAGGTCTGGAACTGTCTCGTGGCTCCAAGAGGCTTTAGTTACCGGGCACATGGCGCATGGTGTCTAGCAGATACTCAGCTGTCTAAAACAATATGTGGGCCTGATATTTTGTTCTCAACAAATAGCTTCAGAGCTGCATCCCGCCAGTTTTCTTTTTTTCGTGTGTATTGAAACCATTTTCTTAAAACTATGTATTTTTAAGAGGTTAAAGCCAAGACTAAAGTTAGTTTTAATGTGTCGGAAGATCAGGTGACTCTCCTAATTGTGACTTGTTTTTTAACGATCTCTCCCATGTCTTCAGTTCTGCCCCAACTCCTCCATGTGTATGAGGGTGTCACGGTATTCCTGTTAACCTGCGTCACACCTCTCTTCAGACTTAACTGTGATGACCTGGTGAGATGTTTGTACATAAAGGAAAAAGAATATTTTCTCCTTTATTTTCTCCTAGTATTAAAACCCTTACTATTTTTCATATTGACATGTTCAGACGTCTCATTTATATCCCAAGTCTGTCTAGAGACTTCTAGAGAGAGCTGGACAACTCAGAATACGGGCCCTTGAGCCTTGGTGCTATGGTGTATGTGGCTGGGTCAACCAGAGCCTGGGAATGCCTTCTCTCTGCAAAGATCCTTGATATTTATAACACAGGTATTTTTCTGTGGGCTGTTAAGAGATGTTAGACGTTAATTGGTCTTAAAACCTAAAGTCAAAAATAGACATTCTAGAACTACAGTGTTCTTGGATTTTTAAATAAGTATCTGAGGGATTGGTGCTAATTATTAACAGGACTATAATGCCCGCACCTTGAAAAGGTGCATATTTCTGAGAAGTTGAGTAGGAAACACAAAATGTGAAATTTAACTCATACTAACACTTCTTCCTGCTTTCATTTTTGTGTCCTTAGTGAAAGACTTTTGCCCTCACGAGTAGTTGTTTTTTTCAGTCTCTCGGTCACGTCTGACTCTTTGCGACCCCACAGACGGCAGCCCGCCAGGCTCCTCTGTCCTCCCTCCCAGAGGTGACTCGCTGAGAAACTCTTGTTCTTTGGAGAGCGTGTAACACAAGCACTGCTCCCTACTGTAGTGTCTGCCTCCTAGTATCTTCCCCCTCTGTCCATACATATTGGAGACGAGACTTTATGAGGCGCTTCCAAACAGTCTTTTTGTAAATGTCTTTTGTTTCCCATTCAAATTTTTGTCCCCGTGTTTAATTCTGTATGTCTGCTGCTGTTTCATTCTGCTGGTGTCTTCTGCTTGTCTTTCTCATTTTGGTGGCAATTTCAAGTGGAGTGTTTGTCCAGACTTCAGGGTTCACTATGTTCAATTGATTATCAAGAGAAAGAGAGCTAGGCAGCATTAAGATCATGAAGAAAGAAAGTGAAAGCGAAGTCGCTCAGTCGTGTCTGACTCTTTGCGACCCCATGGACTGTAGCTACCGGGCTCCTCTGTCCATGGGATTTTCAAGGCAAGAGTACTGGAGTGGGTTGCCATTGCCTTCTCCAGGCGATCTTGCCAACCCAGGGGTCGAATCCGGGTCTCCTGCATTGCAAGCAGACGCTTTACCGTCTGAGCCACCAGGGAGGTCTCCTGAAGATCATGAAGAGCACAACCCAGAAAGTTGTAGCCTTTACAGCAAACATGACAGTAAAAGCTGAGGTCCTGTCGACGCCTTGCTGCGGTTTGTACAGTCGTAGTGTGCCTGCTTTCGTGTGTGCTCAGCCACTTCAGCTGTGTCCAACTCTGTGCGACCCCAGGGAAGCCCCATGGCATGCCTGCGGCTACTGCTGCTAAGTCGCTGCAGTCGTGTCCGACTCTTTGCGACCCCATGGACTCAGGCTCCTCCATCCATGGGGTTCTCCAGGCAGTGGGGTGCCATTGCCTTCTCTGCCATAGCATGCTTAGTTTCACTTACTTTTTTGGTCCTTGGACTGCAAGACCAGTCAATCTTAAAGGAAATCAATCCTGAATATTCATTAGAAGGACTGATGCTAAAGCTCCAATACTTTGACCACTTGGTGTGAAGAGCTGATTCATTAGAAAAGACCCTGATGCTGGGAAAGATTGAAGGCAGGAGGAGACGGGGACAACAGAGGACAAGGTGATTGGATGGCACCCCTGACTCGATGGATGTGAGTGTGAGCAGCTCTGGGAGATGGTGAAGGACACTGCTGCAGTCCGTGGGGTCGCCAAGAGTCGGACACGCCTGAGGGACAGCAACAACAACAAATCAGAGCTAGTGCTTGTGTTGTTCTTATTTCGGGACTTTGTGGCGCTGCCGTTTAAAACATACAGTAAGTCTTTACTGAAATCTATTGTGCATTTGGGGGGAAATTTTGACTCTTAGGAGTGAACTTAAAAAGGGTTGCCTGAGTTATTCTGTATATCTGTAGGGGTAAACTTGGCAACTGTTTTACTGGAAAGTGGCTTCTCTGTACAGGGGCTCTGCCCAACGGCATTCTTAAGACTCTGAAGTCCAGCTAACACCTGCCTCAGCCTAAACTTCTGCACACTGAGTCAGGAGTCCTCCCCTGTTGCCTCACCCCTCCCCTCTTCCATGGAGGTTAATCCACTGACCTGTGAGGGCGAGAGGCAGCTGTGAGTTAATGGCAGCGTCACAGACACAGTGCCCTTCTGAACGTCCCAAACGGCAGCTCACATGGTGACAGTGCCAGTCAGCGAAGCCCTGGAAGAGGGGGCAGGACAGCGGCAGTCTTCCTGGTTTGCTTGTACCACACGCTCTCTTCCATCCTGAAATGTCCCTGGCCCGCGTGGTGTATTTCAAGTTAATTTCAGCTGTCACTGCTCTATAGGCGCTAAGCTCTATAGGCGTGGGTGCAGTGGCAGTGATGCCGCCGCTCTGTGTGACGGTGCAAAAGCAACGGTCCTCCACGACTGGACCTTTGAAGCCAGGGCAGCACTGCATCTTGGGAACCTGATATCCACATCTGTGTCACATCTTCCCTGCCTAAGGTTGATTTGTTCCCATTATCCTAGATAAGAAATCGATAGCTTGTTAGGCTTGATATTCATTCTGAAATACTCCTGTGTCCACGACCCAGACTTCAAGCCATCTCTGCCTGCTATCATATCTGCCAAAACTACCAATTATTTTCCAATGTCAGAAGTTATTAGAAGCACTGGCAAAGCTCGTGGTGGAGTGTGACATTTTTCTGCTTATCCCTCTAGGAAGTTTTTGAGAATGTTAATGTTGGGCGTGGGGACTAGACCTGTTAGCAGCCGTCACCAGTTAATCAGATTAAAAGAATGTCACGGGGTCATAATTAAATATTAAAATATATTCTGTTGTAATTGTGATGGTGTGAGCTAAGATGCAGAAGAAATCAAGGCTCATGGGTCTTGTCAGGAAGAACACAGAGCTGCATTTATGGAGTCCCCGCTCCCTGGGCAGCGCTGAACCGTGTCAGGCGAGTTGCCATAGCTCCCAGAGTGAAAGGAGGAGTTGCTGTCAGTGTCCGACTTCCACAGGCCCGTCTGTCCGTCTGTCCCCGCTGCGCCTGGCCCCTTTCTGCCTCGCTCCTCCTTCCAGGAGAGGCCCTCTCTCTATTTCTCTCCCTTTTCTTCTCTCAGCCTTAGGACACCCTCTGAGCTATCAGTCTGATAGAAAATTAGGTTTGTGATAAAATTTCTAAAAATTACATTCCTAGAAGGCTTCCCTTCCTATAAGAAACTATTAAACAGTAGTTTTTCTTGCTGAAGGTAATATAATAGTGTTAGCTGTTCAGAGCTCAATAAACTGTATCTGATTTTTCCCTCAAAGTCTCCCTGTTGGAGTGCCCAGCACCTCCAGACTGGATTTCAGGCAGAATGGGCTGCATTTCCGCTCCCTGCCACACCCGCTCTGCTTCCCACACCAGTAAGTCCTGACAAGCAAAAATTCAGGTTATATTCCAGGTCAGCAGGCCTCAAATTTTTAAATAAAAGGTAGATTTTGCCCTTTTTTTTTTTCATTTTAGAGCCTGGACAGCACAGACAGCAAATAGCCAGACAGATAATGCGTTTCCTTCTGCTAGCCTGCCATGGGCTGTGGAGCGTGAACACCTCCGCGCACTCTCCCACCGCTCCCCGTGTCGGTGGAGCTCGGCAGGGCTGGCCACCGCACACTGGCCTGCGCATCTAGCCTGCCCCTGCACACTGTTGGGCTGTTAGGATGCCTCCAGAGGCGCTCAGGTGAGGCGCCGGCCCTTCAGCTCCTAGTGGAAGCGCCACCTGGCAGCCGCGAGCAGAGCTTCGGGCCGTGGCTCGAGTCTTACAGGCACTGAGCTTTGCACTGCTCTTTCTGGGCCCTAAAAGAAGTGTTTGGAGCTAGGATCTTCATGTCTGCTGTTCAGACTGATGTCAGAGTGTGTGCAGTTTGACTGCCGTATTGAATGAGGGCTTCCCTGGTGGTTCAGTCAGTAAAGAATCTGCCTGCAATGCGGGAGACTTGGGTTCGATCCCCGGGTTGGGAAGATCCCCGGTTGGGAGGAGGGCATGGCAACCCACTCCAGTATTCTTGCCTGGAGAATCCCCACAGACAGAGGCACCTGGCGGGCTGCAGTCCATGGGGTCGCAAAGAGTTGGACATGACTGAGCGACTAAGCACAGCACATATTGAATTAAGCCAGATTTGCAGAGTTGCTTCTAATGACCACTCACCACAGCATCACCGTCCTGGTATAGAGCTGGGTTTTCCAGAAGATGAAGACTAGTTTCCATGGACAGACGCACATCAGCGTCAGGACTGGTAAGCAGGGTGCAGCCTGAGTCTGGCCTGAGTCTGGTAAGCAGGGTGCAGCCTCCCATCGGCATGTGTGGTGTTTTATGATGGCTATTTCTGAAAACCTACTGAGGAATCAGTAAGTTTTAACAGGGAAGTGACTGTTCATATATAGGTGTCCTATAAAGAAGTTTAGTCCTTTTGGTATATGCATATTTAACATCCATCCACCCACCCCCCACAGCCTCTTTGATTGGGTGATTCAGCTTTTCTTTGTCTTGCTTTTTTTTTTTAGGTTGTAACTATACTCCAGGGGAGAGACTTAGTATAGGATCTGAGATCCTAGACAGCTTATTTAGCCCAGTATTAGTGGCTTCCCTGCATGCAGTTCATCCGTTCATTCCAGGCTTGGGAGGGGCCGCAAAGCAGGGAATGATGGTAGGTACTTTCATACTGACGCGATAAAGTGAAGGTGCAGGCTCCCTAGTGGAAATACTGTTAATGAGCTGATTGGAATTGAATTTCAAAACTCTAAATCTTGTAATTTTTTCTAAGGTAAAAACTTGCTTACGTCACTATCATGAGATCCTGTTAGTTTCATAAAAAGGTCCCATGAAGTGGTCTCATGGGATGGTGCAAGAGGTGGTGGCTTTGAAGCATTTTGTATTTTATCAGTTTGACATTTGGCTATTAGATTGGTGAGGTCAAAGGTGTTTTGTTTTTGGTACTAATGCAAAATTAAATGCAAAAATGAATTATGACTTTTTAAAGACTTTGACACAGAGTTGTACTTCATTGTATGAAAGGAAAGTGAGTATCAATCTTGTGTATACAGAAATAAGACTATAGGAAACACGTGTGTTATGTATAGTGGTATATATTTTATGTTTATCCTGTGCCTGTGCTACCTTTGCGCTTGGCTTCAAACTATGTGTTTGTTTACATGCAATATTTTTTGAAATAAAAAGAACAGGCATCCAAAAACTTGGGTTATAGGGGACTTTTAAAAATTCTTACCATCTGATTAGGTGGTGTGTTTTAGACTTTTAGTGTGTAAGTAAAACAGCCTTGAGACTAAATAGCACATTTTGCTTGGAATACCCCATCCAGAGGAACCCACTGCTTCTCTGCACTGTACATATGTACATAGTGTCCACGATTAGATTGTAAGCTCCTCGAGGGCAGGAACTGTCGTCTTGTCTTGGGAGTTCCTGCGGCGCCGAGTGTGAAGTGCCTTGCACAGCGTAGGTGCTGGTGACACAGAGAAGGAGTGAGTATCTTCCTGCCACCTTTATGACGAAGCTTGGTTTACTTTCTCCACTGTGTTGAGAACTGCAAAGTACTAATGATGGGAAGAGGGCAAAATTCTTTCTTGGATTTCAGCTGGGTCTCCTGAGCTGAAGCAGACCGTGCTGTCCCCTTGGCACTAGTTATCTTCTTGCCCTGAAGATATACTAGTGTCCTGAGCTTTTATATGATAAAAGGGCAGCGGTCTCTGGGCAAAGTTTAAAGTGGGAAAGATTGTAGAGAAAATGAAGTGGAAATTTTGGAGGGTGTTTGTCAAATGCAGTCCTATGGGGCAATCTTACTTTAGTTACTACTAAAGGAAAGGATAGCAATTCTCTTTCTTTACCAGTTAGCTGGTTAGCCAATTTTCCAGTTAATGAAAGATCATTGCGTTTTTTTTAAACTTTTTCCCATTTTGGTATTCCCCCCTCAATTGCTCTTTATGATTCTAGTCCTTGGAGTCTATTAGAGTTGCTGTGAATATCCAGTGCTGTACATAATGGCAGTTTTGTAAATGTGAAATAACCTCAATTATGTTGTGTTTTGTATGCAGAGCCACTAGTATTGTTATCTTGGCCACTTTTTTTATTCAAAATAAATAAAATAATCAAGTTATTTGTATATCGTGTGCATATTTTATCAGGTTCACCAGTTTGTAGCAAGGGTTAGAAACCTTCTGCCCCACCCAGCACCAGCAAAGGTGCTGAGAGGAGAGAAGGGAAAGAATTGTGCCTCAGAGAAACGGCCATCAGCAAGGACCCCAGAAGCAATGCAGTATGCCTTCAGTGGTTTATTCTAGAACAAGTTGAGGAACGTAAGGGGAAATCAGACAGCTTCAGTACACTGTTAGACCACATATACTTAATGTCAGTTGACTAGTATCTGGTGAGTGTTTAAGTGAAGTGCTCATTACCAGGATTTCATCAACAATAAGCATGTGATTCAGACAAATCCTCCTGGTGAGAACAACCAGAAAAGCTAGATAAACACCAGACAGGAGAAAGAAAATGAATAACATGCCTCAATGTGTGCTAATAAAACTGCTGAAAGATCAAAGAGAAAAAACTTTAAGCAAAAAAAAAAAAAAAACATTTTCTCCAAAGAAAACAAGTTAACCTTAAAAAAAAAAAAAGAAAACAGTAGTAAGATTTAAAGATGACTTCTCATGGAAATGGTGAAGATGAGAAGGCAGTGAAAAGGGGCCTTTGGGGGCTGAGAGTAACTTCCAACCTCGGATTCAGAGCGCAGCAGAAACGTCAGACACGTTCAGACAAACAAGAATGGAAAGTGAAAGCACCAGAGGAAATTCTAGAGTGACATCAGATGAGCACTAGGAAGGGGAGGCGAGAGGGTAAGGCTGTGAGCATGTGAAGCAAACAACATCCTGAGGTTCTGAAACATACCTGCAAGTCAGGAGTGTTTGGCTCTGTAAGTCCAAGCCCTACCTAGGAGCAGGTATAACTAATTCATATTAGACTGGGTAAGTTTTTTCTCCAAACACTTGAAGAAAAGCAAAGGATCTATAATTAAGCTCATGGAGGACGGAAACCAGAACATTTTAGAAAGAATCCCTTAGAAGAAATGGAGTAGCTGTCATAGTCAACAAGAATCCTAAATGCAGCACTTAGGTGCAGTCTCAAAAATGACAATGATCTCTGTTCATTTCCAAGGCAAACCATTCAGTATCACAGTAATCTAAGTCTACGCCCCAACCATTAATGCCAAAGAAGCTGAAGTTGAACGGTTCGTGAAGACGTACAAGACCTTCTAAAACTAACAGCAAACAAGGATGTCCTTTTCATCACAGGGGACTGGAAAGCAAAAGCAGACTACAGCCTGCCAGGCTCCTCTGCCCATAGGATTTTCCAGGCAAGAGTACTGGAGTGGGGTGCCATTGCCTTCTCCAAGAGACAACTATGGGCAACAATTATAACTGGACATGGAATAATGGACTGGTTCCAAGTTGGGAAAGGAGTACATCAAGGCTGTATATTGTCACCCTGCTTCTTTAACTTATATGCAGAGCACATCATGAGAAATGCAGGCTGGATGAAGCACAAGCTGGAATTGAGATTGCTGGGAGAAATATCAATAACCTCAGATAAGCAGATGACACCACCCTTATGGTAGACAGTGAAGAGGAACTAAAGAAACCCTTGATGAAGGTGAAAGAGGAGAGTGAAAAAGCTGACTTTAAACATTCAAAAAATGAAGACCATGGCATCCGGTCCCATCACTTCATGGCAAATAGATGCGGAAACAATGGAAACAGAGACTTTACTTTCTTGGACTCCAGAATCACTGCAGATGGTGACTGCAGCCATGAAATTAAGATGCTTGCTCCTTAGAAGAAAAGCTATGACAAACCTAGACAGCATATTAAAAGACAGAGACTTTGCCAACAAAGCTATGGTTTTTCCAGTAGTCATGAATGGATATGAAGAGTTGGACCATAAGGAAGGGTGATTGTTGGAGAATTGATGCTTTGAACTGTGGTGTTGGAGAAGACTCTTGAGAGTCCTTTGGACTCAAGGAGATCAAACCAGTCAATCCTAAAGGAAATCAACCCTGAATATTCATTGGAAGGACTGATGCTGAAGCTGAAGCTCCAGTATTTTGGCCACCTGATATGAAGACCTGACTCATTTGAAAAGACTCTGATGCTGGTAAAGATGGAAGGCAGAAGAAGGGGACGAAGGAGGATGAGACGGTTGGTTGGCATCATTGATTGAATAGACATGAGTTTGAGCAAGCTCCAGGAGATGGTGAAGGACAGGGAAGCCTGGCGTGCTGCAGTCCTTGGGGTCACAAAGAGGTGACCACTACTGAGCGACTGAACAACAACAAAAGGCAAGAAAGGAGAAAAAATAAACATAGAATAGTCTGTGAAAATGAAAAGCAAATAAGATAATAGATTTACACTAAAATAGAGCAGTAATTACAGTGGTAATTACATCAAATATAAATAAACCATCCAATCAAAGCAAGATTGTCAGATTGATTTTTTTAAGTGTTAAAAGTGCTAAAATATAAGGATACAGGAACTTTTAAAGGATGGAAAACTATACCATGCAAACATTAATCAAAAGGTGGTTGATATTTCACTGGATTAGAAGACTCAGTATTGTCAAAATGACTATACTACCCAAGGCAGTCTACAGATTCGGTGTAATCCCTATCAAATTACCAATGGCATTTTTTCACAGAAGTAGAACAAAAACTTTTTTATTTGTGTGGAAACACAAAAGACTCCAAATAGCCAAAGAAATCTTGAGAAAGAAAAACAGCTGGAGGAATAAGGCTCCTTGACATCAGACTATACTAAAAAAACTACAGTCATTAAAATAGTACGGTACTGGCACAGAACCAGAAATACAGATCAATGGCACAGGATAGAACGCCCAGAGACAAACCCATGCACTTACGGCCAATGATAAATGACAAAGGAGGCAAGAATATGCAGTGGAGAAAAGAATTTCTTTAATAAGTGGTGCTGGAAAAATCGTACAGCTACGTGTAAAAGAATGAAATTAGAACATTCTCTAAAAGTCCACACAAAAATAAACTCAAAATGAATCATAGACCTAAATGTAAGACCAGACACTATAAAACTCCTAGAGGGAAACAAAGGCAGAACACTCTGACATAAATCGCAGCAATACCTTTTTGGATCCATCTCCTAGAGTCATGGAAATAAAAACAAACTGGACCTAATTAAACTTAAAAGCTTTTGCACAGCAAAGGAAATCATAAATAAATCAAAAAGGCAACTTACAGAATGGGAGAAAATATCTGCAAATGATGTAACTGACAAGGAATTAATCTCCAAAATATATAAACCACTCAGCTCAATATCAGAGAAAAGAAAAGAAAAAATCCAATCCAAAACTAGGCAGAAGATTTAAATAGACATTTTTCCAAAGAAGACATCAGTTCAGTTCACTCGCTCACTCGTGTCCCGACTCTTTGCGATCCCATGAACCACAGCACACCAGGTCTCCCTGTCCATCACCAACTCCCAGAATCCACCCAAACCCATGTTCATTGAGTCGGTGATGCCATCCAACTATCTAATCCTCTGTCAGCCCCTTCTCATCCTGCCCTCAATCTTTCCCAGCATCAGGGTCTTTTCAAATGAGTCAGCTCTTTGCATCAGGTAGCCAAAGTATTGGAGTTTCAGCTTCAGCATCAGTCCTTCCAATGAATATTCAGGACTGATCTCCTTTAGGATGGACTGGTTGGATCTCCTTGCAAAGGGACTCTCAAGAGTCTTCTCCAACAACACAGCTCAAAAGCATCAATTCTTCGGTGCTCAGCTTTCTTTATAGTCCAACTCTCACATCCATACATGACCACTGGAAAAGCCATAGCCTTGACTAGATGGACCTTTGCTGACAAAGTAATGTCTCTGCTTTTCAATATGCTGTCTAGGTTGGTCATAACTTTTCTTCCAAGGAGTAAGCATCTTTTAATTTCATGGCTGCAATCACCATCTGCAGTGATTTTGGAGCCCAGAAAAATAAAGTCAGCCACTATTTCCACTGTTTCCCCATCAATTTGCCATGAAGTGATGGGACCGGATGCCATGATCTTCGTTTTCTGTATGTTGAACTTTAAGCCAACGTTTTCACTCTCTCACTTTCATCAAGAGGCTCTTTAGTTCTTCTTCACTTTCTGCCACAAGGGTGGTGTCATCTGCATATCTGAGGTTATCGATATTTCTCCCAGCAATCTTGATTCCAGCTTGTGCTTCTTCCAGCCCAGCATTTCTCATGATGTACTCTGCATATAAGTTAAATAAGCAGGGTGACAATATACAGCCTTGACATACTCCTTTTCCTATTTGGAACCAGTCTGTTGTTCCATGTCCAGTTCTAACTGTTGCCTCCTGACCTGCATACAGATTTCTCAAGAGGCAGGTCAGGTGGTCTGGTATTCCCATCTCTTTCAGAATTTTCCACAGTTTATTGTGATCCACACAGTCAAAGGCTTTGGCATAGTCAATAAAGCAGGAATAGATGCTTTTCTGGAACTCTGTTTTTCCATGATCCAGCGGATGTTGGCAATTTGATCTCTGGTTCCTCTGCCTTTTCTAAAACCAGCTTGAACATCTGGAAGTTCATGATTCACATATTGCTAAAGACTGGCTTGGAGAATTTTGAGCATTACTTTACTAGCGTGCGAGATGAGTGCAATTGTGCAGTAGTTTGAGCATTCTTTGGCATTGCCTTTCTTTGAGTTTGGAATGAAAACTGACCCTTTCCAGTCCTGTGGCCACTGCTGAGTTTCCCAAATTTGCTGGCATATTGAGTGCAGCACTTTCACAGCATCATCTTTCAAGAGTTGGAATAACTCAACTGGAATTCCATCACCTCCACTAGCTTTGTTTGTGGTGATTCTTCCTCAGGCCCATTTGACTTCACATTCCAGGATGTCTGACTCTAGGTGAGTGATCACACCACTGTGATTATCTGGGTTGTGAAGATCTCTTTTTACAGTTCTATGGATTCTTGCTATCTCTTCTTAATATCTTCTGCTTCTGTTAGGTCCCTACCATTTCTGTCCTTTATTGAGCCCATCAGTTCAGTTCAGTTCAGTCGCTCAGTCGTGTCCTACTCTCTGCGACCTCATGAACTGCAGCACGCCAGGCCTCCCTGTCCATCACCAACTCCCGGAGTTCACTCAAACTCATGTGCATCGAGTCGGTGATGCCATCCAGCCATCTCATCCGGTCGTCCCCTTCTCCTCCTTCCCCCAATCCCTCCCAGCATCAGCGTTTTTCCAATGAGTCAACTGTTCACATGAGGTGGCCAAAGTATTGGAGTTTCACCTTTAGCATCAGTCCTTCCAATGAACACCCAGGAGTGATGTCCTTTAGAATGGACTGGTTGGTTCCACTGTTTCCCCATCTATTTGCCATGAAGTGATGGGACCAGATGCCATGATCTTAGTTTCTGAATGTTGAGCTTTAAGCCAACTTTTTCACTCTCTTTCACTTTCATCAAGAGGCTCCTTAGTTCCTCTTCACTCTCTGCCATAAGGGTGGTGTCATCTGCATATCTGAGGTTATTGATATTTCTCCCGGCAATCTTGATTCCAGCTTGTGCTTCTTCCAACCCAGCGTTTCTCATGATGTACTCTGCATATAAGTTAAATAATCAGGGTGACAATATACAGCCTTGGCATACAGATGGTCAAAAAGCATATTAAAAAAAATGTTCACTGACTATTGTTCAGTTGCTCAGTCATGTCCAACTCTTTGGGACCCCGTGGACAGCACACCAGGCTTCCCTGTCCTTCACTATCTCCTGGAGTTTGCTCAAACTCATATCCATTGAGTCAGTGATACCATCCAGCCATCTTGTCCTCTGTCATCCCCTTCTCCTCCTGTCTTCAATCTTTCCCTGCATCAGGGTCTTTTCCAGTGAGTCAGCTCTTCACATCAGGTGGCCAAAGTATTGGAGTTTCAGCTTCAGTATCAGTCCTTGCAGTGAATATTCAGGGTTGATTTCCTTTAGGACTGACTGGTTTGATCTCCTTGTAGTCCAAGGGACTCTCAAGAGTTCTCCAAAACCACAGTTTGAAAGCACCAATTCTTCAGCATTCAGCCTTCTTTATGGTCCAACTCTCACATCTATTCATGACTGCCTTTGCAGATCTTTGTCAGCAAAGTGATGTCTGTACTTTTTAATATGCTGTCTAGGTTTGTCATAACTTTTCTTCCAAGGAACAAGTGTCTTTTAATTTCATTGCTGCAGTCACCATCCACAGTGATTCTGGAGTCCAAGAAAATAAAACCTGTCACTGTTTCCATTTTTCCCTATGTATTTGCCGTGAAGTGATGGAACCAGATTCCATGCATTCCAACATTTTTTGAATGTTGAATTTTAAGCCAGCTTTTTCACTCTCCTCTTTCACCCTCTTCAGGAGGCTCTTTAGTTTCTCTTCACTTTCTGCCATTAGAAAGGGCTGCTTCTAGGAATTCTTTTTAAATCCGCTTTGAGTTTATTTTTGTGTATTGTGTTAGGGAGTGTTCTAATTTCATTCTTTTACACGTAGCCGTCCGGTTTTCCCAGCACCACTTATTGACGATATTGTCTTTTCTCCATTGTGTATTCTTGCCACTTTTGTCATAGATTCATTGATCATGTTTGTGTGGGTTTATCTCTGGGCTTTCTACCCTGTTCCGTTGATCTGTATTTCTCTTTTTCTGGCAGTACCATGCTGTTTTGATGACTGTAGCTTTGTAGTATAGACTGAAGTCAAGGAGCCTTATTCCTCCAGCCGTGTTTTTCTTTCTCAAGATCGCTTTGTCTATTTGGGGCCTTTTGTATACTAATTCTCTTCCGTAAAGCTTGCTTTGAAGATTGTGCAGGCCACTACCCTGTAACAGCTCCAGCAAGGACATTATGTGGGCAGCCAAAGGGGTGGATGGTAGCAGAAACTGGATGCCTCTCACATATCGTCTTGACTCCCCTGAGTCCACAATTAGATGTGGTAGCAGTGTCAGTAGTACCTGATACCTTCTCAACTTGAGCCTTGGTTCTCTCCTCTCCTGTCTGAGGGCTTCTCCTGGCACCCCAGGGGCTTACTTGGTTGCCAGATAGCAGTAGTCTTGGGGAGTCAACTCCCCTGAAGGCAACTCTAAAGCAATGGGAAATGAGAACTGAAGGTTAGTCCCTGGGAGGGATGATCTCAAGGGGTGTTCCCATGGTTTTTTGGAGGATCCCCCAATGGGATGCACCCTGGTAACCTACAGCAGTATCCTGCCCATGAGCCTAGACTTTACTGACCTCTCTCCCATCCCTACGCGTACTTCCTAGGATCACCTCCCAGTACCCAAGACCCTCCTTTTCCCAGGATCTGCTTTGGTGTGAACCCAAACAAGACAAAGCCAGTCTTACAGACAAGCAACACTTTAGGTGCAAAACTCCTCAACAAAGATTATCAAATGGATTCATTATATGTATGATTAAATATATTTAATACATAATAAAAATGAAGGCAGAGTGCCAAAGAATTGATGCTTTCTAACTGTGGTGTTAAGCTTGTCACTTGAGGGTACTGAAGGGACACTGCGGGTGGAAGAGGCCTCCTGGGTCTGGTGGATTTTGTCCTTCCTTTCCTTCCTCCCCATCCTCTTCCTCCTACTCAGCAGCTGTGACCACCACTGTAGAGGATCGTCATTGCTGCTCTGCCCCAGAGAAGACTCTTGTGAGTCCCTGGGACTGCAAGGAGACCGAACTGGTCAACCCTAAAGGAGAATCAGCCTTGGGTACTCATTGGAAGGACTGATGCTGAAGCTCCAGTACTTTGGCCACCTGATGGAAAGAGCCAGCTCACTGGAAAAGACCCTGATGCTGGGAAAGATCGAAGGCAGGAGGAGAAGAGGGACGACACAGGATGAGATGGTTAGATGGCATCACTGACTCAATGGACATGAGTTTGAGCAAACTCTGGGAGATAGTGAAGAACAGGGCAACCTGGCATGTTGCAGTTCATGGGGTCACAACGAGTCAGACACAACTTAGCAACTCAACAACAAAAATTATACTACATCACAACCAAAGTGGTTTACTCTAGAAATGAACCAGAAAGAACCAATCATTGCAGTTTACTACAACAAATGAAGAGAAAAATAAAGGGATCATCTCAAAAGATGGAAAAAGAAGATTGATGAAATTCAATAATAATGATGTTTTTAAAAATAATCATCTCATCAATCTTGGAAAAGGAACAGTTAACTTCCTAATTTAATAAAATATATCTAAAAAAATTCTTACAACAAATGTTATGCTTAATGGTAAAATATTGAGAACTCTACTGAGATCAGGAATGAGGAAAAAAAGACTTGCTATTAGCACTTCTACTCAATATTGTACTATAGGTCCTGGCCATTGCAATAAGGCAAGAAAAAGACAGATATAAACATTGGGGAAAATAGGCACCGTATTCTCAGTCAATATGACTGGGCATGAAAAAAGTATAAAAGAACCCACTGGTAAAATTAACTGAGATTAGCAAGGTTTCTGGATAGAAAAAGAACCCTCAAAAAAAAAAAAGATAGAAATGTTTATGACCGTTCTGTTCATAATATTCTAGAGCCTGGAAACAACACAAATGCCCATCAATAGGTAAGCAAGTAAGTAAGTAAGTAAAGTCACTCAGTCGTGTCCGACTCTTTGTGACCCCGTGGATGGCAGCCCACCAGGCTCCTCGGTCCATGGGATTCTCCAGGCAAGAATACTGGAGTGGGTTGCCATTTCCTTCTCCAAGGGATCTTCCTGACCCAGGGATCGAACCCAGGTCTCCCGCATTGGTGGCAGACGCTTTAACCTCTGAGCCACCAGGGAAGCCAATAGGTAAATATATATTTTAAAAATGTAGACTGTCCACACAAAGGAATATTACACAGCAGTAAAAAAAGGAACAGGGCCATGATGCATGTCTGCCGCTTTACTGAATACTCAGTGCTCAGCTCCAGGCGCCCTTCAGTGCCACCTCGGCTCGAGTGGACTCCCTCCTTCAGCGTCTCTCCTTTGCAATGAGCACGATGCTAAGCTTGTCAGTAGAAGTCTCTGGAAGGACACTGCAGAAGGAAGGGGTTTCCTGGGTCTGCTGGACTTTGTCCCTCCTCTCCTCCTTACCTGTCCTCCTCCTCCTCAGCAGCTGTGACCACAACTACAGAGGATTGCCACTGATGCTCTGCCCCAGGCTTTGCTAAGTGTCTCCAACCATGAGGGCAGCTGGCCAGTGGGTCCCAGATTTGATCAGCCTGGTAGGTGACCAACTCGTGCCAGTTTGTCCAAGACTGGCCCGGTTTTAACACTGAAAGTCCCACAGCGCCTTCAGACCTGTGGATACTGGGACACTGATTCACCCTGCAGACCATGCTCCTCAAACAAGAACTAAAGAGCTTTTAAGCGGAAGGGAGAAGCCCGGGACTCCAAGGGCATCTCTGCAGTCACCAGGAAGGACCCCATCCTTGCCAGGATCGCAGCCAGCCTACAGCCATGGCTAACACCATCCTTGGCTGTCCTTCCACATTCAGGTTCTGTTACCATCTCCCCCTTTCCCTGTCTTCTCCTTCAAACAAGCCAAGGAAGTCAGGGGTGAGAGGGAGGCAATGACGCTGATGCTGTTAGCGGGGATGGTCCTCAAGCTGTGACGCTTTGACAAGAGACCATCACGTCTGCCATCCAGGTCTGCTCACCGGGGACGGACCAGTGTTGGAAGAGTGGGGTGATGGTTCAAGACAGGTGCCTCCAAGAGTCTCGGGATTTCAGGGGAGGCTGGGTGTCGGGGGGGCTCAATCTAGCTCCAGGTCTGAGTCCTTGAGTCTGATTCTCTCAGCTCTGCCCTTTGCATTTCAGCTTCCTTGTCAGGCCGGTAGCAAGATATGTGCTGGTAGCAAGATATGTGCCGGCTAACTGGAGAAATGTTTTCAAAGTGGTGCCCACACCTGGCTGCACCCAAGGAGGCAAGCGTCTGAGAAGCTCCAAGTTGTGTGAACACCTCAGGGGATGCTTACACACTTGTGAAGTCACCTGCAACCTCTCACGGTGCTCCTCCACACGCGCGCGTGCACACCGAAGCTTCACTCTACCAAGTCACCCGATCACTTCCAAAGCTCGTAGCTTCCCCAACCCCACCGGCAGTCTGCATGCGTTCCTGCTGCTCCACACTCTTTCAGCACTAGGAGCTGCCAGGCTGTTGAATTATCGCCAGTCTGGGAGCACGTGGCACTATCCCAGTACAGTGCGCACGTCCCCGGCTACTAAGAAGCTAGGGTTTTTTAATATATCCAGTCGGCTGGTCATGTTTTCTTTTGTAAAATGTCCAATCATGCCTCGTTCACACGTCTCAGTCACATGTTCGTGTGTGCTGCCATTTAGGCCTATCCCAAATGCATTCAGCTTTTTAATTAACATAACATATATAACGAAGTGTATGACTTAAGATGTGGGCATAACTTCTACCAGACTGATGAAAACTTGACGGTGTCCAAAAGGTTCCTGGCACCAACCCCCTTCTCTGGCAATGATCCGCTCAGAGGTCTTAGTTATTTCTGATTTCTGTTAGCAGGGATTCGTTTTTACCTGTTCATGAACTTCATCCACATCAAGTCCTAACATCGAGTCTTCCGGGTCTGCTTGTGAGATCCACCTGCGCTGGGGCCTTTATCAGGGGTTTGTTCTGTTGTCACAGATCATCTACCTGTGTGATACGCCACAGCTGATAGACGGTATTGTTTCCAGCTTAGGGTTAATACGAACACAACTGCTGTTAACAAGCTTGTATACAGACTCACACATTTCTCTTGGCACTGCTAGGAGAGGAATGCCAGGTCGAGGGGCAGGCACCCACGTGTATCATGGGTAGACGTCTGCTTCACGGTCTTCTGAATGGTTAAACCAGTGCTCCCGCCCCCCAATACTGCAGGGGAGTTCCAGTGTCTCCGTCTTGGCGCCAACACTTTGTGATGACAGTTTCCTGAAAACCTGGCGGCGGGGTGGGGGGAGCTGTGCAGGCGGCTCTCACTGGGACCCTCATCTGCACTTAATACACTTTAAATGAATGAATTCTTGCTTTAAATGAACAACTTCTATGATATGGGAATTATACCTCAATAAAGTTGATGTAGCTGGAAAGTTTACATTGCTGCATCTTCTCCATCACACACCACAACCTCCGAGCTCTGGTGGCTTTGCAGAGAGCATATAAAGTTATCACTGCAAAGGAGACCCCCAACTCGAGCACACCTGTGGTTCAGCCTCCCCGTGGAGCCGAGGCGGCAGGTTCGATGCGCTGGGCCTGTGAGCTGGTCCCTGCTTGTTCTTCCTCTCCACCTGGAGATCAGTGGAGGGTCCCACTGTTTCTGAAGTATGACTCAGTTAGTGCTCTGTTGGCTATTTACACGTAAATCACATGATAGTGTCATCCTGTCCGGGTGGGAAAGATTTGCAAAGGCAACAAGAGCTTGACAGGAAACACTGGACTTCACCACATGGGCATCACTAAAAACCAGTCTGCAGTTGAGCAGATGTGACCGCTGAGAACCAAGCTCAGCCCTCTTGCCCTGGGGAAGGAATGGCCGCATTGGTGGCTCGGTGACTTATTTGATGGCCTTGAATGGCTGGTGGGGGAGAAAAGTCAGGAAAGCATTTTGCTGAAGAAAGGTGCCTGGCTGATGGGATGATGTGGGTGAGCTCCGAGGGCCTCGCGCTCGGGGAAATCTACCTGCCACAGAGGACAAGCGCTACGGATCTCACTTACACGCAAGGTCTGCGATGGTCGAGCTCACAGAGGCAGAGAGCAGGCCGGGGACGGCCGGGGCTGGGGGGGGGTGGGCTGCTGCTGGTCCCCAGGCACGGAGCTGTAGTTACCCGAGAGGAATAAAAGTTCTAGAGAGTCACCCACAACAGAAAGCCTAGAGTCGACGCTACTGCCCGCTGAGAAATTTAAGAGAGTAGATCGGTTACAGGGCAATATATACAATACTGTCCCACTGGCGTATTTATACCACTTATCTGTCCATCCCTTCATCTGTCCATCCATCCGTCCATCCGCTTTAGACTTTGAAATAGTTATCTCCAGCGAATGACACCTAAGGATTTTATTGTGGAGAGGATGGGAGTTTCCCTTCCTAAGGGATGAGATTCTGATGTACTGTTTGGCTTTTTTTTTATAAGTAACATTTTAATAATAAAAATAAATCATTTCAGTTTTTTAATGGCAGCATTTCCATGATACCAACTCAGAGTCCCTTTTTCCTGTGCCTTCAAACTCTCATGTGCCTCAGAAGTCAGCTCCCAAACCACCGTCACCTCCCCTAGGGGGTCTCCTGTGAGTCCTGACTGCGTTTAAATTCCCTGCCACCTGCTGCCTGGCCCTGGGCACACACTCTATGCACTGTGCCCAGGAACTTTATCTGATCCCCTATGGAAAAAGAGCTGGCTGGGAGGGTGCAGGGCTCTTTCAGGGGACCTAGGGGCAGAGATGGATCTTAGGAACTATCAGAAATTAGGTGGTGTCTTTTTCTCTCTCATTTCTGTCATTTTTTTTGGTAAAATGTAAGCCTCAACCCACTCCAGTATTGTTATCTGGAGAATCCCATGGACAGAAGAACCTGGTGGGCTACAGTCCATAGGGTCACAAAGTGTTGGACACGACAGAATCAACTTAGCAAGCACTGCTGCTGCTGCTGCTAAGTTGCTTCAGTCGTGTCCGACTCTGTGCGACCCCATAGATGGCAGCCCACCAGGCTCCCCCATCCCTGGGATTCTCCAGGCAAGAACGCTGGAGTGGGTTGCCATTCCTGCTCCAATGCATGAAAATGAAAAGTGAAAGTGAAGTCGCTCAGTCGTGTCCGACTCTTTGCGACCCCATGGACTGCGGCCCACCAGGCTCCTCTGTCCATGGGATTTTCCAGGCAAGAGTACTGGAGTGGGGTGCCATTGCCTTCTCCCTTAGCAAGCACTCGTACACACAAAGCCTCAATGGGGCTTCCCAGCTGCCACTAGTGGTAAAAAATCCACCTGCCGCCAGGAAGATCCCCTGGAGGTGAGCCTGGCAACCCACTCCAGTACTGTTGCCTGGGAAATCGCATGGATAGAGCCTGGCGGGGTACAGTCCATGGGATCACACAGAGACACGACTAAAGAAGGGACTTAGGATGCACGCACACAAGACTCATTAGGACAGGGATTTTTGTCTTTTTTCCCTCTGCTCTATGCCCAGGGCCAGGCACACAGTAGGCACTCAGTAAGTACCTGTGGAATGAATGGGGCGGGCACATGTCTGCCTCTCTCTTGGTTCCTCCAAATGAACTTGCATTGCTCTGCTGTGCTGTGCATGGTCCAGACAGACCCCAGCATCCTCTCCTTTCCCCAAGCCGCAGGAAGAGAGGGACCCAGGCCCTCCCTTCTCTTCCCAGATTCCTGGGAGAGAGAAGCTGATTGGCCGGCTCAGGGGAAGCGCAGGTATACATACGCCTGGGCTCAGCGGCGGCAACCAGGCCCAGGTCCCACAGGAGACACACCTGCGGGGTGGGACGGGCAGACACCCCGAAGGAGCCTCTAGAGCGCCTGGATTGCCCAGTGCCGTGGGGAGCAGGGAAGGGAGGGGCTGGACAAACACAGACCGGGGCCAGGGGGTCGGGTGTAAGAGAGGTGGGGGAGAGCTTGTAGTGCCAACAGGATAAGAGGCTGGAGGTGAACGAGGGGACTGCTTTAATGACGACAAAGGAACGACTGTTCTCTTGCAAGTTGACCTTAATCAGAGGTTAACTTCAAGCACAGCCCCTCATCTGGGAATTAACACGACATTTGTCCTCCAGCCACAGGACTGGGCCTCTCCTGGGCCGGAAAGCCCCCAGATCGGCATGACTGCGGCTGGGACCGGATGCTAATGTTCTCCAGCTGGCGGGGGGGAGGGGCGCGGAGGGCGAATGTCATTTCCCGTCGTTCGGAGGGAGCGAGCTACAAGAGCGGGAGCGTGTCGGGCCAACTCCAGCAGCGCACACCCGAGGGGCGCGCCCCGGCGCATCTCAATGAAGCCGGCGCCTTCCGGCTCTGTGGCGGCGCCGGAACCCTACCGAGGCCCTGCATCAGGGCTTCCGGGACGCCGGGGCCTTTGGGAGGCGGCGGGGAGGAGCGCCGGGCGACGTTCGTCCACCTGGGTCGGGGGAAGAAGGCAGGGGACCCGCAAGCCCGGATGCCTTCAGCAACCCCGACGGCGACTGAGGGCAAAACACCGGCCTGCTGGTCGTCTCCTGGAGTTCTGGGAGTGATCCAAGTCCCGACCCCTGCTGCCACTTAGCACATGCAGCGGTCCACAAGTTACTGGACTCCTCTGAGCCCCGTTTCCTCATCTAGGGATAAAAGAAGAACAGCCCTGACCTCAAGGAGAGCTGTGAGAACCCCAGTGAGAAGACCCGCATTTGTCCCGCATACACTATGTGCCCCGCCCTATTTTTAGCCTTGGTGTATCTACTCATCATTCCATCCCACAGTATGTGCCTAGTATTGTCTAGGAGGCAGCGACCCTTCTCATTTTACAAGGGTCCAGAGAGGTGAAGTAGCTCACCCCAGGGCACACAGCAGCATGGGGACTCGGGCTGCTGGGGTCCACAGTCCCGGCTCAGGCTCTGTCCCCCCACAGAGCGGGGACAGCTGCTCTATGGGGGGCGGGGCAGGCGGAGAGACAGGAGGCTGTGCACAGAGCAGCAGCGCTGTGTGAGCAGAACAAGAGTTCGTGATGTCCTGAGCTAAGGATCTGCATCAGGACGGGGTTCCACTGGAGAGTAAACAGGCTGCAGTCCCCGGTGCCCACGACAACACACAGGAGGGCAGGCAGAGTAAGGGGAGTGGCTCCCGGCTAGGCGGGTGCTGGCCCCCTTCCCCATCTTCTGTTTCCTGCAGTTGGGGGTGCTGGGTACACGTGGGCAGAGTTTCAGCACAGCCGCCTGGCCCTATGGTCTGGACCCGAGACCTCTCCTGGGGACTCCAGGGCCTGAGATCCCAGGGTCAGGGGGCTTCATGGAGAGATGCCCTGTTCCCTGTGGGGTGGGGAAAGGGAGGGGAAGGGGTAGGGGAAGGCCTGATGGAGTGTCAGGAGGTGGCACCCAGTGCCTGGGCAGGATGGAGACAGAGAGAGTCGGGGGCGGGGCCCCTAGGCACGGGGGAAGCACTGTGGCCAGATGCCGCCTCTAGAGAGGGAGCCTAGTCCTGGGAGGTCTGGCCAAGGCCTGAGGGGTTCACCCTGCTGTGACCCAGGCAGAGGCCAGAGGGCAGGCCCAGAGGTCTGGCTCCATGGGCCCCAGCTGCCGGCTGCCAACGGTCACAATGGCCGTTTCTAGGGTCAGATCTTTGCTGGGGGGACTCTGGGCTGCCCTAGGCTAGAAGGGGCTTTAGCCATTAGACCCGGAGTCCCTGACCACCCAGAGCCCAGAAGCTTGAGTCCTTGTCTTGGACCCTGGCTGGCCAGGCCCCTGAGGCCTGCAGGCAGAGAGCACCGGAGCGCTGGGTTCAAGGGTAGCCATGGATCCGAGAGACCTTGGGCCAGTCACTCACCCTCTGCAGCTTCAGTGGGAATCATCCAAGTACCTTTCTAGCAAGATAAAATAATAATAATAATTGGGGGCGGGGGAAGCGCGTGGAAGAGGATCAAGAGCTCTGTCACCCTGAGATGTCACTGTCCTGTCCCCCCAGGGTCTCTCCTGTGTGCTGTGGGCCCTGCGGGACCCGGAGGGGCTATCGCAGTGGGAGCTGAAGGCAGGCCTTCCAAGGGCTTCCAGAGTCTTAGAAGCAGCCGCATGTGTCTGGAACTGCACTGACGCTGCAGCCCCTCGCCACATGCGGCCGTTCATACTTCAGTTAGAGAAGCTTAAGGACAACTGTTAGAGACAGCTCCTCGGTGGCAGTGGCCACGTTCCCTGTGCTCGACAGTCCCCTGGAGCTCACGGCCACTGTGTGGGCTGCACATCGGTCATTCCAGAGAGCTCCACTGGGCAGGCTGCTCTGTATCCACAGAGACCGCAGCGTATGCCGGGCTCCATGCTGAGAGGTTTACCTGTGTCCTCGAGTTTCATCCCAAGGCAGCCCTGTGAGGCAGGGACTATGTTTACCCATTTCGGCTACAAGAAACGAGGATCCAGCAACAACCCCAGGGCGCACAGGGCATGGCTGCTGGAGCCACACTGCATCCCAGGCCTGACCCGGCCCGCCACGGTCAACCTGACTGCCTCCCCGGGCTGCGCCCGGCCTGCGTTCCCAGACCCCGAAACAAGGCCAGCTTCCGGCCACCTCCAGGACCCATGAGACTGTACCCAGCATTTTATTGGCTTGGCTGATCTTCCAGAGGGTTGGGGGTGAGGGGCTAACTCCGTCTTCCTGAGGGATGCTCCCAGCTCAGAACCTGTCAGGGGACTTTCTTGGGTAGGAGATTAATGATCCCACTCTCAATGTATTCGAAGACTGTGTACGGGTCCTGGTCCCCGTTGAGGGTGATGGCATCCCCGTAGAACTGCTCCAGCTCAGCGGAATTCCTGTAGAACAGATCCATTTTGAGCTTGATCTGCTCTTCCGAATCCTTGGGGTTCTGCAGGAGACGGGCCTGGACTTCCATGGTTGGAGGTGGCTTGTACATGAGGTGGTACCTGCGAGAGGCAGGGAAGCCAGTGAGCCCTGGTCCAGCTCAGAGGACAGGCGAGAAGGGACCCCTTCCCAGGAGAGAGGCTGGACCCTATGACCACCAGCAGCAGACATTTACTCTGCACCAGCCATTGGCTCGGCTGAGAGCCGCAGAGAAACCCGCAGCATGGCCCCTTCCCAGGAGAGAAGGCCGCAGATCAGTAATAGGACAGAATATAGTAAAATACTAAGGGCCAAATTCCTTCTGTTCATTCCTTCCTTTCTCCTTTCCTTTCTTCCTTCCAAGCAATACTAGGTACCTGCCATGTACGCCTAGCACAGCCCTGCTACTGGCAACCCAATGGCAGGTGAGATGTCGCCTCTGTGTTCATGGAGCTCACAAACAGGGGATGGGACATAATAACACCAGGCATGAGTGGAGACACGAGGAAGTGCCCTGGCCCCTGGGGGAGAGACACCGGCAGCATGAAGGCCGTTTCACTTGACACGGGTCAGTGAGAGGACGTCCCCCAGCGCATGGTGACAGGAAAATCCTGGTGCTTCCTTCCCGCCCCTCCTCCTCTGTCCTGAGAAACGCGGTCTAGTTACCAAGAAACAGGGCCCTGGTTGCTGGGAAGATGGGAGCTTCAACCTTCAATCGCGGGGACTGTAGACTGTGTTTCACCAGCAATACAGCAATTGGACTTGGTCAGATACGAGGACTTAGCTTGCAGGATTTAGCCCCTGTAGCCACGGGAGGGCTCAGAGGTGATGCTGTTCCCAAGGGGACGCATCTGTTCAGCAGCCACGTCAGGGACGCACCGAGGTGACATGCTGGGGTCAGAGCCAAGCCCAGGTCAGAGCAGGTGAGCAGTTTAACAGCTGTTGCACAGCCTGGACATGCGTTTTCTTGCTACTCTTCCAGGAAAAGAGGGTCGGCAGACAGTGTGGAGGAGCTGGCTGGGTGAACCCCTTTCTAGAATCTTCTGTCAGTTGTCCCCAGCAGGGTCCCTGGAGCAGCCCCGCCCTGGCACCCGTCAGCTAGATGGAGAGGGGGAGGCCCTGTGGGGTGTGGCCTCTGGAGCCCTCAGAGGGCCACCACCCACTTCAGGGCTGGCACAGACCTTTCTCCTGTGACGGGGTCGGTTCTTCTCAGGCTCAGCCGCTCGATGACAGAATCGAATGGCACATTCAGGAAAAACACCCTGTGGGGAGAAGAGGCACCATGTCTGCTGGAGGGAACTGCAGGCCGACTCGAGGCCAGGGTGGGCGTCAGCCCCCCAGAGTGGGCAGAGCCTCAGTGGCCTTGACTCGGGGCTCGGGGCACCGGGCTCTGGCTGGTCACCAGGGAAAGATGCAGGTGGGGGCTCCCCTCTGCGGAAGCTCCCCACCTCCTGATTCAGGGACAGCTCCCAGCCGCCACTGCTCCCGGGGCAGCGGTTGGGGGAGACACGCCGTGGGCGGGGGTGAGCTGTGGGGAGCGAATGTCCCATCCTTGGGGGAGATCAGTGAGTTCCCTGGAATTACACAGAGGCGGATTAGAATCTCACCTCCACATGGACCTGCTGTGTGACCTCAGGCCACAAACACAGCCTCTCTGAGACTCAGTTTCCTCACCTGCAAAAGTGTGTGAGTTGCTCAGTCATGTCCAACTCTTTGTGACCCCAGGGAGTGTAGCCCTCCAGGCTCTTGTCCATGGGATTCTCCAGGCAAGAATGCTGGAGTAGCTTGCCATTTCCTTCTCCAGGGGATCTTTCCAAGCCAGGGATCAAACCCGGGTCTCCTGCATTGCAGGCGGATTCTGAGCTAATAGTTGCTGGGCTTCCCTGATAACTCAGTTGGTAAAGAATCCGCCTGCCAGTGCAGGAGACCGGGTTCGATCCCTGGGTTGGGAAGATCCCCTGGAGAAGGGAAAGGCTACCCACTCCAGTATTCTGGCCTGGAGACGTCCATGGACCACAGTCCATGGGCTCTCAGAGTCTGCTCGTGTTGGAGATGGGCTGCCCGGGGGCTCGCTGGCAAAGAGCCCACCAGCCAGTGCAGGGGACGCAAGAGACAGAGGTCGATCCCTGGGTCGGGAAGATGCCCTGCAGAAGGGAACGGCAACCCACTCCAGCACTCTTGCCTGGAGGACTCCACGAACAGAGGAGCCTGGCAGGCTACAGTCCGTGGGGTGGCAAAGAGTCAGACAAAACTGAGTGACTAACACTTGACATGTTTCCCCCCAACCTCCAAGGCATCCCTCCCCTCATCTCCCCCTGGTAACCATAAGACTGTTTCCTACATCTGTGATTCTGTTTCTGTTTTGTAAATCAGTTCCTCTGTTCCACATTTTTAGATTCCACATATAAGCAGTATCATATGGTGTTTATCATCTGGAAGCCTTTCTTTATACGAAACCTGAGGACAGATGTTCTCGGTCAGGGCTGAGCTTGCCCTGAGATGTTGGACAACGTATGGGGACGTTTCTGGTTATCACAACTGGGGAGGGGGTGCAACTGGCACCCAGCAGGTGGAGGCCAGGGCTACAGCTCAACATCTCACCACCCGTAGGACAGGCCCCAGTGCGAAGAGCTACCCAGCCCCAGGGTCAGTCGCAAGACAAATGGGACAGAGGGAGGCGTGCCTGCCGGGGGCGGGGGGCTGGGTGGGGGGGGTGGGCCAACAGACCAAGTGCTCTGGCTCCTGCCCACAGGTCTAATCCAGGCCCTGCCTTCTAGGGTCAAACCATCTCAGTTTGTTTTTTTTTTTAAATAAGTTCTGGAACATTCTGTCGCTCACTTTACTGTTTATTCATTGCTGTAACTCATACGTGCATTTATGGAGTGCCCGCTGTGTACTCAGAGCTTTCCCGCCGTCACTCTTGGGTGGAAGGCTTCAGGATGGATCCTCTGCCTTCCCCCAAGCTAGTGAACAAAAGAAGGCCCTCCCCCTCCCCCAGGAATTCACCAGATGTACTGATGGGGCTGCCAAGAGGCCAAGCTTTGGTGGGTCCAATAGGGCCCCAGTCCCCAGGGGCCCCAGACCAGCCTCTCGGGCCCAGGTGTCACCTCTAGGGCCAGATGAGTGACGGGCCCCTGACCAGTGTCCTGAGACCTGGGGAGCATTCGCAGGAAACATGTGCAGGAAAGGATGAATGAACGAGCGGCGCGTCGTCCTGTGGTTGTTTGGCCGCTCAGTCGTGTCCAACTCTTTTTTTCAACCCCATGGACTGTAGCCCACCAGGGTTCTCCATCCATGGGATTCTCCAGGCAAGAATACTGGAGCGGGTTGCCATTTCCTTCTCCAGGGGATCTTCCCAAGTCAGGGATTGAACCCGGGTCTCCTGCACTGTAGGCAGACACTTTACTGTCTAAGCCACCAGGGAAGAACCACCCCCCCCGCCCAAAAAAAGTAAACCAAATGTGAGGCAAACACTCTCCGTTCAAGACTGGCATCTCCTGCTCCCTTTCTTCTCTTTCCCTTGTTTCGCCCATGCTGTTTGCCGAGGCTCACATCTGCCAGTTGCCAAGGAGCCCCTTGCTGGTATCTGGTGAAAGGTGCAGCCACCACCACACCAAGCGAGCTCATCCCGGGGAGGGGGGATGGGAGGGGGGCGGTGTGGCAGCAGCCATGGAAATCTTCTTCCCCACACACGTTCTCAACAAAGATCTCCATTCCCAGGATAACAGCCACCAAATAAAACACGTAAGATGAGGAGCGTCGGAACACAGGGCGCACAGGTGTTTTCGATGTGCTTTCATCCTTTACACTCCAAACATGCTGCCCCCCTGCACCCCCAGAACTTGCAAGGCCTAACAGCAACACCGAAACGTGGCTGTCACTGCTGGGCGCTGACGGTGTAGCTCTGGATGGCGACGCCAGTAGAAAGGAAGCTAGTTTGGAAATCCGCGATAATAGATGCTGCTTCATAAACAAACAGCCCCAACTGAAAGATTTTTAAACCAGCATATGAAGACCATTTGTCATCACTCAAGAGAAAGGCTTGTGAAAGGCTGGCAAGATCAGAAGTGTGCAGACACCAAATTGGTACTTGAAACGCATCATTGGGAAAAGCCTCGCTGCGGAGGAGCTGGGCTCCCGAGTGGAAGCTTCTGATTAGCCAGGCTCGTGCACCCCAACATCAGAGCCAGGTGGTGGGGGGAGGAGCGGGGAGCCCACGCAGCTCTGTGGAGGCGCACGGCCCTGTGCGGGCCCCCCCTGCTGGTCTGGGGTGTTATGCTGCTCATTTACAGTAACAGCCAGGAAAGACAGAGTGTGAAAGCAGAGGAGAGTCAGAGCAGGGTGCAGTGGGCAGAGACACTCCTGGTCTACATGCCTGGGTTCACCAGGGGCGGGAGTGCCACCTGCCTCGGGGTTTGCAGAATTTCGGGGCTGCCTCAGGAGGGAGATGGAAGGCATGCATGCGCCTCTAATCCCTCGATGCTCCAAGTGGGATCCCCAGACCAGCAGCAGCAGCAGCAGCTGGGACTCAAGCCCCATGGCCCACCCACTGAACTGGAGACTAGTGTTAAGATCCCCAGCGATCTGTACGTACGCCGCGGCTGGAGAAGGGCTGCTCTGATCCTGTGTTTCCCAGAGCTGTCTGATGTTAAGGATCGGGAGGGCTTGTCTAAAATACAGATCCTGCCCCTGAAACTGACCCGATTACAAACCAGCTACTGTTGTTGTAGCTGTCTAGTCGCCCAGCCGCGTCTGACCCTTGGCGACCCCATGGACTGCAGCACCCCAGGCTTCCCCGTCCCTCACCATCTCCCAGAGTTTCCTCAGACTCACGTGCATTGAGTTGGATAGTTGCCATCCAACCACCTTATCCTATGTTGCCTCCTTCTCCTCCTGACCTCAATCTTTCCCAGTATCAGGGTCTTTCCCAGTGATTTAATAAAAATTATTAAAAGAATAAATACAGGGTACCCCTCCCAGAGGGTACCAAGCCAAAACCTCCAGGGGAGGGACTGGGAGACCTGTATTTGTAAATCAGCAGCACGGGTGATCCTTACGCTTGGGCAGGTGTGGGAAGCATGGCTGTATCCTCAGGTCTCACTTTGGCCAAACCTTGGAACCATCAGGGGATTTCTGAGAATACTGAGACCTGGGCCCCAGCCCTCAAGATTCTGCTATAACTGGCTCGAGGTAAGGTCTAGGAATGGAGATTCTTAAAAACTCCCCAAGTGACTGTAGTATGTAGTCAATTCTTAGAACCAAAGCTTTGACCCAGTCTGCTCAGTGTACAAGACGGGGAAACTGAGCCCTAGAGAGGGGAGGACTCATAGGCTGTCACCCAGGACACAGATGCCCGATGACTGCTGGCCCTCTTGACCCACTCTTGTTATGACTACAATGATATTCCACTTCACACCCATCAGGAGGGCTATTATCGAAAAACCAGCAAATAACAAGGGTTGGTTGATGAGGATGCAGAGGAAGTGGAAGCCTTGAGCCTTGCCAGTAGGAATGTAAAAAGGGGCAATGTGTGATCAGCCTTTCCACTTCTGACATACACCCAAAACAAGGGAAAGCAGAGGTTGAACAGATATTTGCATACCTAAGTTCACTGCAGCATTATTCACAAGCACCAAAAGGCAAAAATAACCCAAATGTCCGTCAGTAGATGAGTGGATAAACAAAGGGAGACATACACCCACCACGGGCTGTTAGACAGCCTTGGAAAGAAACGGAACCCTGACCCTTGCTACAGTGTGGGCAGACCTTGAAGACATTCCACTAAGTGACAGAAGTCAGACACAAAAGGATAAACGTTGTATGGTGCCACTTAAATGAAGTGTGTAGACTAGTCAAATTCATAAAGACAGAGGGCGGAATGGTGGGCGCCCATGGCTGGGAAGAAGGAGAAATCCCAGGTTGTTCAGTGGAGACAGCTTCCGTTTGGGAAGGTGGAAAAGTTCTGGAGATGGATGGTGGTGATGCGTTGCACAAGAATGTACTTAACACCATTCAAATGTGCGCTGAACGGTTAAAACAGCAAATTTCATGTTATGTGTATTTTGCCACAATAAAAAATAAATAAGTGCTACAGGACTTTCCTGGTGGACCTGTGGCTGAGACTCTGTGCTCCCAACGCAGGGGCCCAGGTTCAGTCCCTGCTCCGGGAACTGGCCCCCGCATGCCACAAAGGAAGATCGAAGACCCTGCATGCCGAAACTAAGACCTGGTGCAGCCAAATAAATACAAATCAAGAAATATTTTCAAAAATAAGCACGATGGTGCAGTGTATAGATATTATGATGAAGGTAGGGGGAGGGGGGATTTCTGCCCTTGAAAAAAAAACTTATCATCTAATGAGGTTCTGAATATACACGTGTATACAAACGAATGAATGGACCGAAAAATATGAACCAGGACTTCTCTGGTGGTCCAATGGTTGAGACTCTGCCTTCCGATGCAGGGATGTGGGTTCAGTCCCTGACCAGGGAACTAAGATTCCGCCTGCCGTGTGCCATGACTACTCAGCCCGTGTGCTCTGAGGCCCACATGGGCTTCAGAGAAAGAGCCTTCAGGCCACAAACAAGATCCGACGCAGCCAATAAATAAATTTAAAAAAATGAACCATGTGATAGTATTAACTCTACACTAACTAAAATGCCAATGCTATAAAAACTCAGAAAAGAGAATACAACTTGTTTTATCAGGCAGCATTTCCCTGATACAAAAGCCAGACAAAGACACTATAAGAAAACTGTAGACCAATATCCCTCACGAATACAGAGGAAAAAAAATAATAAAAATATTAGCAAATCGAATCTAGCAACACATAAAAAAGAATACTATATTACAACTAAATGAGGTTTAGCCTAGTAATGAAAATCTGGTTCAGTATTCAAAAATCAGTCAGTACAAGCTTCCCTGGTGGCTCAGATGGTAAAGAATCTGCCAGCAATGCAGGAAACCTGGTTTTGATACCTACATTGCAAAGATCCCCTGGAGTATAAAATGGCAACCCACTCTGGTATTCTTGCCTGGAGAATTCCATGGAGAGAAGAGGCTGGTGGGCTACAATCCATGGAGTTGCAAAGAGTTGGAGGCGACTGAGCAACTAACACATAACCGTATTGTGAGACTAAAGAAGAAAACTATATAATCATCCCAACAGATGTAGGAAGGCAGTTTACAGAATTTTATGTCACTTCCTGTTAAATATTCCAAGCAAACTATAAATAGAATGTAATTTCCTCTTCAATCTAATAAAGGGTATTTACCAAAAAATTACAGCTAACATCATATGTTAAGGTGAAAGACTGGGTGCTTTTCCCTTAAGATTGGGAACAAGGCAGAATGTCCATTTTCATGAATTCTATTCAACATCTTACTGGAAGTCCTGGAGAGTGTAATAAGACAAGAAAAGGAAATAGCAAGCATACACATTGAAAAGGAAGAAATAAAACTGTTATTTGCAGATGACAGGATCATCTAATTAGAGCCCTAAAGAATCTTCAAAAAGGCTACTACACTTAATAAGTGGGTTTAGTGAATACACAGGATACAAAATCAATAAACAAAAAGTAAACCAATTTTTCAAGAAACTAGCAATAAACAGTTGGAAATTAAAAATTTAAAGTACCATTTGCAATAATATAAAAGTGAAATACTTAGATGTAAAGCTAACAAAATGCGTATAAGATCTGTATGGTGAAAATTACAAAACACTGATGAAAGATACCAGACTTAAATACGTATCGGGAGCTATACCATGTTCATGGACTCAGAGACTCCATACAGTCAAAATGTCGATCCTAACAGGTCTACAGATTCAATGCAATCCTAATCAAAGTTCCAAGAAGGTGTTTTGAAGATTCCACACAAGTCAATTTTATATGGAATATGTTTCTGAAAAAGAATTAGAATCACTTAAAAAATGTTGAAAAAGAAGAACAAATTGATTTCAAGGCTTACTATAAAGCTACAGTAGTATAGACAGTATGAATGTTAGTGAAAGGCTAGACAGATGGATTAAAAAGACAGAACAAAGAGTCTGGAAATTGACTCATACAAATATGACCTTTTCAACAAAGGTACCAACACAATTCAAAGGAGGAACATTTTTTTTTTCACCCAACGGTGCTAGAATAATTAGACATTCATATGCAAATAACGATAATAATCTTGGCCCACACCTCACACCATCTACAAAAATTATTTCAAAATAAATCATGGATAGAAATATAAACCTAAAACTATTAAACTTCTGGAAGAAAACCTGTGACCTTGGGTTAAACATTTCCTACATATGACACCAAAATCATGACCCATAGATTTTTAAATTAATAAATTAGATTTTATTAAAAGCCTAACAATTGAAAGCTTGTGCTCTTCAAAAAAACAGTAAGAAAATGAAAGAAAAATCATAGACCAGGAGAAAATATTTGTGAAACCTATACCTGATAAGGCATTGGATTTGCATCGAGAATACATAAAAATGTGAATAATATATACAGCTAACAACATACAGGAGGAAGCACAAATAGATCCCTTAGTAACCTCTGTTTCCAAATTTGATATTCAGATTGGGAAGATCTGTCCAGGAAAACCATTGCTTGAAACAGGCTCGAACGCCTCCTCCTTCTCCAGTGTCTTCAAAGCCCAGAGGGTGCACTGAGCCGTCTTGGAAGGCGGCAGCGCTGTCTGCACTTTAAACCAGGACTCAGCTCTGCCACTCAGAGCCCTTCTGTGCGGCTGGAGCACAGGCAACAGTGGCTCTCCGGCTTTGGAATAATCAAGGGGTCTTATCTCAAAGGGAACTTTGCAGTGATTGCCACCGAAACAGGGAACAGAGAGAAAGGAGAGCCGCCAAGAAAAAAAGCAGAGCGACACCAGACACCAGAATGGACTGTTCACCTTTAATGTTTGTGCCCTGACACATTAGAGAGGGGAGGCAACGTCAAAGCCATTGCAAAACAATTCTCATATGACAGTGAGCTGTGGAGCCGTCGGATAACAGAAAGCAGCGTAACCATCATCATGGACTCACCAGGACACGGCCTCCCCTGATCCAGGGTCAGGGAGAGGCAGCGTCACGTCTAGAGGTGGCTGCATTTGGGGATGGCAGCATGGGATGTGTGTGCTGTCGGAGGACGCTCGTGGGAGCGAAAGCTGGACGTAGCCACGAACAGCATGAAGAAAGACGACGTGGCAGAGGGTGGTTAGAGAGGGCAAGCGAATTATGCACAGACTATCAGAAACCAAAAGACAAGGCAAGGGGACTTCCCTGGTGCTCCAGTGGTTAAGAATCTGCCAGCGAATCAGGGGTTGTGGGTTCCAACCCAGGTCAGGGAACTAAGATCCCACGTGCTGTGGGGCATCGAAGCCCCCGTGCCAAGTGAAAGACACCACGTGCTGCAACGAAGGTCTGATGCGGCCAAATAAATAAATAAAAATAGTGTTTAAAAACTGGATGTAGAACAATAAGAACTGGGCCAGCTGCAGAAGGATCCCCACCTCTGAGTACCCTGGGGGTGAGCTGTCTGAAGACAAGGCTCTGGGTTGTCAGGTCTGTGCTATGCCCTTCGTGCAGGGAAGAGGTGAGGACTGAATAAACGTGCAGTGAATGAGCGGATTAGCACAGGAGGGAGCTGGCTGTAATGCCGTGGAAGGCCGGATTCAATCTCACGGCGACGGGCGCCATCAGCTCGATGGGATTGGTCCCTGGTCCTCCCGGCCGCGGGTGCAGGCTGCAGATTGCCATCACAGCCGTCCCAAACACAGTGCAGAGGAGAATGCGCCGCTGCACGGAGTCTGGATGCAAGGCCGCCCTGGAGACTGGAGAGGGCCCTGGCCAGAGTTTAATGTTTTCACTATGCATAAGTTTCACTCTTGACAAGAGAACAATTTGAAAACAAAAGGCCAGACATCTCAACCTCGTTCTAAACCCCCGTGCACCAGGCCTCCTGCCCTTTGGTAGCAGCTGTAGTGTCCCCTCCCTGCTCCTTAAAAAAAAACAACGAGGCTCCCGCTGGCCATTTCTTGTTTAAAACTGTGCATAATTGATAGCGGCAGATCTACCCTGCCCTGTCTAAAATCTCTCCAGGGGCAGGGAGAAGAGTGTCCATGACTGCCATTGACTGGGAAATTAGTGAGCACGCCCGGCGGCACACACAGGCCATACAAAACTGCAGCAGTCTGGTGCAAGGAGAGTGACCCCAGGGTCAGATTCTTGCATAATCGGTCTCCATTCGAGAGTCCTCTAAAATTGCCTGCCTCCATCACCACTGGGAAGAAAGAGAATAATTCCTCTGCACGTGGCCACCCAGATACTTCCTGGACGGTCATGAACCGCAGGTCGTTGGAAGCCAGAAAGTTCTGCAAACTTTTCCCAAAGAGAAAGGCAAATGAGTTTCAGGCTGAAAATGACAGTAGACATGTGGAAAGCAAGCCAGAGCCTCACTCCAAGACTAGCCAGCCTGTGCCCGGCCAGGGAGCCATCTATACCGATGGCTCTCAGCCCGCATGTGTGTGGACACCGGAGGACTCTGAAAATTCTGGCTTTGCTCAGATCCACGCAGGCCCAGCGTCCAAACTCCCTCCAACACTGCCCTCGCCCCCACATCGCTCATGCCCACTCACGCTCAGCAAGTCAGCCATCGCTACGGGGCACTCAGCCGGGCAGAGCCTCAGCGGCTCTCAGCGGCCACCGGCACCCACACTCTTCACTGCCTTTCCCTCGGTCGTCCTTCAGCTCCGGGTCTGTGTCTGAGGGGCCTGGCTCACCGCCCAGCTGGGCTCCTCCTCTGTGAGAGGCTCCTGCATGTTCCTGGAGACCCGGCATCCCTGGCTGCTGGGCAGGAGCCACACCGCTCCTTCTACCTGTGCTCAGAGCAGGTGAGGGTGCTCAGGCGCTCAGAGCGCCTGCAGCCCCTGCCTGGCTGCCTCGGGGTCCCCTCTGATGGTGGGGATACTGATCAACCGCTGACCAGCTGATCAACAGCTGATCACCCACTAAGTACGCCGGCGTGGACCCCAGTTCAGTCCCAGAAGAACATCGGGGGTGGTGAACATTCAGGGCTCCAGCAGACCCCTCTTCGAGAAAGAGTTTGTGTCTCAGCTGTAAGGAGTGAGATCAGCTGACCTCTCCCAGCTGTAAATACCTTGCAAGACTTGAGCCCCATGTTCTTTTTTTTAAAAACATGATTACTGAGATATAATTTGGGGCTTCCCAGGTGGCACTAGTGGTAAAGAACCCACCTGCCAACACAGGAGACATAGGAGTCGTGGGTTTGATCCCTGGGTTGGGAAGATCTCTTGGAGGAGGGCATGGCAACCCGCTCCAGTATTCTTGCCTGGAGAATCCCCATAGAGAGGAGCCTGGTGGGCCACTGTCCATAGGATCACGAAGAGTTGGACACAACTGAAGTGACAGCATGCACTCAGGAACTAAGATATAATTCACCCCCTCAGAAGTATACAACGCAATTATTTGTAGTGTATTATATTTACAAAGAGTGCAACCACTGACACGATATAAGTCTGGGGGCCTTCCATCATGCCCAAAGGAAGCGCTGTACCCGTGAGCAGGCCCTCCCCGCCCTCCAGCTCCCAGACCCTGGCGACTGCTTGTCTGGTTTGGTCTGTGTATGTGCCCCACCTGGACACACACTACAAACGGAATCGTATGACGCATGGCCCTTCGAGTCTCCAATTAGGAAAATGAAAACAAAAAAAGAGGAACTTACAAGGTTAAACAAACGGCACATCAAGTGCTGAACACAGAATAATAACACAGACTACCCACGTGCCTCTGCGTGCCAGGCATCTTTCATTTAGCCTGTGTTCTCAAGATCTGTCCCTGTCATAACATGTATCAGAACTCCATCCCCTTCTATGGCCAAATGGTGCTCCACGGTGTGGCTGGACCAGATTTTATTCATTCACCAACTGACGGACGTTTCTAACCCAAGCTTTTGAGTGAGGTCACAGTTCTCTGGGGGTGGCCCGTGGCCAGTGAGTGAGCACAGAGGGGTACCAGGGCCTGCCCAACGCGGCCCTCCCCTGCAAGCGGCCCCCACAGAATCGAGGAGCCTGGGTCAGCCTGCCTCCTCCAGCTTCCGCCCCTGTGCCCAGCTCACGGAGCTTTCCCACCCCACGGCTGTCTTAGCCTCTGCTTCCGGAGGGGAACTCCACCTGAGACAGGTGCCCTGAAAGTCACCAAGGGCCTCAAAGTATCAGTCCCACTGAACGCAACCTCCTGTGCGCAAGCCTGTCCTCCCCGAGGCTGTCAGGCTTGGACGTGAGTTCCGAGGCCAGAAAGACTTGGGTTCAAACTCCAGGGCACCTGCCGGCTCGCTGAGGGACCAGCCACACTACCATCCGAGTCTCCGTACACAAGGATTAAAAAATAAAAGCACCTCACAGAATTAAGGATTAAATACGAAAATTCATAGAAATTGCTTCCTGTGATGATGAGACTGAATATCCACGGGGCCTACGTGGCAGGCAGTCTTCTAAGACTTGACCTACCTTAGGTCAAATCTCCTCATCGTGACCTTACACGGGGATTATCATCATGCCCTTTACAGCAGGTGAAGAAAACCCGAGAGACAGAGAGGGTTAACCTGTCGAAGCGTCCCAGCTAGAAAGCGGCCGTGATGGCTAACTGTGTGTGTCCACTTGAATGGGCCCACAGAGTATGCAGGTATTTGGTCAGATATTATTCTGGGTGTGTCTGTGAGAGTGTTTCTCATCATTTAAATCAGTGGAATACAGAAGAATTTAATACAATGGTAAAAATCAACTGTGCTCCAGTGAAGTAATTCTTCAGAAACATTAGTGGAATGAACGGAGCAGACTGCCCTCCCCGGAGTGGTGGGCCTCACCCAATCAGTTGAAGGTCTAAATAGAACAAAAGAGCCGACCCCCTCCTGAGTCACAGAAAAGTCCTCATGTCTGCTTGCCTTTGAACAAGGACACTGACTTTTTCCTGCCTTCAGATCTAGTGGGGTGGGGATGGGGTTGACACTGCTTTTGTACCCCCATCCTAAAGTCTCACTGGACCCCACTTCAGCCTTCCTGCCTCCTGGCTCTTCCTGAAGCTCCTGCTTGCAGACTTAACCCCCAGATCTTGCGACTGGTCGGTCTCCATAGTCACATGAGCCAATTCCTGATAAAGCAGCTTTTTCTCCTGATAGGATGCACATTGATTGCTCCTATTTCTCTGGAGAACTTCACCTAACAGCCATGGAGGCAGGTGCAGACCCAGGCAGCCAGCCACAGCATTCATGCAGCTGAGCACAGCACCCCACCACGAATCTGCTGAAAGATGGAGGAAGGGAGGGAGGGACGGGAAGGAATGAAGGCAGGAGAGACGGAAGGAGGGAGGGGGCCTCGGCGTCCGCCGCTCAGCACAAACCCCAAGCTCTGGACACGTGTCTAGGTTTTAGCCCTCTGGGCTGTGCTGCGCAGTCAGTCGGAGTCAGAGCCACCTTCCTCCACTCTAAGTGGGTCAGCGGGGAGGGACTCGAGGCAGGAGATGGGGCAGGTGCTCTTCCAGGGAGGCCTCCACCACATGCCTCCCTCTTGGCACCCTGCTACTGGGCAGACCTCCCCTGGGCACTGCTCTTGGAGCAGGAATTTGCTCCAAGGACAGAGAGCAGGGTGTGCAAGATCTGGACCCCTGGGCCACGTGGGAAATAAGTGCATCCCCTTGTCACAGGTCCCCAGAGACAGGGAGCCGAGGGAGGGTGAGGTGAGCTAATTTCGAGGTTTCCTTTCTCAGAGCCAGTTTCCCTCAATGACAGATGGTGCGGGAAGACCTGCCCAGTGAAGAGCCACATAAGCGTCTCCCAGCCACCATCAGAATCTCCACTCTTGACTTTTCCACCGGATATTTTTTAATAAGGTGCTGCAGAAAACCTTTGGCTTTAACCCCTTCCACAGCTGGAAGTTTCCTCCACGAATCTCTCTAGCCAAAAGCATTTTACTTCTCAGCTTCAATTTTAACCCTTTGCCGCACATGAATCTCCAGCATCACCATCATTATCGTCACTGCAAACCATTATATACTTTCTACGTGCCAGGCGCCTGCACTAACAAGCACGCTGCACGGGTGTCTTGTCCTATTTAATCCAAGTGAGGGCCTGTGATCCCGCCCATCTCCAGCATGAAAAGACTCAGGCTCCCAAGAGGTGAAGTGGTGCCTCCAGACTGGGGTCCAGGCCTGGCTGACTCTAGGTCGCTCTTTCATGACCTTCCTACATGTACGATAATATCACTTGTTCCTTGCAGTTGTTAGAACATTCCTGAAGCCTCTGGTGAGAAGCAGAAAATGGAAAAGGGGCCCTGACGACATTTGGGAGGGGTGCAGACAGGGTGAGGCCCACACTGTTTGTGTGCCCCAGCCTCGAGATTCACTGGACCCCACCTCAGACTCCCTCGGGCCAAAGCCACCACCTCACCTGTGTCCTCCACCACCTGACGGGCACCAGCCGCCGTGGGCTGGGAACCTCGTCCTCTGTCTGTCTCCCTGGGGACGCCATGCACAGCTGCAGGCATCGGCAGGGCTAAAGATAAATAACGAGGATTCCAAAAGATCCTTCATCCCCCGTCACAGCTGTCTTGCCTGAGGAATCCGCCACCGTGTTTGTTAAACCCACACTTTAATTACTCCAAAATTATGTTAAATCCTTGCATAAATATTGCAGCGAAGAATTTCATTACAGCAAGTTGGGTTGCCGCCAGAGCTCTCGGTTAAAAAGTAAGGGGAGAACAGACACACGCAGACAAGATAGATTTTTTTTTCCAGATAAAAAGGCAAGGGAGGTCATCCTTTGTCAGATCACCCAGGTGTCAAAGAGAAACAGACTCTCCCATTGCACTGACGGGAGGGGGGAAATCCCTCCCGCCCTCCAGTCTAATAGCTTTTACTTCTCCGAAAAACTAAAATCGGATTAAATATTGATAACCAGTGGTATTAATTAAGGGGGAAAAGCCCATCAAGAGAACCCCAATATGTTTACAGTGTCCCCGAGAAACTGGGAAAATTCACAATCAAGTGTGTAAATGTTCTAAAAAAGGGTCCTGAATATTTTATGAATATTTGTCATAAAACAGAAATAATAACCAGTGTGCAGAGCTATTAGAATTAATATTTATGCTGCCCGCCATGAAATATTCATGGGGACAGAGAAAGGGGGGCCCGTAAGACAAGAATTAATTTACATTGGGCTCGGTTTACCCGCTGGCTTGATGTTTAAAGACGGTTGACAAGCCTCCGGATGAATCCGCCAGTCACTTCCCGCAACCAGTGTGGTGGAGGGGGTGGGGGACGGGTCCGGGCTGCTGACAGCTCACAGATTGAGTTTCTGACAGCCCTTAAAAAACCTAAATGGCCCCCCACCTTTTTTTCCTTCTTCCGTTGCCCAAGGCACTCTGTTCTGCCACCGTTCATCCGATCTCCCCTTCCATCTGCTGAAATTAACGAATTAATGAGCGCGGTCTACTTTACAGTGGGGCCCTATGAATGTTTACAGGCGATTAAATTATAATGCGGGGCGGCTGTATAATTCATGAACCAATTAAAGGAAGTGTTAGTTGATTTGATGGGATGAGGACTTACAAAATGCATTTAACTAATGGGGAACCACGGGCTGCCGAGGGCCGGCTCCTCTCTCGGATTACGCGGCTAATTGCCGCGCTTTATGGGGCTGTCACTGATAGCCATGCATATTTCATTGTTCTCAAATACTTCAATTGAGCGAGGCCGTGTCGCGGCTGTAATGTGGAGAGGCCGGGCCAAACTTGGCTGTAGTTACAGCGGCCTGGGCTGCGGCCGAGGCCAGAAACCCGAGCTGGGGGCGTCGGGTGTCTCCGGCCATTAGGTGATTAAAAGGGCTCGGTGTGCGGTCGCCTTTTGCGTCCTGATGGTTCTGCTGCTGGCTCCATGGCGCGGCCATGCTGGCGCGCCGACCCGCTTTTCTGGGGCGCCGGAAGAGGACGTCTGCTGCCCCTGTACTGCTCCCAGCACGACTTCGTCCAGAGTGCCGGGGCCCAGGGGTCACCCAGAGAGGGCCCCGACGGCCCCCAGGGCAGCTCACCAGGGACGCCTCCAGAGCTCAGGGTTTCCTCCAGGCCCGACCTTGTGCCTCGGCACAGGTGGCTGCTCCGGGCGTCATTATTCGCACTTAGCAAACTGAACTGCCCCTTGCTCTTTAAGCATAGGTTGCAAGCAGGCAGTTTAGCCTGAGTTAAATTACTTTCTGTAAGCGAACTCGAAGCTCTGCCATCAGCTCACAGAGAATACAAGATTACCCCTGATGCTCAGGAAGTGAGAACTCGAATCCACCGTTCTGGGGCTGAAGGGCAAGGGAGGGAATGTGGGCCGACAGGGTGCCTGGTTCTGAGAGATGCCACCTTCGTGCCAGCAAGTCACGTTCACTCTTCGCAGCCTGGGGCGAGCATCCCCCAGCACATTCCGGATCTTCAGAGGCCTGCCTCCATGGTCTGCTGGCCTCAGTAACCTGGCCCCTGGTGGGCCTCAGAAATGGCTCTGCTCTCTCCCCTGGCTCCTCAGTCTGGAATTCACGTGAGCTAGGCACACCTGCACAAATGAAGCCCCCAACATAAAACAGTTTAAAAACCCTGGGGTTCATCCCTTCAATCTCCCAGTGCACACCTAAGAAAGTGATGCCCACGGAGGGGTTTTGCTCCCACTCTGGCACCCAGAGCTGGGAGGAGAGACTGGCCAGTGGCCAGAAGCAGCATTCATTCCCAGATCAGTGCTCACACTCTCTCTCCGCACTCAAGAGCTCGGTGATCCTAGAGAAGCCTCAGGCTCTCCGGACCACCATGGAGACGGGAGGTGGGCAGGGAGGAAGAGACACATCCATGAGCTGAGGGTTGGGTCTAACGTGTAATAAGAGCCCACAGTGTTTTAGGCGATATTATCGTGTGATATTAGAGATTCCAACCTGTGCAGGTAGAGAGTCCAAACTCACCACTTTTTTCCCCTACAGTGCGCATCATGGTCAGGAATGGCCTCCACCCCTACAACTGCACAAGGATGCGCTGTTGTGAAATGAAGGGGCTGCTGGTCTACCAGAAGGCCCAGGGGGTCAGCAGCCTCTCCTGTTACCAATGCAGGGCATCTCTTTGACTAGATCTAAACGGAAAGGTTGCAGAACCAAGGACTGCTGGTGAGATGGGCACCCAAACGGCTGCCACTTCAAGGATGGAAGAAGGCCAAAGACAGGCTAACAGAACATGAGTTAACTGAGCCTAAACTGTCTCCTTGCAACCTACCCTTAAAGAGCAATGGGTAATCCAGGTGGATCAAAAGCATTCTGGTTTCAAAACCAAAGTATCACTTATCAAGCCCTTACCATGGGCAACCAGCTGTCCTACGTATTTACAAAAAAGACCTTCTATCATCTTGCAATTCTCAGTGCACAAATGGGGAAACTGAGGCCCAAGGGAACCAACCATCCTGGTTCAGGAATGTCTCCCAAGCAAATATTTGCACAAGTGCACAGTCACACGGGCGAGATGTCCTGTTGCTGGATTATCAATAAGAGCCCAGAACAGGACACAGCATAAATGTCCATAAATAGAGGAGGGCTTAACAAACTGTGGCATCCCCGTGTTCTGCAGCTTTTAAAAGAAATACAGTGGATCTCAGGTATAGACATTGGCAAGCAGGCCAAGACTCTTAAGTAGAACAAAAAGATATATAATAACATGTATTTACTTTTAACAAAAGAAGTAAATCTGAAAGGATGTACTTTGGATTTGGGGGGGAGAGATTTCAAAAAGTTTTATTTATAGATATCTGATTTTTTTTTTTTACAGTGAGAATGTATTATTTATACAGTTAGGAAAAACACTCATTATACAATCACTCAGTTGCTCAGTCACGTCCAATTCTTTGTGACCCCATGGACTGTAGCCCACCAGACCAGGCTCTTCTGTCCATGAGATTCTCCAGGCAAGAATACTAGACTGGGTTACCATTTCCTTCTCAATAGAATCACAAGAAACAGCTAATTTTTAAAAAGGAAAATCACTGATTCGGAGCTAAAGGACCAGCATACTGGTGCAAACACAAATGAGTGGATCAGACTTTCTTGTGCAGATCATACCATGTACAGAATTATAGTTTAATGCGTCTGGGCGCCAGCCCAAAACCCTGACATCATCATGGATGGAGTCAGCCCTTCATTTCACAAGGACAGGCAGACCAGAGACAGGAAGCCCCAGACGGTGGCCACCAAGAGTCCCAAACCTTAAGATAAATCTGTACCTAGACCACACTGCTCACTAGCCTCCCACGTGCCCAGGTGTAAGAGGGGCCAGGTGAGAAAGTGTAAATAGCTCAGTGCAAACCAATGCCTCTGTTTTAGGAAAGTCAACTTACGTTCATTCATTCAACAAATATTGACCCGGTGCCTCCCGCGTGCCAGTCACGGACTGTCCCAGGTCCCATGGACCTAGCAGTGAATGAGGCAGCACCGTCCCGCCCTCGCAAAGCTTCCAACGGACGTTTATGTACGTACAAATAAAGACTTCCTCTTCTTGGCACTTGGGGTTTATCCTCCTATTAAAAGATTAAAGATGTAATATGAAAAGACCCGCTGGCAACCAGTGAAGAGGTGAAATGCGTAAGGCATTTGATAAACACGGTTTGGGCAAGGCAGATGAGGCACATCCTAAAGTCTTAAGTGAATAATTTCCCAGTGAAATGGCTGTTAACTGACTAACATTTACAAAGGTTGTCATGGGATAGGCATGCCACAGATGTAAAGTTACGTCATGGACTCGCTCCCTGTACAAAGGGCTTGCCCAGCGGCTCCGCAGGCAAAGAATCCACCTGCCAATGCAGGCGACACAAGAGACGCGGGTTTGATCCCTGGGTTGGGAAGATCCCCTGGAGAAGGAAATGGCTAGCCACTCCAGTATTCTTGCCTGGGAAATATCCCATGGACAGAGGAGCCTGGGGGGCTACAGTCCACGGGGCTGCAAAACAGTCAGACATGACTTAGTGACTGGGTGTGGGAACTGGGGCTCAAAGGGGAGCAAGACTTCCCAAGGTCACATCCTTAGTAATAGCAGCCTTTTGGGTTCAGGTTAGTCGGATAGCCCAGGTTGAGCTGTAACTGTTGGACCACACTGCCTCTCTGGACGGTCTTATGCAGGGCACCCTATAAACAGCCCTGGCTCCTCTGGTGCCCCACGCCTGGCATCACGCTGAGGATGTGCAGACACCTCACAGCGCGCCTGGGACGGAAGTGCCAGCATCACCCTCATGGCACAGACGAGGCCCCCACTCCATCTCCTTCCGGGCCATCTTCATCACATGCAGGGGAGACCTGCACCACCTGAACACGGAAGGAAGGAACGTGTCCTCACGCTGAGCTCTCGGGCTGTCAGCGGCTCACGGCCCCGCCCCTCCACCGCCCCGCCGCTCAGCCCACTCCAGTTCCCCCGGGCAGTCACTCCTCTGCCTCTGCCAGCTTCACTTCCCAGAGAAGAGGCCGCAGAGACCCAAAGGGAGACGCACCCCCATGGCATTCCCAGCACAATTCAAAGGACTTTCCAGAATGTTCCAGCTCTGGGAGATTCCCACTCTGAGCTTCCATTCCAGGAGAGCCACTTTCTCTTGCTTCTCAAACATCTAAATACCACAGGGAGCTCTTACTTGTGGGCTAGAAAGACACAGATTCTAGGAAGTCAAATCGACCCCACCTGGAGGGTCCAGTCACAACTCAGACTGCCCCTCTTGCTGGGAGCAGCCTCCAGGAGGGGCCCCCCTCCCGGAATCTGCACCCAACTTCCGGGTGCATCCAGAGATGGTGATGAATGGAAGCTGGGTAGGACCTGAACCCTGGACTTCAGTGATGGCAACTGGGAGAAAACCTGGGTTTGGGGATAAAGGACACCTTGGCACTTGGTGTTGGCTCACTCCAAACCCAGCCCCGAGGCTTGGTGGTGCCCAGAGAGGATGCCCCTAAATCACCTTCCGAGAAGAAACCCAGGGTTAAACTGTTTATCTGGTGACACTCCTGGGTTAAACTTCTTAAGTGAGGCTACGTATGAGGTGAAACCCAAGTCTCTAGATAAAGCTTTTCCACGTCCTTGGCTGCAGACACAGGTCTGCAACTTAAAACTTCTGGGTTTCGATAGTCGCCTGTGAATTAAATCTGTTATTCGAGTCCAGGAGCCTACAGGCTTTAGAGTAATCTATCTCAAGGGCATCTCCCTGCTATAGCATGTGTTTGCTATGGGAAACAGCTGGTCTCAAAAGCCATCAACACAGGGGCTGGGAGAGTGTTTGTGAATGGGGATTCACCACATTAGATCCAGGAAAAAAGGGTTTGATACAATGTGTTTCGTTAAAGCCCTGTGTTTGTAGCCTGTCCGGATGTCAGAATATACATACTGTATCAAAATGTTAAAGGTGATGGTGATCCTCTCTGGGTGTTGGAAATTACTGACTTAGCTACAGTTTCCTAGCTGTGCTACAACAAATGGATTCCCTATATAATAAAATGTTTGAAATATACAGACAAGAGCCCCAGGCCCCCACACTCAGGGTCCCTGACTGGCTCCCAGGGCCTGCCCTGGCCTCACCTGGCTTAGGAAGGGGCTGGATTGGCTTTCAGGCTCGGCCTGGGCTTTCACAGTCTCCCCGCATTCTCCCACTCCCATCCCCACCCCCAGGAGATCCTGCCTGGCTTCCTCCTGCCTGCCCCCCTCACCCCCCACCCC
>SJYQ01002528.1:0-16054 GCA_006410935.1 Redunca redunca | reverse complement strand
AATGGCAAAGCAGGATTTTGAACCTGGGCAGTGTGGGCCTAACTGTCGTGGGGTTGCTTTGCCCCACCTTGGGGGCCAGAGCAGGTCAGGGGTTGAAGGCATGTCTCCACCATCAGCTTCCTCTGCCCGGGCACACACCTGGCTAGCACCTGCTGGTACCTCTGCCCCTTGATTCAGGAACTTGAAGGGCAAACAGCTCGAGGGTTGGTGAGCGGGAGTGCTCGTCAGATTAACATCCGCACGCACATAAAACAACTCACTCAAGACCATCACCCACCCCACGTGTACGACTCACCAGATTGGTGTCCAGAGAGTTCTGCCTGGCGGATTTCCTCTGTTCTCCTAACTACTCCACAACTAAATGTTTCACAAAGCCATTTCCTCCCCAAATATTTATGTTCTCAAATGTTTATTAGCCTCTCTATCACAATCAAGATTTTATGAGCACTCTATACCGACTGTGAATTAAAGCCGTAACTTCAAATCCATCACGTTCCAGTCTGGCGCTACATTTGTCTTTGTCACGACGGCGGTGGTTGTTAGGGCGCCCGGCGGATGGCATCTGAACCCATCTGTCCAGGGGCAGCCAAAGCGACTGACGTTTCAATCCAGGGGTTTGATGCCTCTGCCAGCAGCATCAGAGAAGCTTCCACGGCTCGTGAGCATGTGTGAAGATTCTGGAAGCTCCTGGGGAGACTCTCCTGCCCTTATTCCTCCAACCTGGATGCCCCAGCCCACTCATCTCTGGGCAAGGAGGGCTGGCATCTCACACCAAGTGAAAAAGACAGAGAGAAGAAAGAGATGAGAGAGAATGAAACGCTGTTCCTTCATCTGATCAGTGGCACCCACCTGCCTGGGGCCTGGTGGTCAACTGAGTCCTCTCTTCAAAACATGGAGGGAATAACAGTTCACCAAGCAGGCACAAAAGTGCCAACTGCTACAGTTTATTATTCACAGTTAGAGGCCACCTCATCAAATCTAACAGCAACTTTACACCAGATGGACTATTTACTCCACCTTGAAAATTCTGCTCCCATCTAGAGGGACCTGTTCACTGTTCTAGCACACAGAACGTGCTCACAAAATATTTGTCGACTAACACCAGTTCAAACTCGGGTCTTTTAATCCATGGAATGGCAGAAAATATTTGCAAATCATGAGACTGATGAGGGCTTAATTTCCAAAATATATGAACGGTTCATACAATTCAACAACAACAAAAAACAAATCCAAAAAATGGGCAGAGGATCTAAGTAGACATTTCTCCAAAGAAGATAGAGAAATGAAAAATGAAAAGATGCTCCTTAACGTCACTAATTACTAGAGAAATGCAAATCAAAACTACAGTGAGGTACCGCCACACCCTGGTCAGAACGGCCACCATTAAAAAGTCCTAACAAATGCTGGACAGGGTGTGAAGAAAAGGGAACCCTCCTACACTATTGGTGGGAATGTAAACTGGTGCAGCCACTACGAAAAACAGTGCGGAGGTTCCTCCAAAAACTAAAAATAGAAGTCCCGTATGATTCGGCAACCCCACTCCTGGGCATATGTCCAGACCAAACTGTAATACAAAAAGGTCCCTGCACCCCAATGTTCATGCCAGCACATTCACAACAGCCAAGACATGGAGACAACCTGAATGGCCACCAACAGGCAACGTACACAGTGGAATACTATTTAGCCTAAAAAAGGAAACAGTGCCAGTTGCAGCAACGTGGATGCAACAGGAGACTGCCATACTCACGAAGCAAATCATAAAGAGAAAGACGAGCACCGTACGGCGTCACTTATATATGGACTCGAAACTAGGGCACGAATGGACCCACGCGTGAGACAGAAGCAGACTCACAGATGCAGAGAACAGACGTGATTGCCAAGGAGGCAGGAAGGGAGGGCCTGGGAGCTTGGGGTTAGCAGCAGCAAACAGTTACTTACAGAATGGGTAAATAATGAGGGCCTACTGTACAACACAGGGAACTATGTTCAATATCAACATGTTCCATTTATATTCAATAAACCAGAATGGAAAAAAATATAAAAAAGAACATGTATATATATATATATATATATATATGTATAACTGAGTCACTTTGCTGTATAGCAGAAATTAGCACAACATGGTAATTCAACTATTCTTCAGTAAAAACCAGAAAAAAACACTCAGGTTTTTGACTCCAAAGCTCATGATTAACACTAAACCTACTGCTTCTAGAAAATGCCAGCCAGTGGTCAGTCCCCAGGGGGCCTGGGCCAGCCTGATTCCAGATGGAGCTCTACACCCACGCTCGTCTGAGGTGCCCAACTGTTCTCACAAAGCAAGGATGATCTTGGCATATTTCCACCACCAGACGCCAGGACAGGCAGCCTAAGCTAAGAGCAGAACTTCCAGTCTTGTCTTCCTGAAGGCTGGATGTCTGAGCCCCACCCCAATTGCAAGTCAGCACACACACTTTGTTCGAGTCAGAGGTGTGCAGCACAGGTCTCGTGAGAACTGCTGTCTGTCATGACTGGCCTTTATGTTCGTGATCTTGTCTTGTTTTACTGTGGCTGGAGGCTCAAGCACAAAAAATGGGAACAACTGTCATTACTTAAATCCTCTAAGTAAATAAAAAATGCACTGCTGTGGGAAATACAACCATTCTTGAAAGAAAACATTTAGGCATCTTTCAAATCCAGCATTGATACTGAGGGGGAAAAAAAATATGTCCCCTAAAACTCAAGTTTTCCGATGTTAAACATTTCCATCACTTGAGCATGTGTGTGCTGATTCAGCCAAACTGCGTCACACACCTGGGTGGCTCCAGGGACTCACACTGCTCCTGAGAGCTGGAGTCCTGCAGCATGGCATCCCCAAACCTACATGAACCCTTTGTTCCTTGGATGTTCTAGCCCTTTCCATGTGCATACCACCTCTGTTCACACAGTACTTTATCTTCACCAGTAGAATTCGGAGCTCTTGGGCACGCTGGTAGCACCCATCGAAAATAAAAACTACAACCCAGCAATTCCACTTCCGGGATTTTAATCTACCGAGATAGTTCCATGAATACACAGAGCCATACCACAGGACTTCAACTGTAGCTATGTTTGCAAAGTGAACGAAGGAACACAGTCTAAAGGCTCCTCAATAGTTGCTCAGTGGCTCACTCGTGTCCAGCTCTTTGCAACCCTTTGGACTATAGCCTGCCAGGCTCCTCTGTGCAATGGATTTTTCAGGCAAGAATCCTGGAGTGGGTGGGTTGCCATTTCCTCCTCCAGGGGATCTTTCCAACCCAGGGATCAGACCCGTGTTTCTTGAATCTCCTGCATTGTAGGTGGACTCTTCCCCAGTGGGCCATCAGGGAAGCCTGCTCCTCAATAGGAATCTGGTCAAATTAATTACAGTCTAGTTTCAGGCTGGAATACTACATGGCTATTAAAAAGAATGAGACAGAGCTAAGGCACTAAACAGAAATGTCTCCAGATACACTGTCAAGAAAAAGGAGAAATTAAACAGTGTGTGTTTAATCTATATAAAAAGTGTCTTCATCTATATAAAATAAATGCATATATTTAAGTCTCCTTATTAATGCAGAGGTATTTTCTAGAAGAATAACCTGGGAACTATAAAGAGTAGCTGCTCCTAGGGAAGGATGAGAAGAAAACAGTATTACTCTCATTTTTTAAAAATTATGACATATTTTGATACATAAAAATAAATTTATGAAACATATAATCATTCAGGCCTCAGCTACTTATGGAGCACTTACTATGTGCTGGGTATCATTATTTTAGGAGCTTGAGATAAACTGGTGAATCAGACAAAGAAGCTTTTACTAGAAAGAACTTCTATTCTGGTGGATACATTCCTCTAAGAAAGGCATCCCCCCAGTACTGACATACACTGGATGCTTGTAACCAATCCCATGCCTCTGTCTACACACACTGCCCCCACCCCAGGTAAACCACTGTCATATTTTCTTTAATGCGTGTGAGCGCTTAAACTGCACGCTGCTTATATACAGTATCATGTCGTCTGCATGTAACAACAGCTTTACCTCTTCCCTTCCAAGCTGGATATATTTCTGTTTCTTTTTCTTGTCTGATTGCTATGGCTAGGACTTTTAGTACTATGTTGAGTAGAAGTGGAGTGTGGGCACCTCGTCTTGTTTCAGATTTCAGTGGGAAGGCTTTTGCTTTTTCAAGTTGAGTATTATATTGGTTGTGGGTTTGTCATAAACAGCTTTTATTATGTTGAGATATGTTCCCTCTGGGCTTCCCTGGGAGCTCAGCTGGTTAAGAGTCTGCCTGCAACGCAAGAGACGCGGGTTTGATTCCTGGGTCGGGAAGATCCTCTGGAAAAGGGATGGGCTACCCAGTCCAGTATTCTTGGGCTTCCCTGGTGGCTCAGACAGTAAAGAATTTGTCTGCAATGTGGGAGACCTGGGTTGGGAAGATCCCCAGGAGGAGGGCACGGCAACCCACTCCAGCACTCTGGCCTGGAGAATCCCCATGGACAGAGGAGCCTGGCGGGCTGCAGGCCATAGTCAGACGTGACTGAGTGGCTGAGCACGGCGCAGCATGTTCCCTCTACACGTTGGCAAGAGCTTTTGTTATGAATGGATGCTGAATTGTATCAAATGCTCTTTCTGCATCTACTGAGAAGATCACGTAGCTCTGTCCTTCTGTTGACGTGGTGTACCATATTGCTTGTGTGTGCTGAACCATCCTTGTGACCCTGTCCTGTGCTTAGCCACTCAGGCGTGTCCGACTCTTTGCGACCCCATGGTGTAGCCCGCCAGGCGCCTCTGTCCATGGGGATTCTCCAGGCAAGAATACTGGAGTGGGCTGCCATTTCCTCCTCTAGGGGATCTTCCCAACCCAGGAATAGAACCAGGGTCTCCTGAACTGCAATGGATTCTTTACGATCTGAGCCACCAGGGAAGCCCAAGAATACTGGATTGTGACCTGGGATAAACCCATTTGGTCATACTGTATCACATTCCTTGGTTTTGCCTGTTTGGGTATCATGCTGTCTATGTTCTTTCACAACTTACTTTTCCACTGGCCAAAATAAAAGCATAAAGATGTGTGTGTGTGTGTGTGTGTGTGTGTGTGTGTGTGTGTGTGTAGGGGGTACTTTCCTAGTGGTCCAGTGGTTAAGACTCTGCACTCGCAATGCAGGGGGCCGAAGTTAGATCCCCCATGCCTCAACTAAAAGTCTGCATGCCAAAAGTAAAGAGCCTGAGTGCCACAAATAAAATCCGGTGCAGCCAAAAAGAAAGATATATGTATGTGTATATACACCATTGCAGCTGCATTTGTTTGTAAAGGAAAAAAAAAAACTGTAAATAACTTAAATGTCTGTCAACAGAGAGTATTTAAAGGCATTATAACACACCTGGGCCATGTAATCCTGCTCATAAACTATTAGTATGTAATAGTTTGCAGTGTAATAGTGTGCAAACATTTAATGAGTTATAACTTTAAATAAGGTAGAGAATGATGTTCTCAATATTTTACTAAGTACCCAATCAAGTTACAAAAGGACATACATGTGATCTTATTTTTTGTTAAAAAACAAATTCACTGGAAAGCAGTCTGGGCCCCAGTGCCAGGCACACCACTTGGGTGGTTCCCTGCTTGGCTTGATCACCTGTTTATCAAAGGGGAGCAGGGTGCCGCTGCTGCCCTCACAGAAGAGAAAAGGACAAGGAGGTGAGCGGAGAGGGAGGGGCTTCAGCAAGTTTCCCAGAAGACAACACTAAATACTCAAAACACAGTGCATGGGGGCTGATGAAGGTGCTAGAAAGTGGGACTGTCCTGTGGGTGGGCTGTTGGGCAGAGCTGGGAGCACCAGCCGCCACCCACCCCTGCCACTCCCTGCCTAGTGACCTTGAGCTCCAGCCTCCCAGAGCCCCCATTTTTAGGGGGTAAAATGAGAGATTTGAACTGCTGATCCTTAAGAATTCTTCAAAGTCTGAAATGCTCTGCTGACATTCGCTAGCTGCAAGGTTGATTTAATGCTGAATTCCAAACCTCTGGCAGGGGAAGCTGGGGGCCTCCAGCTCAAAGGAACTCTCTCCTGGGACACTCCCAAGGGCAGGGCCCCTAGCCTTGTGTGCAGGAGGCCCATGGCGGAATGAGTGAAGTCAATGTGGAAGGAAGTGCGTAACCAAAGGGCTCGAGTATGATTTTAAAGGGAGGTTTTTCAAAATGGTTCTGCAAGGTGACAGTGAGCTTGCCTCTATCACAGCCAAGTGATGGGAAGAAAAGTCAGCAGACGGGGGCTCCTGCCTCTCATTTTTCACAAAGTGGAGCCTTTCTGCCCGCTGCCACTTGCCGCTCCTGCTAGGTAATCAGATTGCTGTTAATTAATAAAGCTGTCAGGTGAGTCATCCTCTCTGGCCATTAGTATCCTTGCAGAAAGCCAACCCCGCCATCACCACCCCACCCACCCTCGGCTCGCAGCTCAATTAACTTAATGCTATGCAAATGAGAGGCTCTTCTCATCATTAGCTTCTAGCCCGCGAATGTTAATCGCATAATTGGGCCTTCAACAGGGTAATTAGACACGATTTCGTCCATTAGTCTTACAAGGCTAATTATCGTTGAGAGGAGAAGGGGGGACGATCCCAGAGCACCGCGCGAAGAGGGGCCTCTGGTTCAAGCCGATGCGATGGGAACGCCACCAGGTCCGCGGCAGCCGCATTCCAGGCCGTCCCAACCCAGCATTCCAATCTGCCCAGGGGCCAGGCGGGGGCGTGGGAGCACGGGTTGGGGAGGAAAGGAGGGCCCCGGGAAGACTGCAGTGAGCTGGCGGTGGGGGCGGGGGGAGAATACACGTGGCACCTGAAAGCCCATCAAGACGGCCGGCAGCCTGGGCCAGGAGGCCGCTAGGGCCCTGCTCGATCACACGGTGAGTCTCTTGGCCTCAGTCCCTCCCTCTGTGCGATCTGGGAGGGGGCCGCTAGATGGTCTCCAGGGGCCTCCTCGGTGTGACTGCTGTGAATTTGGATCTTGGGATGAAAAGGAGAGCTGAGACCCTGGAGGGGTGGTGGGTGGGGAGGAAGCAATAGAGAACCTGGCCAGGGAGCAGGAGGGGCTTCAGGGAGAAGGTCCTGGGCTCCTTGAGCACGGCCTTGGCGGTAACCTGGGCAGATGTGAAGATGACACTGAGATGCCTCCTAGGAGCCTGTCCTAGCTTGCTCAGGCTGCCACAGTGAAAAGCCCAGGAGGGGCCTTCCCTGGTGGTCCAGCGGCTGAGGCTCCTGAGCTTCCAACGCAGCGGGCAAGGGTTTGATCCCTGGTCAGAGAACTAGACCTCACATCCCGCAACTGAAGAGCCTGGATGCTACAACTAAGACCTGGAGCAGCCAAATAAATAAATAAATATTTTTTAAAAGTGCCCTGGGGGCTGCTACAGGCTGAATGTCCCCTCCCAAATTCCTGTGTTGGAGCCTTGAGCCCCAGCACCTCAGAATGCAACTATATTTGGAAACAAGGCCTTTAAAGAGGTGATGGAGCTAAATGAAGCTGTTGAGGGTAAGCCCTAATCCAGGCTGAAGGGAGTCCTAAAGAAGAGGAAATCTGGACACACACAGACACACATGTACACAGAGAAGAGACCACGTGAACAGGCGGCACAAGGGGGGGCCATCTGCAAGCCAAGGGGAGAGGCCCCGGCAGAAGCCAACAACATGACCTTGGACGTCCAGCCTCAGAGCCACGGGGGATGAATTCCCACTGCTTAAGCCACGAGGTCAACGCTATTTGCTTCAGCAGCCCTGGGAAGCCATGCAGATGCCTGAGAGGCTCCTCCTGCCGTGTCCCAAACGGAACCAGCGGTCCCCTCCCCAAGACCCGCGCCTCCCACACCCCTGGCCGGGAGATGCCAGCAAAACGCGGAGTCATCCCTGACGGCTGTCTTTCTCAAGGCCTGACATCCAGGCTGATGGCATGTCGACTGCTGTCTGTTTTAGCTTCAGAATGCAGTGTCAGAGGGCTTCCCTGGGGGTCCAGGGGTTAAGAAGTTCACTTTGAAATGCAAGGGACACTGGTTCAATCCCTGGTCTGGTAAGATCCCACGTGCTAGGGGGCGACTAAGCCTGAGGACCGCATCTCCTGGGCCCGTGGACCACAGAGCCCGTGCTTGGCAGCAAGGGAAGCCGCCACAGCGGGAAGCCTGCGNCATCACCACCCCACCCACCCTCGGCTCGCAGCTCAATTAACTTAATGCTATGCAAATGAGAGGCTCTTCTCATCATTAGCTTCTAGCCCGCGAATGTTAATCGCATAATTGGGCCTTCAACAGGGTAATTAGACACGATTTCGTCCATTAGTCTTACAAGGCTAATTATCGTTGAGAGGAGAAGGGGGGACGATCCCAGAGCACCGCGCGAAGAGGGGCCTCTGGTTCAAGCCGATGCGATGGGAACGCCACCAGGTCCGCGGCAGCCGCATTCCAGGCCGTCCCAACCCAGCATTCCAATCTGCCCAGGGGCCAGGCGGGGGCGTGGGAGCACGGGTTGGGGAGGAAAGGAGGGCCCCGGGAAGACTGCAGTGAGCTGGCGGTGGGGGCGGGGGGAGAATACACGTGGCACCTGAAAGCCCATCAAGACGGCCGGCAGCCTGGGCCAGGAGGCCGCTAGGGCCCTGCTCGATCACACGGTGAGTCTCTTGGCCTCAGTCCCTCCCTCTGTGCGATCTGGGAGGGGGCCGCTAGATGGTCTCCAGGGGCCTCCTCGGTGTGACTGCTGTGAATTTGGATCTTGGGATGAAAAGGAGAGCTGAGACCCTGGAGGGGTGGTGGGTGGGGAGGAAGCAATAGAGAACCTGGCCAGGGAGCAGGAGGGGCTTCAGGGAGAAGGTCCTGGGCTCCTTGAGCACGGCCTTGGCGGTAACCTGGGCAGATGTGAAGATGACACTGAGATGCCTCCTAGGAGCCTGTCCTAGCTTGCTCAGGCTGCCACAGTGAAAAGCCCAGGAGGGGCCTTCCCTGGTGGTCCAGCGGCTGAGGCTCCTGAGCTTCCAACGCAGCGGGCAAGGGTTTGATCCCTGGTCAGAGAACTAGACCTCACATCCCGCAACTGAAGAGCCTGGATGCTACAACTAAGACCTGGAGCAGCCAAATAAATAAATAAATATTTTTTAAAAGTGCCCTGGGGGCTGCTACAGGCTGAATGTCCCCTCCCAAATTCCTGTGTTGGAGCCTTGAGCCCCAGCACCTCAGAATGCAACTATATTTGGAAACAAGGCCTTTAAAGAGGTGATGGAGCTAAATGAAGCTGTTGAGGGTAAGCCCTAATCCAGGCTGAAGGGAGTCCTAAAGAAGAGGAAATCTGGACACACACAGACACACATGTACACAGAGAAGAGACCACGTGAACAGGCGGCACAAGGGGGGGCCATCTGCAAGCCAAGGGGAGAGGCCCCGGCAGAAGCCAACAACATGACCTTGGACGTCCAGCCTCAGAGCCACGGGGGATGAATTCCCACTGCTTAAGCCACGAGGTCAACGCTATTTGCTTCAGCAGCCCTGGGAAGCCATGCAGATGCCTGAGAGGCTCCTCCTGCCGTGTCCCAAACGGAACCAGCGGTCCCCTCCCCCAGACCCGCGCCTCCCACACCCCTGGCCGGGAGATGCCAGCAAAACGAGGAGTCATCCCTGACGGCTGTCTTTCTCAAGGCCTGACATCCAGGCTGATGGCATGTCGACTGCTGTCTGTTTTAGCTTCAGAATGCAGTGTCAGAGGGCTTCCCTGGGGGTCCAGGGGTTAAGAAGTTCACTTTGAAATGCAAGGGACACTGGTTCAATCCCTGGTCTGGAAAGATCCCACGTGCTAGGGGGCGACTAAGCCTGAGGACCGCATCTCCTGGGCCCGTGGACCACAGAGCCCGTGCTTGGCAGCAAGGGAAGCCGCCACAGCGGGAAGCCTGCGCACCGCAACGGAGAGTCGACCGCGCTCGCTGTGGCAGAGAAAGCCCTCGCACGACAACCGAGACCCAGCGCGACCAAAATGATAAACTAACAGATACTGCAGCCAGAGCCCAAGTACTTCTCGCCACCTGCATGGCCACCAGGGTCTCCCACCTGGACGACGCCAGCTGCACCCACCTGGCCTCCCCGCTTCTGCCCCGGCCCTCTTGCCCATGGTCCATTCTCCACCCAGGAGCCTGATTGGTCCTTTTAAAACATAAGTCAAGTCCCAGCACCTGACGGCTCAGCGTCCTCTTCCAGTGGCTCCCACCTGACTCGGGAAAAGTCCAAGTCCTCCAGGAGCCCATCTCCCTCCACCTCACCACCTCCCAGCCTGTTGCTGCTCCACTGGCAACAGCAGCCTCCGTGATGCCCCTGGACTTGCCAGCCCCAGCCCGCCCCGGGGCCTTTGTGCCTGCTCTTCCCCCGGCCTGGACTGCTCTTCCTCAGATCCTCCCAGGATTTGCCGAAGCCTCTGTTCCAGTGCGCTCCGATCAGGAAGGCCAGCCCCGACCACCTTCCAAGCAATGTGCCAACACGGCACGTCAGTGGGTCGTGCACAGCCTTCCCCTCACCCCATGCAACAGCGACTGTTTCAGGTTTTGTTTCCTCTTGTGTCCCCAGAGCTCGCGCAGCACCTGCCTATAATCGAGGCTCTGTAAATATTCGGCGGTTGTGTGAACAAAGTCAGCCCCATCTTGTGCAGGAGGAAACTGGAGCTCAGAGACAGTAAAAACCGTCTCAGTCTCACACAGCCTGTACAGGGCCAAGCCAGGATTCCACAGCCTCTTGCTTAACCACTGTCCTGTCACTAGGACGATGTGTAAAGTGCCATGAACGTGCAGAGCAAGAAGAAGTGTCAGGGAAGGCTTCCTGGAGGAAGTGGAGTTTGAGCTAAGCCTTGCAGGAATGATAAGATTTGGACAAAACCCCAAGGTGCTCTGAAAGAAGACACATCCAGAGCAAACACTGGGTGTTTACGAAGCAGGAAGTAGGCAGATGGCTCAGGTGTAGGGAACAAGAAGAGGGGGTGGGCAGAAAGAGGGAAGATGCCTTCTCTGGGCCCCGCCCCACCTCCTTTCCTGTGGTCGGGAGTTCCAAGCCTGGCAGTCCTCCCCCGGGATGTAGACCCTACACTTCATGAGACAGAGGCCTGGAGAGAAAGGAAGAACTCTGCCCAAGAGCCACACGGGCGTTCAAACCCACCAGCCCCTCCGGGGGGTGGCGGGATCTAGAATCGGCAAACACTCCAATGCCAGCAAGGAGGCCACGCTTTATAATCTCAGAAAAAGTAGAGCTGAACCTTAAGTTGTGGGAGACTTTTTTGAAAGTTTTATTATTATTATGAAATAATCTCTGTGATATTTAGGGAGGAGAGCTGCATGCTTTTAGACCTCTGCCACGTGAGTCTGGCGGAGACTCAAGTTTTTAAAGTGCACACGGGGTTCACCAGTTCAGCCCTTGATGTATGCCTCTAAGGAAGACGGAAAATTGAAGCACACGGCGATGTCTCCCAAAGTCTCCTGTGGGTAAAGAAAGCAAACATGATTTCTCCAAGTCATCTCACCATCCGCCCTCCTGCCTTTCTCTGGGAAATGAATTTAAGTTAACGGTCGAGCATCATGCCTGCCAAAAATGGGGGCGCCTTCATCAGAGCTGGACTCAAATGCCAACTGCCCCAGGCTCCGTGCTGCTAAAGGGTGCCTGTCACTCTCCACAGAGACGGGAAGGTTGCTTCGGATCCCTGACAGCAGCGGAGGTGTGTTTATCTCCCCGGACGTCTTGGCCCCCACCAGCTTAGGCCCAACAGTTAAAAACCACCAGATAAAGCCCACTGGACCCCTAATCCACAGGGGAAAGAGAAATTGAGACGTGCTTTGCCAGTGAAGACTAGCCAGCCTTGCTGGGGGGAAGGGGAGAGCTGGGCACGAGGGGAGATTTTCTGACTGTGAAGGTTACCAGACATTAAGATAGCAAATTGAGAAAAGTTGTCACTTTCTCCCCAAATGTCACATTTACATGGAATGCTGTGCTCAAAGTAGAGGGTGGCAAGCTGACCCTGGGCCCCTTTGTAGACCCCTTAGAGATAGCAGGGGAGTGGGACAGGCAGGACTGGGGGCTCTCAGAAAGGCTTCAGGAAAACATTTTAAGTGGTTGATAAACAGTGTTTCTTCAGCAAGGGCTTCCCTGGTGATTCAGTCGCAGAGTCGGCCTGCAGAGGCAGGAGACACGGGCTCGATCCCGGGTCTGGGAGGACCCCGCANGACGACAGGTCTTTGTCACACGCCGCGGTAAACTAAGTTTTAACCCTTGGAAAGAAAGTGCTGCTGACCTTCCACGTTTGTTCAGAACTATCCCCACCAGACTTTTTCTTACACAAACACTGGAAATAAGTGGTGAAATGTCAGCAGTCTCTAGGTGGGAAAATAATGAGAAAATTTCCCTTCTTGTGATTCTTATTGATGGAAGGATTAAAATGCTCCAGTTCCAGGGACTGTGGTTGGGGGCTGGGGGCCCCGTCACCACCACTGGCTGCAATCTTGAGCTTGAGGCCTAGGGTACCCCTTCCTACCTAGCTCCAGGCCCGGTGGGTGAGCCAGCCGCTGCCTCTCAGAACCACCTCCTGCCTCCCCTCTGACCTCCCAGCCGGCTGCCAAGTTCCCATCACCAGCTAGTATTTCTTCTCGCCATAGCGAAGCGCCCTGGAGCCAGGACGGTCTGGACGTGCTGTTGCTGTGCACAAGTGGCTGTAACAAGGGCGGCGGAAACCAAGCTGGCGGCCCAGGAAGATGGCCTGCGTCTCCGGGGGGAGTGGACAGGAGAGTGTGGACGAGGCAGTCCACTGGAATGGTTCGCCCAAGCACACGATGTCAGAGCTTTCAGAGACGCTGGAGGGATGAAGGGGTGGCCAGGACGGACGGCCCTCGGGTTGGGTTTTCACCTCTTTAATGCTGTCTCCAAATGTATGCCTCAACCGAGAGAGGGGAAGAAGCAGAAGGAGGACGGGCGGGTGTGATACAGCCTTCCACAAGTGCTGTCTCACCCGGTTTTGAAGTCAGGGCTCATAACCCTGAGTTCTCCTTCCTGGGCAGTTTGCCAAGCCCCACTCTGATCACTCCACTGCCGGGGCTCCCACACTCCATCCGGGGACAGCCCCCAGGCCCCAGAGCCCCCGAAATTATTTAAATGAGCCAACCCTCCAAGAGAACTGCAAACCCGAGCTAACTGCCCTCCTGCCATATGGAAGCTGCGTCCCACAGCTCAGCTCTAGCCACCCTGTCCCCAGGGCACAGCCCCCGACACGGCCCCACAAGGCACCCACTTCTCCTCTGGAACCGTAACTCACAGAGCTCTGCCTCCCATCTCTCTGAGTGTTACTGTGTGTCCTACCATCAAAAGACTCTTTAGGGAAATCCTCAGCAGTCCAATGGTTAGGACTTGGCGCTTTCACTGCCAGAGCCTGAGTTCGATTCCTAGTCAGAGAACTGAGATTGCATGAGCTGTGCAGCGCAGCCAAAATTAAAAAATCTTTAAATCTTACAGAACAACAGGGGACAGGTGATCCATGCTTTCCAAGCCCCTGCTCCCGATCCGCAAGGCTGTTGTTACAGCATTCAGATCTTCCCGCCTGCCTGGCTCTGTGGCTTCTCCAACAGGAAGTGTGGTTTCGTCCCTGTGTCTGCAGGGTCATCTTCTGGCCCACAAATCACCAGGTAACAAGGAAAGTACCTTCCTCCATCCAGAGGAAGGCTGTGTGCGCAGAGCAGCTGAGGGGCCAGCCCAGGGCCACAGCTCCTCGGTGAAGAGCTGGTCTGAGCTCGCTTTTCAGAAGCTCTGATCTCCAGGCACAAGCCTGGAGCTCCCAGCGTACTAGGAATCAGCGGGGCTCCCACACCAGGAGGGCCTCGTCCGAGTGCAAGGCTCTGGGCGGAGAGCTTCCGCAACACCGCCTCCCACCCCACCTCACGTCCTCCATGCCCGGGCCCCTGGTCCTCACTGATGAAACCGGGACGCAGAGAGGTGAATAACCTGCTGCGGGAAACTCAGCTTTCGGCTTTTGATCTGTTGACAACACCATCTTGGTTGGATGGAGCATCTTCTAACTCATGCATCCCACCTGTGCTTGTTTTCCCAGCAAACGTGTTCATGAGTCTTCCAAAGGGCGAGGTCAGAAGGGCTGGGTTATCATCTCATTTGACAGATGCTGAGGCCTAGAAAGGTTACGTAGCGTCCACAGATGGCTTACCAGTGGGGTGTACAGTGAGACTGTCAGAAACACATCCAACTATTGGGATACTTTGGGGGCAGAGAAGCGTGGATGCAAAAGAGACAGCAGCCGAACGTTCGAAGAAAAGAGCAGACCTGGAAGAGACGAGGCCCGGAGCTGTCCCCAGTCCCACCGCCGTGACTTACACGCTCTTTCACCCTGGACCCCAGACACGCTGTTGAGACAACCGCTACTTCCCCCAAAGCGGTTCACTCTGACTCTGAAGCCCTCTAACCTGAGTGGACATCTGCATAGAGGGGCCAGTGGACACCACTGCTCGGGCGACGGGGTCAGAGCGGCTGGAACACGTCAGAAATGGCAAAGCCATTCTCCAAGGGTCTCGTGGTGTGGTCCCGCAAACGTAGTGTCGCAGGACCAGGCGTCGGGGTCACAGTCGCCCCGGCTGTGGACGTGCGAACGGAGACTCTACTGTCAGGAGGGGCCTTTCAGCGCCGAAATTTAAGAGAGAACGTTCTTCCAAAAAACAAAAGCCACCAGCGGAGCGTTCGGTGGATGATATGTATTCCAGCCCATGTCTGGCAAACTCTCAGATGGCAGCTTCGAGGCAGGGTCAGGCGGGTTCTATTAGCTCAATTAATGAGGAGTAAGATAAGGCTAACATCCCGCTCGTCGGGCAGCTCGGCACAGAGCTGGAGTAATGGAGTTATTAACCTCAGTCAGCCGCTGAATCGTGCGGCTGATTCCAACTCCATTTCCTAGTTCAGGCCTCCATTAATGGGCTGTTTATTATCCTTAATCCACATAAGGATCAGTGGCAGAAATATGAGAGCTTCCTGGAAGGACCGAGTGATAATAAGAGGAGGAGAGAGAGGCGAGAAATCCTCTCCATCTCATATTTTAATTTTTCTCTGGGCCAAGTGCTGTTCTCTTAAGACACGAGAGCGTCCTCCTCACTTTGGAACACGTCGGAAACGGCAAAGCCATTCTCCGAGGGTCTCGTTGTGTGGTCCTGCAAAACACAGGGTCACAGGCAACTAAAAAATAATCAGCCTTTTAAATCAGAGAGCTCTGGCATATTCACGATATACCAGTTCAGTTTTTAGTTTCATAATATACCACATTATACCATTGTTTAACAGTGGAACCCGAGCGATCAGACTAGCATTCAGCAGAGGGATTTGTCAACGTGGTTAAACGCCCTGATGATGATTTCCCAGTTTGCCTGGCTCCACAGGACCCTCCTGGACAAAAAGGGGGTTTCGTCTTTGTCTCTTTCAGGGTCACCCTCTTGTCTCACGTGCTGCCAGCTGAGTAAGGAGCTACCTTCCTCAATTCCAACCAACAGGAGGCTGCAAAACGCTTCCCATAGGTAAGAAAAGCAAGCAGGTTGAGACTTTAGAGTAAAAAATCAATATTTTGAATAGAAATGAGTTATCTGTGCCAGCCTACAATGAATAGATACAGCAATTACTCCCTGAGGATCATCCCTCAAGTATAACGGCATTTGCCATTGTAGCCTCTCTCTATGAAACTGGAATCCAAAATCATATGGGTGGGGCTTCCCTGGTGGTCCAGGGGCTAAGACCTTGTGCTGGGGTTGAGGCTGGCCTCCTCCAGGCAGCCTGGGGCAAAGGACGCAGCTTCTCTGAGCCCAGGTGCCTTTTACTGAACTGACCAACTTTATGGGGCTATTGAATGGACTAAAGGAGATGTAAGGCGGGCACATGATGGGCACTCAGCAGACCCCAGGTATCACTAGCATCACTCCTGTTGTCAGGGCGATGGTGAGGGTTAAAGATGAGGGGGCAGGGCCTGGAAGGGAAGAAGTGTTCTCAGGGACTGCCCTAGGAACAAGGCAGGGCCGC
>SJYQ01002527.1:548999-637648 GCA_006410935.1 Redunca redunca | reverse complement strand
TAAAATATGTTTTTTCTCTCTGGAGAACCCTGACTTACACATCAGCCAAGCTCCAGATCTCCATGTAGCCTGGGCTGAGGCCTTTGTTGCTATTGCATTGAAGACCAGTTTCTCCCTCTGACCAAATGTACTGCCTGCATGCCCCGGCAGGCAATTACTCCTGGAGCAATCCTTGCCAAGCAAACTTTCCTAGGTGCCAATCTCTGTATTAGAGTTGGCTTCTTGGGAAATCTCATCTGCACTTTATGCCGTGTGCAGTCTCCGTAGTCTGTATATCTTTATGATAAAGACCTAGAACACAGATCCCTTCACACACCCACACACACAGAAGTGTTCCTTAAATAAGCATAGATTATTCACAAATAAATTATTTGCTGCTCACCACTCCCTTTCCATGGGACTGTGGAGAGAGGGTGATTCTGGGTCTGGAGTGTGTCTCTGTGAGAGTGTGAAGATCTGCACAGAAGTGTTTAATTTGAATTTTCTTTTTTTTTTTTGTATTAACTCTATCTCTTCCCTCCTTCCCCCTCTAACATTTATTATTAGGCTGTGAATTTACAACTAGGAGTAGAGTCAGGGACAAAATCAAAAAAGGCCAGCAAACACATGGTTAGGTAAGAACATGGAGGTAGCTTTAGCAGAGAGAGAACATCTTATAGATTTCACCTTCTGAATAGTTCCTGATTTCCTCTGCGTCCCACCTTCCTCCTCATTTTCTCCTGCTTGCTTTATTCCACCAGTTTCACCTAGATTACTATAACACATCCCTGGCTTCTTTCCTGTCTGCTGTCGTTTCCTTCAAATCTACTATTTCAGTCTAACCTGCTGTCCTTGTTTCAGTCTCTGAGTGACTCTGGTGCAGAGCGATGGCTGTGCTCCGGGGTTTACGCTCTTCAGTAGCGTGAGGTTTGAATTAGGGTGCCTCTGACAGCCTCCTTTGTTCCCTGATGTGACCATGTGGTTAGTTCTTGCCAATGGAATGCTGGTAAACATGGTGCCAGTCACCGCTGGGCCATGGATTAAAAATAAATTTATCTGTGTTACCATGAATAATAAGCTCTCTGTAAAATTCAAAGCTTTCCTTTTACATTTATTTATTTTTGGCCTGCCCCCATAGCATATAGGATTAGTTCTCCAACCAGGAATTGAACCCAGGCCCCCTGCATTGGAAACATGGAATCTTAACCACTGGACCTCCAGGGAAGTCCCTGGGCCATGGATTTTAAGAAACAAATGTGGTTTACCATCCTCTCTTCCCATGTTTTCTGGCTGGAAACAGACAAGACCCTAGGGAGCCACAAGATGGAAGGAGTTGAGTTCCTGAAATACCACGTGGAACACAGCTGCCCACTGACCAGATTCTTCTGCTTCAAACTATCACATGAGCAAGAAATCATTTTCTGTTGAGTTTGAGCCAAAATGCATATTGACATCTGCCTGTTACAGTAGTAAGCCCACCCAAATTAATAGACTGCTGCTTGCTCTTATGATGTATTTAACCTCTAGCGTGGCTCACAAACTCCCATGGATGTAGCTCTTTCAGTCTCGTCACTGTAGGTAAAGCCTCAGGCTCTGGAGCTGGTCTATGTTGTCATGATTTAGCTTGCAAACCAGCTTTGTGACTTTGTGTCTGTTTCTCCTCCTCCAGAAGAAGAAAATTTTGTTAAGAAGTCTGAAGAGTCTGGGAATTTACCCTACTCACCAGCCAGCTTGCCTCTCTCCCATGGATGCTGGCAGAAGACACAAGACTCTCAGGTCAGAGGAAAAGGGCTCTATCATTCCCAGCACAGCAGGTGACATGAACTTCATGTTTGAGTTGGTTCCCCTTATCCTCCAAGATCCCCAGGGTGAGGCGATGCAAAGCCAGGTAGATGCTGCACATGTGGTGCGCTGGCATCACAGCTGGAAACCCTGACCTGAAGAATCCTAACTCTTCAAACGGCTGTGAGCAAATCTGCCAAAAATTTGGTCTGGCGGGGGACATTATCCTTTATTATAATAGAAAAATTTAATAAACAAACCTGCCTCTGCTCTGGAGGAGAAACAATCTCTATCTTCCCAGGGAGCCATGTCTCCCAACAATATTGCCTCCTCTTTGGATTGTTGCAAGGACTAAATCAGTTAGCATCTAGAACTGCTTACAGTCATGCCTGGTGCATAATAAACCTCTAGTAACTGAACTGATGTCTTTCTAGTCCACCTGCTTCTTTTTTTTCTTTTTATTTTTTATGGAGGTAACATTGGTTTATAACAGTATATAAGATTCCTGTATACATTCTATTGCTACTTCTGTATACATTACACCTTCAGTTCAGTTCAGTTCAGTTCAGTCACTCAGCCATGTCCAACTCTTTGTGACCCCATGGACTGCAGCATGCCAGGCCTCTCTGTCCATCACCAACTCCTGGGGGAGTTTACTCAAACTCATGTCCATTGAGTTGGTGATGCCATCCAACCATCTCATCCTCTGTCATCTCCTTCTCCACCTGCCTTCAATCTTTCCCAGCATCAGAGTCTTTTCAAATGAATCAGTTCTTCTCATCAGGTGGCCAAAGTTTTGGAGTTTCAGCTTCAACATCAGTCCTTCCAATGAATATTCTGGACTGATTTCCTTTAGGATGAACTGGTTGGATCTCCTTGCAGTCCAAGAGACTCTCAAGAGTCTTCTCCAACACCACAGTTCAAAAGCATCAATTCTTCGCTGCTTAGCTTTCTTTATAGTCCAACTCTCACATCCATACATGACTACTGGAAAAACAATAGCTCTGACTAGACGGACCTTTGTTGGCAAAGTAATGTCTCTGCTTTTAATATGCTGTTTAGGTTGGTCATAACTTTTCTTCCAAGGAGCAAGTGTCTTTTAATTTCATGGCTTCAGTCACAATCTGCAGTGATTTTGGGGACCCCCAAATAAAGTCTGTTGCTGTTTCCACTGTTTCCCCATCTGTTTGCCATGAAGTGACGGGACCAGCTTGCTTACCACCAAAATCTTAGTTTCCATGTATCACCATACACTGGAACCCCTCTGGTAACCACTAACCTGTTCTCTGTATGTATGTTTCTATTTTCATTTAAAAACAATGGTTAGATGACACAAAACAGGTGGCAATGCTTTGACCATACGTGAGTTGTCAGGTCCAAGGGCTTCTTCCGTCCTTGTCAATGGGAGTGCTAACCTTCTTGCCTTTCATATGACATTCCACCTACTTCTTCACACGAGCCATTCTGAGCTGCTTTCATTCACTCAAATGTGTCACACGTTTTTGTTTTTGTTTTTGTTTTTTTAACCTGTGGGCTTTCAAGCTGACTCCTGCATCTGGAACATTCAGCCACACCACCCACCCCGTTCCTGCTTCTCCCTCACTTTCACCCCACCCCCACGAGCTAAGGTGCCCCCGCTCTGGCTCACACCCTCTGCTCCCTCTCCTTCCCTCTCAGAACGCTTAGCAACCCTCAGTGTTGATGTAGCTTACATTTCTTAAACTCCCCAGGAATGTAAACTCTGGGAGGCTAAAGAAAACATGAAGCAACAGAAAAGGCTCTGGCTAGCTTAAAGAAAAGGGAGATTTTATTGGATGGTTTCTGGGTTATCTCCTGGGATCTGAGCTGGAATTGAACAACCAAGAACGTGGGAAGGGAAGGGCCCAGTGAGCTCTGATGACCTCAGCAGGAAGTGTCCGCAGACCCACTTACTTGACTCAGCTTGACTGAGCCCCAGGATGGAGGTGTATCTTTTCCAAATTTCAAAGGTTAGAAAGAGGATCTGAGTTTAGCTCGGGTAAGGTGATCACCCTTGGTAAGTCAGCTATGGTCAGTAGACGGAGTTACATAATACAGACGTGGTCATGGAGGACCATTCCCAATGTAGGGACGTCAAACTGGGCCAGTCACCCCCAAGGATCTTCTACCACTGGGAATATGCCCAACACGCCCTTTATTCCTGATGCCAGGCTTGCTGCCTCCAACTTCTTCCCCTGTTGCAGTGGGACTGTTATAATATTAAATTATCATCTCTTGGCTTCAAACCCAGTGGTACTCCGTATAGCAACACTGGGGCAGGGTCTCTATGAGCCACATTTCTGCCCTGCTAGATGGATCCCTGCCAGGCTCCGGCAACAGGGGCCCTAGGAGAAGCCTGTAAGGCTGGAGGTGGGAGAAGAGCAGCTTCCTGTTTTTATTGATGTGATTTGCCCACCTCGCCTCTTTACCCAGCTGTGCTGGTTCATTCCTGCAGCAGCATTTGAATTCAGCTTGCAGTCTTTACAATACTCACAGAATTACTTTCATCACGTCCACTGATGCCAGCAGCAGCCAAGCAATGCCCCCTTAGAAGGTGGGGTCCCAGTCACATGGGTCTTCTCTGAGCACAGAGACACTGACACTAGCTAAGCAGCCCTCTTCCTCAATGTTTGGGGGTCCAAATACCACAGTGCCCCCCTAAAGCTCAGAGACGCCAATACCAGATAAACAAGGGTCTGAGATTCAGCTTCAAGGGGCTTCTTCTGCATCTTGGCAACTTCTTCTCCCTGTATCCCCAGCTGCCTTCTATAGTTCCCACTCCTGTGCTAATGTACTAGTCTCTTCTTGCCTTTTCATTTATCTAGCTAATAACTCTTTACGTTAAACTCTATTAAAATAACTGATATACATATAAAAAACAAATCGCCAGTCTAGGTTTGATGCAGGATACAGGATGCTTGGGGCTGGTGCACTGGGATAACCCAGAGGGATGGTATGGGGAGGGAGGTGGGTGGGGGGTTCAGGATTGGGAACACGTGTACACCCATGGCAGATTCATGTTGATGTGTGGCAAAACCAATACAATATTGTAAAGTAATTAGCCTCCAATTAAAATAAATAAATTTAAATTAAAAAAATAAAATAAATTACTACAGAAAAAAATCACAGAATTNAAATCTAATTGAAGGGTGTATAAAAAATAAAATAAAATAACTGATATAATTTGTTTTCTGTCTGGAACTTGACTGTAGATATGTGGGATGATTTTCCTAAAATAGAAATCTGATCAGATTTCCGTTTTGCTTAAAATGCTTCAGTGATTAAACCAGTCCTTGCGCTATTCATAACAGCCAAAATATGGGGACAACCCAAATGTCCATTGGCAGACAAACTGCGCAAACGAAATGTGGTATATCCATCCATACTGGGATGTTGTTCAGCCTTAAAAAGGAATGAAATTCTGATACAAGCTTCACCTTGGATAAACTTGGAAAACATTATGCACATGAAATAGTCCTGACACATAAAGACCCATATTGTATGGTTTCACTTATATGAGATACTTACACTAGGCAAATTCATAGAAATTAAGTACAATGGAAATTATGAGGGGCTGGGAGGCGAGGGGTCTGGGGGAAAGGGGAGTTATTCTTTATCAGGCACAATGTTTCTGTTTGGGATGGTGGAAAAATCATCAATTTTGGAATCAATTCTGAAAATTGAGAGTGGTGATGGCTGCCCAACATTGTGAACGTACTTCATGCCAAGGAATTGTGCACTTAAAGTGGTTAAAATACAAATCTTCAGTATAATTTGCTGCTGCTGCTGCTGCTAAGTCTCTTCAGTCATGTCTGACTCTGTGCGACCCACAGACGGCAGCCCATCAGGCTCCACCATCCCTGGGATTCTAAAATTACCAAAAGCAAAAGCCAAATCATGCTTTAGGGGCTCTCACTGATGACATTGGTTCAGTGAGGGGAAAGATGTGGAGGTGTACTTTGGACTTTTCCTGAACAACCTTGGGCTGTGGTACTGCCCTGGCTTATGCATCTGCCATCGTGTAATCGGTGGGATCCCCTCGTCCATCCTGGGAGCACCTGTCATAGTGAGCTGCGATCTCCTGCTGCCATACGCAGCGTTCTCGGCAGGCCTGCTTTCCTCTCTCCATCTGAGCAGTGCTTTTAGAGTCGCCTAAGATGGTCTGCGTGTGAGGGCTTCCCATCAGGCTGTGTATTTACTGCAGTGGTTTCTCTTTTGGCCTCAACTGGACTTGCACATGGACGTGCTTATCAACTCACTTTTTTTTATCCTTTGAAGTATTAGTTTCATTTTTTCTTTACTTTTTTTTTTAATGATAAAGCATTTCTAGAAGACTTGGAAAATACAGAACACTGTTACACGTAGTTTCACTGGATATTACAATTATTTTTTAAATAGCTCAATTAAGATTTTTAGTTGGCATTTCAATATCAAACTCTCAAAAATTAATAGAATGAATATACAGAGAAGTAGAAGGATATAGCAGATCCAAAAAGCACTAGGAATACCTTTAAATCATGAAAATTTTGCACCTTGTTTCATGTCCCTGGAAATGTTCCAGTGTCTCCTAGTTTATAGTCTATGAGAACTTGAATAGAATTTGTATCCTACTGTTAGGTGAAAATTGTATACATCTGAATTATGTTGAACTGGATCAACTCAATTTTTGATTCAAGATGACCATCTACTTAGCGTTTCTCTTTTTGTCATGGTGTTGAAACCCTATTAGTACTTTCAGAAAACTCCTCACTGTTCTATGAAGAAGCAGGAGACACAAGAATAATGTATGCGAAGTATCTCTGACATAGTGTTTTGTTTGCCTTATAAGAGTTCATCTTAATATAGAAGTTTTGGGATCGTAGATTGTTCTAACATTCTCAACTGACGGGAGGTAGTGGGGTGATAATAGACAAGTTTCAGGTCCAGAAGATTTTTCCCAGCATTATCAATTCTCTTCTTAATGTCCTATTTCAGTGAAGGAAGTTTCAGGGGCACTAATACGATTTCCTTTCTCTCTCTGTCAAGGAATGAGTACAATTTAGATATTCTGCCCAAGAGTAAAATAATACCAACAAATGTGAAATTGGCCTGATACTTTCATTTTCTTGCCAAAGCATATCAAGATCTGTGAACTAGCAGTCAGAGTCTGTGAATCTAGCTAATCTAATCTTCCTTGAAGCTCTTTCTAATCTCTCTTTCCCCAGCTCCTTGAAGGTCCATTTCCCCTGTTAAATTCAATATTAGGTTAATTGAATTGGCTGTGTAATATTGAACTGACATTATCCCCATAAAATTTATTTATAAGTTTTATTGCCTAAATAGTGACAGAGTGAGATAATAGATTTTTAAAATGACTACGGTAGTTAACATTCCCTAAAGAAGAAAATGTGTTTCTGACATTTAGATTTATTAAGGAAAGGAAAATAGAGTCACAAGACAGAAAAAGAAGAGAGAGAGGGAGAGAAAAGCAAGAACATTTAACTTCTAAAGTGAGGATTGGATTTTGGACAACCTCTGGGGACACTAAACAGTGGCCACAGGCCTGGAAAAGGTCAGTTTTCATTTCAATCCCAAGGAAAGGCAATGTCAAAGAATGTTCAAACTATCACATAATTGCACGCATCTCACATGCTAGCAATGTAATGCTTAAAATTCTCCAAGCCAGGTTTCAACAGTACATGAATAAAAACTTCTAGTTATTCAAGCTGGATTTAGAAAAGGCAGAGGAACCAGAGATCAAATTGCCAACATCTGCTGGATCATCGAAAAAGCAAGAGAGTTCCAGAAAAACATCTATTTCTGCTTTATTGACTACACTAAAGCCTTTGACTGTGTGGATCACAACAAACTGCGGAAAATTCTTAAAGATTTAGGAATACCAGACCACCTGACCTGCCTCTTGAGAAGTCTACATGCAGGTCAAGAAGTAACAGTTAGAACTGGACATGGAACAACAGACTAGTTCCAAATTGGGAAAGGAGTACATCAAGGCTGTATATTGTCACCCTGCTTATTTAACTTATAAGCAGAGTACATCATGCCAAATGCCAGGCTGGATGAAGCTCAAGCTGGAATCAAGATTGCTGGGAGAAATATCAGTAACCTCAGATATGCAGGTGACACCACCCTTATAGCAGAATAAAGAGCCTCCTGATGAAAGTGAAAGCAGAGAATGAAAAAGTTGGCTTAAAGCTCAACATTCAGAAAACTAAGATCATGGCATCTGTTCTCATCACTTCATGGCAAATAGATGGGGAAACAATAGAAACAGTGAGAGACTTATTTTCTTAGGCTCCAAAATCACTGCAGATGGTGACTTCAGCCATGAAATGAAAAGATGCTTGCTCCTTGGGAAAAAGCTATGACCAACCTAGACAGCATATTAAAAAGCAGAGACATCACTTTGCTGACAAAGGTCTGTCTTGTCAAAGCTATAGTTTTTCCAGTAATCATGTACGGATGTGAGAGTTAGACCATAAAGTAAGCTGAGTGCCAAAGAATTGATGCTTTTGAACTGTGGTGTTGGAGAAGACTCTTGAGAGTCCCTTGGACTGCAAGGAGGTCAAACTGGTCCATCCTAAAGGAAATCAGTCCTGAATAGTCATTGGAAGGACTGATGCTGAAGCTGAAACTCGAATACTTTGGCCACCTAATGTGAAGAACTGGCTCACTGGAAAACACCCTGATGCTAGGAAAGATTGAAGGCAGAAGGAAAAGGGGATGACAGAGGATGAGATGGTTGGATGGCATCATGGACTCAATGGGCAAGAATCTGAGTAAGCTCTGGGAGTTGGTGATGGACAGGTAGGCCTGGCATGCTGTGGTCCATGGGGTCGCAAAGAGTTGGACACAACTGAGTGACTGAAATGAGCTGACTGGGAACACTATTTCCTGGATCTTTTTGTCATGCTGCTTCAAGGCACTGTGTGTTGCCAATGACACAGAAAAGGGAAGAAGTGCATTTTCAATATCATATCTGAGGCCATTGTCCAGACTCCACTTACCTTGTGTTACTCTTGCAGTGGGTATCTCATAGCAGGCAGCCAGTGGCAATCGTGAATCTAGGGGAGGAGCTGGTGCATTCTTCTCAGTCCAGGAACACACGGGCAGACACCCTGGGACAGGTCAGGCGTGGGAGGGGCTGTGTGACTCCCACAGTAGACCATTGGCAATGCCTGGTGGCCGTGGACTGCAGCTTCTCCATTCACTAGCCGTAAGAGCTCTGACAAGCCATGGGGTCTTTCGGTGTCTCTTTTTCCCTCTCTGTACAGTAGAGATGAAAATTACCTGCCTTTTATCTTTTGGAACTATGATTTTCTCCAGGCATATGCCCAGGAGTGGGATTGCTGGGTCATATGGTAGTTGTATTTTTAGTTTTTAAGGACCCTCCATACTGTTCTCCACAGTGGCTGTATCAATTTACATTTCTACCACCATGCACCCCAATGTTCACTGCAGTGGTATTTATAACAACCAGGACATGGAAGCAACCTAAGCGTCCATCAGCAGTGGAATGGATAAAGATGTGATACATAGATATGGTGAAATATAACTCAGCCATAAAAAAAGAATGAGATTGTGTCATTTGCAGAGGCATGGATGTACCTAGAAACTGTCATACAAGAGTGAAGTGGGTCAGAAAGAGAAAAACAAATACCGTGTGTTAATGCAGATACGTGGAATCTAGAAAAACGGTACAGGTAAACTTATTTGCAAAGCAGAAATAGAGACGCAGACATAGAGAACAAGCATATGGACACCAAGAGCAGAAGAAGAGGGTGGGATGAATTGGGAGACTGGGACACACATGCACACACACTACTATGTATAAAATAGATGAGTAATGAGAGCATACTGCATAGCTCAGGGAACTCTACTCAATGCTCTGTGGTGACCTAAATGGGAAGGAAATCCAGAAAAAAGAAGGAATACGTGTATCAGTGATTCCCAGGTTGTGCAGTGGTAAAGAATCCACTTGCAATGCAGGCGATGCAGGAGACATGAGTATGATCCCTGGGTCGGGAAGATCTCCTGGAGAAGGAAATTGCAGTCCACTCCGGTATTCTTGTTGGAGAATCCCATAGGCAGAGGAGCCTGGCAAGCCAGTCCATGGGGTCACAAAGAGTTGGACACGGCTAAGCACAGCACCCTCGAACTCAGAGCCTCAGCGGACTGGTGCTGAAGAAGTGAAGTGAAGTCGCTTAGTCATGTCCGACTCTTTGTGACCCCGTGGACTGTAGCCTGTCAGGCTCCTCTGTCCATGGGATTTTCCAGGCAAGAACACTGGAGCGGGTTGCCATTTCCTTCTCCAGTGGATCTTCCCAACCCAGGGATCGAACCCAGGTCTCCCGCATTGTAAGCAGATGCTTTTACCATCTGAGCCACCGGGGAAGTCTAATAGGCCCATGAGAACGGAAAAAAAGAGGGACCACTGGGCCCTTGGATAGAAGGAGGAAAGCACCATTGTCCCCCATCAGAATGGGCCTGGTAGCAGCCATTCAACCTACACAGAGAGCAGCCCATCTGAAGACTTCTTTTCCATCTCTGTTTTCCATCTCATTGCCCCAAAGGCAATGGAGTGTAAGGTGAAAAACGTGGTCAGAGATGGTGTTGCTGGGCAAGAAGAGGCATCATTTTCACCCAGTCTGTGTGGGTGTGGAGATGGCAGAGGGTACCAGAACAGATTTGGGGACCAAAGCGTGTAGGTTTTACTAGCCAAGTTTATCAATGAGTTATCTAAAATTTCTTCTGAAAAAAGGGGATGAAGATACTATCTTCCTTGTAGGGTTGTTATGAGGATTAAATGAATTAAAAATTGAAAAACATTGAAGATATTGCCTGGAACATAGTAAGGACCATGTAAACATCTATAACTGAAGAAGTTTATAGCAATTGTGAGTGTGTGCGTGCTAAGTCACTTCAGTCGTGTCTGACTCTTTGCAACCCTATGGACCATAGCCTGCCAAGCTCTTTTGTCCACGGGGTTCTCCAGACAATAATACTGGATTGGGTTGCCATGCCCTCCTCCAAGGGATCTTCTTGACCCAGGGATCGAACCTGCAACTCTTAACGTCTCCTGCACTGGCAGACTGGTTCTTTATCACTAGGCCCCCTGGGAAGCCCTTGTGAGTATAATGCTATTACCCACCTGCAACCTTGGTTCTTTGGAGGAAGTTAGGGTGGAGACACTCACTAATGCACTCATGTTTCTGATTACCCAGGATGTGGTTTTCAGATTCTGTAAAGATGGTGAATCATCTTTAAATAAAGATGGAGTGTGTGTGATTCACTGGTAAACATGGTATTTCCGAAACATGGAAACAGAAAGAAAAGGGAGAAGGATAGCTCTGTCAAGTGATAATGAACCAGACGGTTATAAAAAACATAGAGGGCTTTCAGAAGGCAGAAAAGGAGAAAACACAGAAGAAGATCAATGAGGGGGAAGGATCAATGAGAGGAAGGATCAATGAGCGGCCATGGCAGCTGGGAGAAGGAGTTGTTTGGCAAAATGGCTTAAAAAACTTTTGGACCCCGCAAGACAGAGCTGCACTCAGGAGACGGTGGCATACACAGCAAGGAAGGCTTGCCCCCCTTCCCTTCTCAACTCCCTGCCACGATGCCTTGATATTTTTAGCCTGTGGGGTTGGGATGATGGACACCCAAGTGGAAATAGTATTGGAAGGAGATTTTTCTTGGCAAAATGGCAGCAAAGGCTGCCAAGCATTTTCTAAGATGTAAACAAATCATCCACCTTCGTTGGGGAAAGATTAGCACGTTACTCCAGAGTCAGTGTAGGATTTTCACCTGCTGGCATTTGCAAGGCGAATTCCCCGCTATCATCATAAGCTTTTACAACCATTAAGCAACCTATTACTCAGAGAAATCATTGGTGTCCCAGCTGCTAGAATCAAATAATTGGGCAGAAATCAGGTAATAAAAATCGCCTACTCAATATGAATGAGTCGGAAGGCTACAGTGGAAGTGGCACTGGTTTGTGGGTCTGAATTTTCTCTTGATTATGCAGCCAACTGCCCCTTGATGCATCTCTGCTTTTACAGTTATGAGAGAAAGGGATCAAATGATATTTGAGATTCCTTCTTGCTCTGAATCCTACAAGTCTAGGCTACTCTGAGCAGAAAGCAGCTCTGTCTTTATATTTATGATAAAAACCTTCCAGAATTTCTGCACCTCTTCTCTTCCCTTTTGAAATGTCCCTTTCTACCAGGGTCACACAATTATTGCCCTGACCGTACTGAAAAGCTGTTGCTGAACCACGAAAGAAGGTGTGATTCTTGGCCTCCGGAGGAGAAGAATTCAATCTGGGGCCAGTGATGAGACTTAATCACCCAGAGATTTTGTGTAATCAAATTTTATTAAAGTATAAAAGAGACAGAGAAAGTTTCTGACATAGACATCAGAAGGGAGCAGAAAGAGTGCCCCTCCCCCCATTAGTCTCTAGCTGGATGTTATATAGCTACTAGTAGTCTGCTAATTAGAGAAAGTAAATGTCTCAAAAACTCAGAGAATGGCACCAGGCCCCTCACCACAACATGCATTTTGAGATAACATTGGCACCTGGCGAGTCATCCCAGGCCATAAAATGATCGATATGAACCTTGAAGAAAGGCAGGTTTCCAGGTAAGTAATATAGTTTCATTAACATAGATTAGGAGAACAATGTATGAGTAAAACAAACAGGTTTGTCAAGTCAGTTCTGAGTCTATGGTGGAACGAACTTGAAGAAAGACATTTCAGTTCGGTTCAGTCACTCAGTGTCCGACTCTTTGTGACCCCATGAACCACAGTATGCCAGGCCTCCCTGTCCATCACCAACTCCTGGAGTTTACCCAAACTCATGTCCATTGAGTCGGTGATGCCATCCAACCATCTCATCCTCCGTTGTCCCCTTCTCCTCCTGCCTTAAATCTTTCCCAGCATCAGGATCTTTTCAAATGAGTCAACTCTTCGCATCAGGGGGCCAAAGTATTGGAGTTTCAGTTTCAACATCAGTCCTTTCAATGAACACTCAGGACTAATCTCCTTTAGGATGGACTGGTTGGATCTCCTTGCAGTCCAAGGGACTCTCAAGAGTCTTCTCCAACACCACAGTTCAAAAGCATCAATTCTTTGGCACTCAGCTTTCTTTATAGTCCAAATCTCACATCCATACATGACCACTGGAAAAACCATAGCCTTGACTAGATGGACCATTGTTGGCAAAGTAATGTCTCCGCTTTTTAATATGCTATCTAGGGTCTGGAAGATCCACTGGAGAAGGGATAGGCTACCCACGCCAGTATTCTTGGGCTTCTCTTGTGGCTCAACTGGTAACGAATCCGCCTGCAATGGGGGAGACCTGGGTTCTATCTCTGGGTTGGGAAGATCTCTTGGAGAAGGGAATGGCTACCTACTCCAGTATTCTGGCCTGAAGAAAGACAGAGTCTAGGGTAAAACATAGTTCATTAACATAGTTTAAGACAAACATTTCCATGAGAAAAACACATTGGTTAGCTCAAGGTTTGAGAAAAGTTAAGTTCAGGTAGAACCAGGTGTCATTATGGCAACACAGAACTTTAAGAGAAACCTCTTTTTTAATTTGTATAGAGAAGGGGAAAAAATATAACACTAGTAGTTTCTTTCCTCCTGCTGCTTAACAGAGAGATAAAAAGTGTCTGACACTTGCAGCCCGTTTCCTCCATCTGGAGACCCCTGGCCTTCCTGCCTGTTACCCTCTCAATACCTTGCTGCTTTCCCTGATGGTGTGTGGACTCTTCCTCTCACCAGACCTCACAAGCTTGCCATGCTCTGGAATGTACCCTGTTTAACATACTATCTCCATTTCTCTCGACTTTAGCTCGGCCCCAACTCACCTGTCTTGAAGTTCCTTTCCCCAGAGTCATACTCTTGGCTAGACAGCTTTAAAAAAATTATGTATGCAGAAAATATTTCTCTTTTAGCAGAAGATACCTGACTTTCAGTATGGGCTTAACCCAAAGGAATGGTAGGGATTTCAGTGGCCACAGACGATGGGGGAATAGCTTACTCCTAGAAACTTCAGGAGACGGCAATGGCAGCCCACTCCAGTATTCTTGCCTGGAAAATCCCATGGATGGAGGAGCCTGGTGGGCTGCAGTCCATGGGGTCGCTAAGAGTCGGACATGACTGAGCGACTTCGATTTCATTTTCACTTTCATGCACTGGAGAAGGAAATGGCAACCCACTCCAGTGTTCTTGCCTGGAGAATCCCAGCGACGCGGGAGCCTGGTGGGCTGCCGTCTATGGGGTCGCACAGAGTCTGACGCGACTGAAGAGACTTAGCAGCAGCAGCAGCGCTACAGAATTTTTTTTAACCTTAAAGGATAGCTTTACAGATTTTTTTATTGTGGAGAAATATACATAATACACATAAAATTTATCATTTTAACCATTTTCACGTGCAAAATTCAGTAGCATTAGGTATAGTCACATTGTTGTGATAGTAGTTTTATCCCCAATTAGTTATTTATTGGGAGCCATAAGTTTGCATGTATAAAAGTAAGTTATAGTTCACAGCGTGGAGAGCTTATCTTGTAGGGCTGACTTAACTGAACAAATAAACAAGATGTAAATTGGTCTAGAATGCTGAGTCAGTCTGTCTGCCTTCCTACCTTCCTTCCTTTCCTCTCTCTCTTCCTTCCATTCCCACTCTGTTCCTGAAATGGTCTCAAGTGGATTATGAAACTACATACAATGTAACAGGGTGAAGTAAATAAAAAAACTGTTGGGGAACATAAGGGTAGGAAAGTGAGATGAAGCCATGTGTTAGATTAGTTCAAAAAATGTGTGCCTGGGAGTCCTATAAACACGTTAGATATAGACTTCAAAGTTTATTCTAACCCCCCAGAGCCAGTTTAGCAGAGGAATTTGATCCATTACAAGATTCACTGTATCCTGCCTGGGACATCCAAACATAAACAGGTGCTCAAAAGCACACAGCTTTTCTTGTTACCGAGATCAGAGGGAAGTTCTCCCGTGGGTTGTAATGGAGAGGATGTGTGTGGTATAATGAACCACATCCATCCGTACCATCTACACAGCAGTGAATTACTATAGACTTATGAATAATCTTCAATGCAGACTAATGGCATTGCCCAAATGGTGAGTTCAGTTTAAAAAAAAAAAAAGCATGGTTTCTTTGTTTGACTCTCTACTGACCTGGCCTAATAGAGGGACGGATTTTAGTGGGTCTATGGTGGACTGACGGAGAAGGCAATGGCACCCCACTCCAGTACTCTTGCCTGGAAAATCCCATGGATGGAGGAGCCTGGTGGGCTGCAGTCCATGGGGTTGCTAAGTCAGACATGACTGAGCAACTTCACTTTCACTTTTCGCTTTCAGGGATTGGAGAAGGAAATGGCAACCCACTCCAGTGTTCTTGCCTGGAGAATCCCAGGGATGAGGGAGCCTGGTGGGCTGCCATCTATGGGGTCACACAGAGTCGGACATGACTGAAGCGACTCAGGAGCAGCAGCAGCATGGTAGACTGACGGAGAAGGCAATGGCACCCCACTCCAGTACTCTTGCCTGGAAAATCCNTGAGTCAGTCTGTCTGCCTTCCTACCTTCCTTCCTTTCCTCTCTCTCTTCCTTCCATTCCCACTCTGTTCCTGAAATGGTCTCAAGTGGATTATGAAACTACATACAATGTAACAGGGTGAAGTAAATAAAAAAACTGTTGGGGAACATAAGGGTAGGAAAGTGAGATGAAGCCATGTGTTAGATTAGTTCAAAAAATGTGTGCCTGGGAGTCCTATAAACACGTTAGATATAGACTTCAAAGTTTATTCTAACCCCCCAGAGCCAGTTTAGCAGAGGAATTTGATCCATTACAAGATTCACTGTATCCTGCCTGGGACATCCAAACATAAACAGGTGCTCAAAAGCACACAGCTTTTCTTGTTACCGAGATCAGAGGGAAGTTCTCCCGTGGGTTGTAATGGAGAGGATGTGTGTGGTATAATGAACCAGATCCATCCGTACCATCTACACAGCAGTGAATTACTATAGACTTATGAATAATCTTCAATGCAGACTAATGGCATTGCCCAAATGGTGAGTTCAGTTAAAAAAAAAAAAAAGCATGGTTTCTTTGTTTGACTCTCTACTGACCTGGCCTAATAGAGGGACGGATTTTAGTGGGTCTATGGTGGACTGACGGAGAAGGCAATGGCACCCCACTCCAGTACTCTTGCCTGGAAAATCCCATGGATGGAGGAGCCTGGTGGGCTGCAGTCCATGGGGTTGCTAAGTCAGACATGACTGAGCAACTTCACTTTCACTTTTCGCTTTCAGGGATTGGAGAAGGAAATGGCAACCCACTCCAGTGTTCTTGCCTGGAGAATCCCAGGGATGAGGGAGCCTGGTGGGCTGCCATCTATGGGGTCACACAGAGTCGGACATGACTGAAGCGACTCAGGAGCAGCAGCAGCATGGTAGACTGACGGAGAAGGCAATGGCACCCCACTCCAGTACTCTTGCCTGGAAAATCCCATGGGTGGAGGAGCCTGGTAGGCTAACAGTCCATGGGGTCGCTAAGAGTCGGACATGACTGAGCGACTTCACTTTCACTTTTCACTTTCATGCATTGGAGAAGGAAATGGCAACCCACTCCAGTGTTCTTGTCTGGAGAATCCCAGGGATGGGGGAGCCTGGTGGGAGGCCATCTATGGGGTCGCACAGAGTGGGACAGGATTGAAGCGACTTAGCAGCAGCAGCAGCATGGTGGACTGAGGTGTTGGTATGCATTGTCTTTAAGGTGGTCTCAGATAGCTGGGGCAGCCGGGCACATCCCCAGGTTGAATGCTTGTACTTCAACAACCACTTCTATTTACCTCAGTTGCCTTGCAAATGTGATCACAATCCATGGGCCCATGACACGAGAAAAGTAGGGGAGTACTCTTTAAGGTTACTCTGGTTTGTGATGAGGAGGCCCCGTCCCCTATATCTAAGAGACTGCTGGGTTCTGAATACGTAAGTGGGAAGATCTAGTGCTCTGATGTGCTATTCCCAAAGAGGTATTAAACATAAACTAAAAGGAGAAGAACCAAATCACATGGCATTTTAGCTCAGTGGACCAACCTACTTCTTCTCATCTTGAGTCTCAATAGAAGTGCTATCATGCAGTCAGTTCAGTTCAGTCACTGAGTCATGTCCGACTCTTTGTGACCCCATGGACTGCAGCATGCCAGGCTTCATCCATCAACAACTCCCAGAGCTTACTCAAACTCATATCTATCGCGTTGGTGATGCATCCAACAATCTGACCCTCTGTCGTCCCCCTCTCCTCTCACCTTAAATCTTTCCCAGCATCCGGGTCTTTTCCAATGAGTCAGTTCTTCCCATCAGGTGGCCACAGTATTGGAGTTTCAGCTTCAGCATCAGTCCTTCCAATGAATATTCAGGACTGATTTCCTTTAGGATGGACCAGTTTGATCTCCTTGCAGTCCAAGAGACTCTCAAGAGTCTTCTCCAACACCACAGTTCAAAAGCATCAATTCTTCAGCACTCAGCTTACTTTATGGTCCAACTTTCACATCTGTACATGATTACTGGAAAAACCATAGCTTTCAAGAGATGGACCTTTGTCAGCAAAGTGATGTCTCTGCTTTTTAATATGCTGTCTAGGTTGGTCATAACTTTTATCCCAAGGAGCAAGTGTCTTTTAATTTTATGGCTGCAGTCACTATCTGCAGTGATTTTGGAGCCTAAGAAAATAAAGTCTCTCACTGTTTCCATTGCTTCCTCATCTATTTTCCATAAAGTGATGGGACCAGATGCCATGATCTTAGTTTTCTGAATGTTGAGCTTTAAGCCAACTTTTTCACTCTCCTCTTTCACTTTCATCAAGAGGCTGTTTAGTTCCTCTTTGCTTTCTGCCATAACGGTGGTGTCACCTGCATATCTGAGGTTATTGATATTTCTCCCAGAAATCTTGATTCCAGCTTGTGCTGCATCCAGCCTGATATTTTGCATCATGTATTCTGCACATAAGTTAAATAAGCAGGGTGACAATATACAGCCTTGACGTACTCCTTTTCCTATTTGGAACCAGTCTGTTGTTCCATGTCCAGTTCTAACTGTTGCTTCTTGACCTGCATACAGATTCTCAGGAGGCAGGTAAGGTGGTCGGGTATTCCCATCTCTTTCAGAATTTTCCACAGTTTATTGTGATCCACACAGTCAAAGACTTTGGCATACTCAATAAAGCAAAAGTTGATGTTTTTCTGGAACTCTCTTGTTACTTTGATCATCCAACAGATGTTGGCAATTTGATCTCTGGTTCCTCTGCCTATTCTAAATCCAGCTTGAACATCTGGAAGTTTACAGTTCACGTATTGCTGAAGCCTGGCTTGGAGAATTTTTTGAGCATTACTTTGCTAGTGTGTGAGATGAGTGCAACTGTGCCATAGTCTGAACATTCTCTGACATTGCCTTTCTTTGGGATTGGAATGAAAACTGACCTTTTCCAATCCTGCGGCCACTGCTGAGTTTTCCAAATTTGCTGGCATATTGAGTGCAGCACTTTCACAGCATCATCTTTCAGGATTTGAAATAGCTCAACTGGAATTCCATCACCTCCACTAGTTTTGTTTGTAGTGATGCTTCCTAAGGCCCACTTGATTTCTCATTTCAGGATGTCTGGCTCTAGGTGATGGTAATCTAGGTTATGAAGATCTTTTTGGTATGGTTCTTTTGTATATTCTTGCCACCTCTTCTTAATATTTTTTGCTTCTCTTAGGTCCATCCCATTTCTGTCCTTTATTGTACTCTTCTTTGCATGAAATGTTCCTGTGGTATCTCTAATTTTCTTGAAGAGCTCTCTAGTCTTTCCCATTCTGTTGTTTTCCTCTATTTCTTTGCATTGATCATTGAGGAAGACTTTCTTATCTCTCCATGCTACTGTTCAGAATTCTGCATTCAAATGAGTATATCTTTCCTTGTCTCCTTGGCGTTTAGCTGCTTTTCTTTTCTCAACTATTTGTAAGGCCTCCTCAGGCAACCGTTTTGCTTTTTTGCATTTCTTTTTCTTGGGGATGGTTTTAATCACTGCCTCTTATATAATGCCAGGAACCTCTGTCCATAGTTCTTCAGGCACTATGTCTATTAGAGCTAATGTCTTAAATCTATTTGTCACTCCCACTGTATAATTCTAAGGGATTTGATTTAGGTCATACCTGAATGGTCTAGTGGTTTTCCCTACTTTCTTCAATTTCAGTCTGAATTTGGCAATAAGGAGTTCATGATCTGAGCCCCAGTCAGCTCCCGGTCTTGTTTTTGCTGACTATATAGAGCTTCTCCATTTTTGGCTGCAAAGGATATAATCAGTCTGATTTTGGTATTGACCATCTGGTGATGTCCATGTGTAGAGTCTTCTCTTGTGTTGTTGGAAGAGGGTGTTTGCTATGAGCAGTGTGCTCTCTTGGCAAAACTCTGTTAGCCTTGACCTGCTTCATTTTGTACTCCAAGGTCTAATTTGCCTGTTACTCCAGGTATGTCTTGACTTTCTACTTTTGCATTCTGGTCCCTTATAATGAAAAGGCCACGGAGACTGAGCCAGAACTGTGTCTGAGTGTCTCCCGTGGAGGTACAGGTCAGCCCTGGACTGCTACAGGGGCAAAGGGCTCTGGGTGCAGCAGACCTGGGTGTGGCATAAGCCCTCTTGGAGGAGGTTGCCACTAACCCCACCATAGAGCTGCCAGAACTTACACAGGACTGGGGAAACAGACTCTTGGAGGGCACAAACAGAAAATTATGTGCACCAGGACCCAGGAGAAAGGAGCAGTGACACCACAAGAGACTGACCCAGACTTGCCCGTGAGTGTCCAGGAGTCTCTGGCGGAGGCGTGGGTCAATGGTGGCCTGCTGAAGGGTCGGGGCCACCGACTGTGACAGTGTATGCCTGGAACCTTTTGAAGGAGGTTGCCATTATCTTCATTACCTCCACCACAGTTTGGCTTCAGGTCAAACAACAAGGAGGGAGCACAATCCTGTCCATCAACAGAAAACTGGATTAAAGATTTACTGAGCATGGCCCTGCCCATCAGAATGAGACCCAGTTTCCCCCTCAGTCAGTCTCTCTCATCAGGAAGCTTCCATAAGCCTCTTATCCTTTATCCATCTGAGGGCAGACAGAATGAAAACCACAATCACAGAAAACTAATCAAACTGATCACATGGACCACTGTTACTGTTACTGTTAAGTCACTTCAGTCATGTCCGACTCTGTGCAACCCCATAGACAGCAGCCCGCCAGGCTCCCCTGTCCCTGGGATTCTCCAGGCAAGAACACTGGAGTAGGTTGCCATTTCCATCTCCAGAGCATGAAAGTGAAACGTGAAAGTGAAGTCGCTCAGTCGTGTCCGACTCTTAGCAACCCCATGGACCACAGCCTTGTCTAATTCAATGAAACTATGAGCCACGCCATGTAAGACCATCCAAGATGGATGAGTCATGGTGGAGAATTCTGTCAAAATGGACCCACTGGAGAAGGGAATGGCAAACCACTTCAGTATTCTTGCCTTGAGAACCCCATGAACAGTATGAAAAGGCAAAAAGATAGGACACTGAAAGATGAACTCCCCAGGTCAGTAGGTGCCCAATATGCTACTGGAGATCAGTGGAGAAATAACTCCAGAGAGAATGAAGAGACAGAGCCAAAGCAATAACAACATCCAGCTGTGGATGTGACTGCTGATGGAAGCAAGGTCCGATGCTGTAAAGAGCAATATTGTATAGGAACCTGGAATGTTAGGTCCACGCATCAAGGCAAATTGGAAGTGGTTACACAGGAGATGCCAAGGGTAAACACTGACATTTTAGGAATCATCAAACTAAAATGGACTGGATTAGGTGAATTTAATGCAGATGACCATTATAGCTACTACTGTGGGGAAGAATCCCTTAGAAGAAATGGAGTAGCCCTCATAGTAAACAAAAGCATCTGAAATGCAGTACTTGGATTGCAATCTCAAAAATGACAGAATGATATCTGTTCATTTCCAAGGCAAGCCATTTAATATCACAGTAATCCAAGTCTATGCCCCAACCAGTAATGTTGAAGAAGTTGAAGTTGAATGGATCTATGAAGACCTACAAGACCTTCTAGAACTAACACCCATGGAACTGAAAGCTAAAGAAAAGTTTATGTCTCCAGAAAGTAATACAGAGGTCAGCCAAACATGCCTGACATACCTATCCATAACACACAGGCCAAAGAAATCTAGTCTTGTAATAGGGCAAGAAGTATTTGAAATAGAACTCTTGGTTAGCCAATAGATTTTTAATTTATGGACTTTTAAAAAATTAGATTCCTTCTACACTGGATTTAACTTGAGAGATTCACATCCACAGAGTTGATAAAGGCAAAACAAATAATCAAAATCAGGGTCCACATTGACAGTGGTCCTTGAACACCTCTAGGGGGCAGAAACTCGTCCTGCAGCAGATCATGGTCAGTTTGTGCTTAGTAACTGCATGAAAAATCCTGGCCTGGAGAGCAAGCATCCCAAGAATCTGATGGTGTTTAGGACATGCTACCCCCAAAATATGGCACCTCAGTGTACTGAGTATTTCAAGTTGGAGGAATTTGAGGAATGGCAGGTGCAGGAAAGACTTTCTGATCTTCTCCTGAAGTGGGTCATAAAACCCTCCTGTGAGAGCTGCCCTCCACTCTTCAGCAAACCCAGCATAGAACCACTCTGGTTGAACCATTTTTTGGGTCTTCATTTTCTTATAAAGGTTCCCATGTCATGTAAAACTTCAATAAATTTGTCTGTTTTTCTCTTGTTAATCTGTCTTTTGTAATAGGGGTCCCTGCAGAAAACTTAGAAGCATAGAGAAAAAAGATATTTTTCCTCCCCTACAAATTATAACATGCAGATATTAGCTGCAATTTGTGATGCTGGAAGAGAAACCCTCCCAAATATGAATTTGGACCTTTACTTCTAGGAACTTTCATGCCATATTTACAAATATGACCCAGGTTACATATCTGCAGTTGATGGCTCCCTTTCCCCATAGCCTTCTCCTCTGTCTCTTTGTCTTCTCCTCTTCTGTCTCTTATAAGGACATTTGTCACTGGATTAAGGGCCTCCCCAGGTGATCCAAGATGCTTTTCTCTCAAGATCTTTAATTATTTCTGCAAAGACCCTTTTCTCAAATCCGATCACATTCCCAGGTTCTGGTTGGCTGTATCTTTCAGAGGGCTTCCCAGGTGGCGCTAGTGGTAAAGCACCCACCTGCCAATGCAAGAGATGTAAGAGGCAAGAACAAGTTCTGTCCCTGGATTGGGAAGATCCCCTGGAGGAGGGGAAGGCAACCCATTCCAGTATTGCCTGGGAATCCCCTGGACGGAGAAGCCTGGCAGGCTATGGTCCATAGGGTCGCAAACAGTCAGATGTAACTGAAGTGACGGCACACACACATCTTTCGGAGGGACCACTATTTAACCCACCACAGCACCAGTTCGTCCCCTAGACCTAGGCCTCCAAGTCAACACTGAGCAGTGTCTGTTGGTGCCTAAACTGACCTCCAGGTAAGACTCATTGGTTGCTTGGATTCAAGGGCAGCTCCCAGAGGCTGTTCTTCTGCCTCTCTCTGCAGTCCCTGCTGCGTGGAAGGGTCAGGGAGGCAAAGCACTGGGAGCAGCATAGCTCATCCTGTCTTCATTCCCAACAGTGGTTTTTCATGCTCAACTTCCTGCAATGCAGCATAGAAAGGAAAGCTCCTTATGTCCCTGTTTTTCTAAAGATACCCATTTCTGCTATTCTTCACAGCCTTGAAAATTTCTCTTTAGCTCTTATTTCTATGACTGTTTTTCTTTTAGAGGTTCTCCATGTTTATGTATGGGAAGAAATTAATTTGGTATCTCAGGCATTTTAGAACTCAATCCCAACCTTCCACTATTATTTCGATTCACATTGTTTATAAGCCCAGTTTCTTTTTGACTTTTCAGCATGATGATGATACTGGCTTTCCTTCTCCTCGATTCCTGGGTCATATTTTTTCTGATATTGAAACTAACTCTTAAAGAATGAGATTGACTGTAATGTTCACTCACATCCATTTTTTTCCCCAGAGGAAATGGCAATATCCGATGTCTTACTATGCAATATCAAGTGTTCCTTAAATTATTCTTTCAGGGGGCAGAAGAGGATGTGGAAATAAATTATCGTCAACTCTTGACTGTGGACCGCCTGCATTTCCCTGGTCTCTAGAAACTGTCAGGGGTGGCTTGAAGGAGGGAGAGGAATCAAAACTAACTTCAGCCAACTTGGCCACTTGTGAGGTTCTCTGGAAAAATATTTGGGGAGGAAAAGCCTGGAATCATCAACTCACATGAAGTGTTTAGCATGTTCTGTGAATTTCACTCCTTCTGAGCTGTTCAGAACCTGTATGTTAGAAGACAGTAAGGCATCACTTTGATCATCTCATTTTGAAAGTTCCTGAAAGACTCTAACATCAGAATGTGGGGAAACTATGAAGGACATTGGAAATTTCTGAAAGTTTTGTCTGTTATTTATTTCCACGCATTCCTGGTTCACATGGGTCTTCCCAGGTGGCAGTAGCGGTAAAGAACCAGCCTGCCAGTGCTGGAGATGAAAGAGATGGGGGTTGGATCCCTGGGCTAGGAAGATCCCCTGGAGGAGGGCATGGCAACCCACTCCAGTATTCTTGCCTGGAGAATCCCATGGACAGAGGAGCCTGGTGGGCTACTGTTCACATTGTTGCAAAGGCTTGGACACAACTGAGGCCACTCAGCACGCCCGCAGGCACTGGTTCACTTGAGACTTGTTACTTTTATTTTCCTTCTGGAAGATCGTTGTTTCCTGGCATGAAGTCAGAGCCTCTGGGGCTAACACTGAGGATTCACAAAAGTAATGAAAATGCTTTTTAAAATTCACTTTTTAGAATTTTTATTAATATTTTTCAGAACCTTGTTTTTCAATAGAAGGGTGTGTTTATTTCATAATGAAAGTCCAGCTGACAAACCCTCAGCTACTGTTCCTCCATACTGCTAAAAGGCAGTCAAACTCAGTTCCTGGAACTAGAAAATCTTGTTCCTCTGAGCTTTTTTCCTTCGGACTTTGTCACTGAGAGAAAAGATTCAATCCCAGCCTATTGGATATCAAACTGTCTATGGCAGGACTGTAATGACTGGTCTTGAAAGAACATGCGTGTTTCAGACATTGTTGTTTCCAGAAGGTATACAGTGCTGAGTGTCAAGAGAATCTGAAAGAGCTATTCAATAAGGATATTTCGTATTATGTTCAAGAAAAATCCTAGTTATTTTTACATTAAATAACTATACATTTTTACATTTTTAAAATTCAAAACTAAGTTGCAAGTTTGATATTGACACAGTTCAGAACTTGCTACCCCAGAACATGGCACGCTGATAATGTTGAGCATTTTCAGCTGAAGGTATATGAGATAAAGTCAGGGAGCAGGAGAGTCTGTCTGACCTCCTCCTGTGAGACGTGCCCTCCTCACACGAACATGCTCTTCTCTCTAAGATGGAGAGAGAAAAGTCCAAATAAAAAGGACTTAAGTTTCCCCAGCTTATTACATGTAGCTCATACTGCCTTTGTCCTACCATACTTCTCTACAACTGTCCACTCTTGGCCTAATCTAGCCTGAAAACAGTCAGGTTTAACCATTCCTTTAATTCTTCATTTTTTGAGGAAGTCTCCCCTGTCACGTTAAAAAACAGGTTAAATAAACTTGTATTCTTTTCTCTTGTTACCATGTCTTCATCAGTTTAACTTTCAGACTCAGCCAGGGACCCAAGGGAGTCAAGGAAAAGTTTTTCTTCCCCTATAATATCAAAGGTTAGTTCATGTTTTATTAAACAAATATTCGAGTTCATTGCCACCAAGATAAATAATTTTTTATTTTCCATTTTTTTGAGTTAATGTTCTAGCTGAATCATTTCTCTAAGAGACAGTGTTCACCATCATTGTTGTCTAACTTCATATTTTCACCCAGGAATTTTTACCACTTCCCTGAAGGCTGCTTTCTTTTTGTCCAGACTTGGATAAATGATCATGGATCCACAGTCCAAAGTCACTCATTCACTTTCCTGTATATCTGTGAAGGGGTTGAATATTTTTGAAAACAGTATTTCTCATTAAAAAAAAAAAAATTCTTCCCAGTGATTGTAAGTCAGGTTTTGTTTACAAAGGTCATACCAGGAGCATAAATGCTGTTAAAATTCTACCTCAGAGAATTAGAAACTTTCCCAATGAATTTCTTCCTCCTTAATCTGCTCACCTGATGTGAAGAGTGGACTCATTGGAAAAGACCCTGGTGCTGGGAAAGATTGGAGGCAGGAGGAGAAGGAGATGACAGAGGATGAGATGGTTGGATGGCATCACCAACCTAACGGACATGAGTTCAAGTAAATCCACGAGACGGTGAAGGACAGGGAAGCCTGGCGTACTGTCGAGAAGTGTCAGACACAACTTAGCGACCGAACAGCACTAATCTGCTCAGAGCCCGTTCATGTGTGCCTCAGACAAAGACAGCTACCTAATATTCCTTCTAGCCTTACAGAGTTTATACTTCAGGAGAGAATATGGCAATACAAGTACAACAAGATGTTAAATAGCAAGAGGTGTGATGAGAAACTAAACCAGGGTAATAGAAGGATAAGACTGGGGTGAGGATGATCAAGGCAGGCCCTTCAGGGAGACAGCAGACGAGGTGAGATCTTAAGGACAGGCACATCTGACAGATGGACATGAGGGCCTCTTGGTAGGAACAGGTTTGGTCAATTGGAGAAAGAGACAGGGTGTGGTAAGCGAGTGATGGGAGTAGAAAAACATGCGCTTGTAAAGCTTGGCTGGATCCAGGTCTGGTGAGTCTTGAGAACTAGGCAAGGCAGTTGAGGTTTATTCTAACAGCTAATGGGAGAGAATAGAGGGATTTATGCAGAGAACTATCAGGATGTAATTTACATTTTAGAAAATTTGGCTGCATTGAGTCTTAGCTGGCATGTGCGAGCTTTCACTGTGGCTTCTCTCTAGCTGTGTGCCTGGCTCTAGGGCTCGTGGGCTTAGTAGGTGCCCTGCAGCATGTGGGATCTTAATTCCCAGACCACGGATCAAACTTGCATCCCTTGCATTGGAAGGCAGATTCTTAACCACTGGACCGCTAGGGACAGCCTGTAATTTATATTTTTGAAAGATTTCTATAAGAGGGTTATAGAGAGAGAGATGGGAGAGCACTTGGATGGCAATTTCCACAGCTGAAGCTAGAGAGGGAGGGGGCTTGGACTGGGGCGGCAGGAGCAGCTGTGTTGAGGGGTCAGATTCAGAACATGAGTCTTAGGATTTGACAAGATTTCCCGGTAGGGTGGTCGCGGATGCTGTAAGAACAAAATCGAGGATGTGTCTGGGGTGTTTGGCTTGAGTAACTGGGTAGATGATGGGCTAATGAGATGCACAAGACTGGAGGAGAAGCAGATTTGGGGAAAACTATGAGTTCTGTTGTGGATAAGTTAGGTTGGTGAGTGTCAACCAAGAAATGCTGAAGGCTGCAAATAAGAAAAAGAGTTTGTTTGCTGCCTTAAGAATTGAAATTCAGGAGGCACTGATTTGAGCAGTAAGTCAAATTTGTTCTGAGAAAAATAGGAAATCGTGGGGTTTATAAAGGCAACTGACAAAGACGTTCCAGAGACATTACACAGGTTATTTTTATGAAACTATGATTGGTGCAGGCACTCAGTCACTTGGAAGCAGACTGGTTGCTAAGCTGTGATTTCTAAAGAGTAAATAAAAAAAAAAGTTCCAGAGGGCTTAGGAAGGCCGAGTCAAAAGATTCTGTTGCATCCAAAGTAGACCTAAGTTTCACATCCCTAATGGCCTCCTGGATTCATTCTAGATCCTTCTGTCACGTGAGTGTATGTTCCTCGATTTTTTGTCTCATCACAACAAAGATTTGGAGTGATGGACAGTAAAGCCCCCTCGGCGAGTCACAGCTCTCAGGTCTTGGATAGACCGTGTTATAGCTCTCAGGTCTCGAATGGACCATGTTATAGCTCTTAGACAAATCAGCGTCACAGCTCAGTGTTACAGCTCAGTTTTATTTAGAAGATAGCAGGAAAATCCATCTTCGAGGCATGAGGGCACATCGATCTAAAGACACGAGAAAAGCGCCCCAGCGCATGGGAGAGAGAGCGAGCGCGCTGGCTCCTCTATTTATATGTTTCTCTCTCCCTGGGCCTGTCCTATGTAAATTGGCCCAGCCAGGAGTGTTGTTTGTTTTATATGAGGTGCTCACTCTGGTCCTTGGACCTTCTTTCATTCCATTTTCTCGGGCTTTTCCCTTCCTTGTCTTGTAGCCACCGCCATTTTGGACTCCTTTTCCCTGTTCTACCTAACACTTTGACATAAGTGACTCCATGTTGTTGTTAACCATTCACAAGGCTCAGTGGATGTCCATGTGGAGACATGGAGCAGGGAAGAAGAGATCTGGGTTGGGGCTGCAAAAGTGAGTTGTTAGCGTGAAGCTGGTGTTTAAAGCCATGTGAGTGAGTGCAGATAAAAAGGAGAAGGCAGAGCCGTGGGCAGCTCTAAGGAAGGGCTTTGTGGACGAGAAGGAGGATCCAGTGAAAGACACAGAGAAGGAGTGGCCTGCGGGGTGCGGGGATGCCAGGCTAGCGTGGTCCACAAACTTAAAGTGAGAGAAGCATTTCAGGAAGAAGGGCATGGCTAGGCTGTGTCAGGTCTCCGGAGAGGAGGGGGCAAGAGGGGTACAGATAAGATGTCCCCCTGGGAGAGGCGGGGGGACTGCTGCCTCGGCAGGCAGGAAGCGGCCTTTGGAGGAGAAGTCAAGGACATTGCCCCTGCTCTCATCTTTCCAACTCCAGGGTGAGCTAGTATTTCTTCTGTTTATTCTTTTCTTCAGACCAGTGTTGCTGTTGGGATTACACAGGGTGAATCTGCCTGTCACCCATCTCCATATCAAAGGAGAGTCATAAATATGGTTGGCATTGGTTTCTTAGGCTCACTGATTTCATCATTACAATGTAATCCATTCTTTATTTGGTTACAGAGTCACTTCATTCTTCCCCCACGTGCTTTTTACTGGATCCTTGTGAGTAAGCTCCTCAAAGGCAGGGTGAACTTGAACCCTTTTCTGAGTTTCATAAGACAACTTGTTCAATGGGGTGTTCCATCTTTGGAGTCAGGCACACCTGGGTTTGAATCCTGGCCTCATCGCTTGCTTGTTTTGTAAACTTGGCAACTTTATACAATCCATGTGTGCCTCCATTAACTCAACAGAAAACAGGGATACAGGACTTCCCTGACTCTCCAGTGGTTAAGACTCAGCGCTTCCACTGCAAGGGGTACAGGTTGGATCCCTGGTTGGGAAAGTGAAATACCACATGCCACTCAGTGAGACCAAAAACAAAAGAGAAACAGAACACTGGGACACACTTTACAACCCATCCACAGAGCTGTTTTGAGATAATTGCTACAATGCCCAGTGTTTAGCACACAGTAGAATAGATGATATCAGTTGTAGCTTCAGCACCATATAAATCTGTAATAGATTCAAATAAAATGCAATGGCTTTGCTAAAATTTTGAATCAAGATGCTGTGAGATTAAAGATCTCTTTAGAAGGAGAGACCTTGAGATATGACTCTTATCAGTGAGCTTCATCTTCCCCTTGACGATCTTGCACTAATTACTGTAGCTTCAACATTATTCCCCAAGTATTGGGAGAGTCTCCATCCATTGTCAATATCAGAGGACCAGGATTGATTTTATAAAGGGAGCAACAGGGTTTCCCTTACAGATGCAAATGAAAAAGCTGAGTTTTGCCTGTTTGGGGGCTTTCATTTGTCTAACTTTAAAAGGCATTCAGTGGAACCCTGTCCTAAGCACAGCTCTAGTTGTATCCAGGAAGAAAGAATGTATTATAACTACTTTGTTCTCAGGCATTGTCTCATTCTGAACCACATATGCCATAGGATGCTGGGCAAAATCAATGTCTTTGGTCTTATTATTAGCTGCCCTTGGGCTTCTTCCCAGAGAAATCTTGGAGGGCTGAGTTCACAGCTTTGCTGGAGATTCACAGCTGGAATAAGAAGTTCAAGCAAGGAACACGAAGAGGAATACATCCCTTTAATGTAAAAGCAGACTAGATGGAGTTGCATAGAGAAGAGGAGAAAGGATTTTCAAATTTCCTTTCCTGGAGAAAAACACCATCTCAAGTTCGTAACAAGACATAATCTGAAAGCAAGTGGCTGAAAGGTGGTCCGGAGTTCCCATGTGGAGGTAGGTTTTGGAATCCCCTCTGGTGAGTTCAAATAGGAGCATGATCTGGAGCAACCGTGGACTCTTAGAAGGTGACCTAGATTACTTCATTTAACCTAGATTCTCTTACCATGTCTTGAGTTGGCCTCCTTGTAGGCACAAAGATTTGCGGGCACCTGCTTTGCCACATTGGCTGAACATGTGAGCTGAGCTGTGTCTGTCAAAAATCCTGTCTACATCTGTCTATTTACTGCAAGTGGGTCAGTCAAGGGCAGAACCTGGGTTGGTGCAACACATCTGACTTTAACTGAAAATTTCACTTAGCTAGATTCAGGGGACCTGAATTTATTGCCTTATTTTTTTATATTTCATTTCCAACATTAATACTTTTATTTGTTACTCTGTTCTTCTAAGGATAAAGTATGTAAGAAAAAGCTTTCAGTTCTTTGTAATCAGGATGCTGCTGCTGCTGCTGCTGCTAAGTCACTTCAGTCGTGTCCAACTCTGTGCAACCCCATAGACGGCAGCCTACCAGGCTATTCCGTCCATGGGATTTTCCAGGCAAGAGTACTGGAATGGGTTGCCATTGCCTTCTCTGTGTAATCAGGATAAATTATTTGTGATACATTATTATCTCCACATTATCTACTTGGTCATAACTTCCTCTCAAGAATGTTTCTTGAGAACATTATGAATAATAGTGTACAAAAAATTTTTTTTTAATTCTGCTAGTGAAAATGCATTAAAGTAGCTAATAATCCCAATTGAAGAGAGTAAGATTGACTCTGCAGGATGGATGGTATTAACCAACTCCACCAGCAGTAAAGCATTTCACAGTGTTTTGCTAATGTGGGAATCTTGACGTATGGTGTTGACAGGTAAGGACGTTAGAAAAAGATAATAATCTTTAATTTTAAAAAACCATGATTTGATTTTAAAATCACTGCTATTTAGGACCCAGAATATTTTCATTTAATGACTATGCAGTGTGATAAAAAAAATCCAATTCTCTTCTATTTTTTAAAAATCAAATATGCATACAGCCTAGACAGTATCTGAGATACTATCATTCCTGCTGTGTAGTTTTGTCCTTTTCTTAAATGATTTTGAAGGCAAAAGATCAAACACAATTGAATTCTGAAGTGAAGAAAACTATTTTCCTGAAATGCTCAAAGGAGGAATGCTCAGCAAGAATGAATTAGTGAAGCAGAAAGACCAAGCTGAGTAGACGGTAGGAGGCGTGGACAGTGGGGTGATGCTGGATCAGCCACTTCAGGAGGAGCAGACAGAAACAGCAGGAGGCCCCAAACCAGAAACTGGCACAATCGCATTAGAAGCAGATGGGAATTACATTGAACAAGAAGGGCTTCTCATGTGGTGTTAGTGGCAAAGAACCCACCTGCCAATGCAGGAGACTTAAGAGATGTGGGCTCGATCCCTGGGTCAGGTCGATCCGCTGGAGGAGGGCATGGCAACCCATTCCAGTATTCTTGCCTGGAGAATCCCATAAACAGATGAGCCTGGCAGGCTATAGTTCACGGGGCACAAAGAGTCAGACACAACTGTATTGATTTAGCATGCACCTCATTCTAAAAAAGAATTTCTACTTTTTCATGATAATGTCAATAATAAAACTTGCATTAGTACATAAAAGTCTATTCCTTTACAATGTCAAGAAGCAAGGAAAGGAGACTGCATTACGAACAGAAGCAATCCATTCAATAGACCACGGAAGAAATAGCAGAGGGGTGTTTTCACTCTGTTAACCCAGGAGTAGAGGGTGGTGGTCCCACAGAGCTCTGAGGGTTCTATACTCTGGTGCCTCAGGACAGGCAGAGGCAAATTTTGCTTCAGAAAATTTTGAATCTCCAGTTACCATGATTTCTTGTTCAACTACTTTCATTTCCCTACATCTTTGCATCCCAGGGGCCACTGGACTGAGTGGTTCCTATTGTGCCAATAAAGAGGAAAATAGAAGCTCCTCCACCTCCAAGTCAAGTTAGGTCTCCACTCAGCACAGCTAACTGTTTTCCCAAGGGTGGTGGCCTCACTAGTGACACTGACCTGCCGCGGGTCTTTGGAGATTAGAGCAGTGGTAGCTAGTGGGCGTCTGGGAATAAGAAATCCCCCCATGGAAGCAGTGAGCTCTCAACTCTGGCATAGCTGTTGCAGATGGTTTTGGGAGTCTCACTCACGGGCAAAGTCAGTCCCAAGGAACCCTCTTACACTTGTGTGTTGAATAGGAGTAGCAGAGGGAGAATTTCCTATCTGTGTATTCGCCTGGATGGATTCAATCCAAAGAGCAAAGACAGTCAAGCTTGGGTATGCACTGGGTGCTTTTCCTTTCTCCTCCCTTTGGGACCCCACTTTCAGAGTTGGTTGGAAGTAGGAATCCTCCTAAGAATTATTTATCCAAGCTGCCTAACAAGCTGCCCAGCCTCTTAATGGGAAGGATTTGCACTGATCTCTGACCCTGGTCTCCGGTGATCACAAAGTAGCCTCTTGAATGGAAATACTGCACATTGTTATTATCTACAGGACCGTGCCAGTGATGAACAAGGCTATTGCTTCTCCAGGCTAAATGTCTTTTCTTCAACTAAATTATCTCCACCCTTAGGTGTCATAACAGGACTTGAGATTTTGAATGGAGTGATCGCCAGTATTCTTGCTGGCTCTCAAGTTCTGTTTTCTAAGCTTGTAACTGAAATGAAAATGAACATCACAGTTGTTTGGAGGGTATAATTATGAATTGAAAATTGAATGCCAAGTGAAGTCTCAGTCTTCAACTAGGACACAAAACTCCTCACATTAAGTTGTCCTCTATTCCTGATGATTTTCCTTTTAATTAAAATGCAGCCTGATAGGCAGAATCATGGGGCCCATGAAGCAGTTATGTGATTCACTCAACCATTTATATGCATGTGTGACCTATTTAGCTTTTAAAATCCTATTCAGTGCCCAAAAAACAACATCAGAGAATTCAAACAAAAGCTCGCAGGGAGTCCCATAATGAGACTGTTGTGATTATTCCAGTGATTAGCCCATTTCCTCCCTCTTTAGTAATTTCATTTAGAAAAGTAGTCATTTTAAGAACAACTAGATTTTCTTTATTGCTTTTCTAGTTTACTGTGAAATTGGCAAGTGGCCAACCGTCTGTGAAACTGCAATCATTACTATTACTTAAAATTTATCAAACCTCTTGAGGTACTATGGAAGCAATTTTCCTTGCCTACAAAGACAAGGCCAAGAAAGGCAGGAATGAGACCTAACGTTGCACAAAAGTAGGTATCACCCCATGTCTCAATCTTTTAGCCCCATATCCCAGAAATGGAGTTTGTGGACACTGTGGAGGGAAATGTCGGGTGCAAGAGGCTTTCGAGCCGCTGCCATTCACCATTTCTTGAAATGATGGGTGTGTTGCCCTTGAAAGTAATTTACTTCTGAATAATTCGTATCCTTTAGCCTTGCATATTTCTCTCTTGTTCTTTCACATTTTTACACACTGAGCAATGGCACAGTGAAGATGTTTGGGAAATTACCACTGGAATTCCTCTCACTTCACTGCCCGTGGCCACAGATGTTACCAAGGAAGAAGGCTGAACCGTAAGATGAGAACCTAGGCCAGGGCGGCCCTCCAGGAGTGAGAATCCAATAACGTTATCACCGCTGTAGGCAGGCGGTCATCCTGACGTTTTCCCTCAGACAGCGACATCTAGTGGCCAAGAGTCCTAGCCATCCACGGTGCTGCCAAAGTTCCCAGGGGCAGGGAGGTAATGGTGTATGCCTCTTAGAGCCAGGGTAACCACACAGCCAGGTTCTTCTGCAACAGACTGGGTCTATGGACCCGTTGTCCAGGCATAATTATTAAAACTGCCTGTTTGACGTATTGGATAATGAATTACACAGCCTACTTACTGCCTGATTGTAGTGCTCTCATCTATTCAGTGACAGGACATATTTTTAGCCAGTGTCACTGTGGGATAATGAGTTTGGGAAGATTACTTCCCATTGTGTAAAGTAATATTTATCGTTATCCGTTCTGAAATTATCTTCCAAGCATTATGGGATGGTTCCCAGCTCTAATGCTGAAGCCTGGTGAGCAAGCTCATTTTCATGCTTTTTAGATTCATCTACACCAGGCCTTTGTCTACCCAGATGGACGCCCCTAATTTTAGTCTATCCCCAGGGACCTCCTCCTTCTGATCATTAGTTTCCCTTGTTAATCAGGCTGCAGTAGTGTTTGGAGGAGACTCGCCTGGCTGTCTAAAAAGTGACACGCAATGCCTTGTCCTTTCAGGCACTAACGAAAGGCCATCTGGTAGGTGTGGGGCTTTCCAGCTGTATTATAATTTTTTTTGAATTAAACACTTCTGACCACATAGAGAATAAAGGGCAGAGACTGAGTAGGTGGCCCATAGTGAATCCTCTGTTAATGTTTGCAGGGAAAAAAAGAGAAGAAAAGAAATCAAGGTAAAAAGGAAGAGAAGAAAAAAAGAACAGTGAACATAATTCAGAAGCAATGTTATGAATTCAGAGACACTATTTGCAAGGGAAAAATGAGCTTCACTGTGTTGTTTTTTATCCCAAAGTCAACCTGAAGGAACAGCCTAACGTTTTAAAGGTTTGTTAAAAAATTCAAAGCTGATTTAAGTGAATCTCATAATTTCTGCTTTTCCAGGAATAGGATTTTTTTTTTTTAAAGTACTTAACAGAAGTTGAAGAAAAAAGGGGAACATTTTGTAATACATATCTTACCCTTGTACTTTCTGTTTTTGATTTAGGAGTAAGATTCCATTAAAAAAAAAAAAAGATATATGACAGATTTCCCTGTTTTTCATGGGGGGCTTGAAAAGAGATTATCCAGTCCAGCCTTACTGCAGATGTTACAATCTTTCTTCCTATGAAACATCAAGAGAAGGTAACACTTAACAGGTCCTATGCTGAATCTGACATGTTTCTCTTTCCCTTCATGCTAATCATCACAAAAACCGTTCAAGTACAGCCTGAACTTCCCTTTGTAAGAACTTCTAAGCATTTAGGAAACCAAGTTCCTTCTCTTAAGAAAATTATAATTCACTGGGAACACAATCCAAACATGAGATATGTGTTTACTGTGTATACTATTTGGACTCTAATCATTTAGAATTGCTGGACGTTTAGACATAGACTAGACTGAAGTTCAACTGTATTTCATTTTTGATCAAAGAGTTTATTAAATAAAAATAAAGCATACTTTACAGAAAGAGTTATATTTCTCAAGGAAAAAGCTATTTTTAAACTGAGTCACATTGTTTTTGTTAAGCGCTGTTTTGTACTATACTATTTATAGAAGCAGATCACAGTGGATCTCTACTTAAGAGTCCTTTATAAAGGCTGTATGCGACTGTTCCTTTTTTCCTGCAAAATGAGTTTTTCTTTTAAAAAGATTTTAAATATATAACTCAGACATACAGTCTTTCAGCTCATTTAATTTTTGAGATCTGATTATGAACATAAATGACAAAAAGTGTAAATTTCTATACCACCATCTCTAAGTATTTAAGAGTTATTGGAAGACTACAATTAGTGGTGGGGGAGGACATGGAAACCCACTCCAGTATTCTTGCCTGGGAAATCCCATGGACAGAGGAGCCTGGTGGGCTACACAGTCCATGGGGTCACAAGAGTGGGACATGACTTAGGGACTAAACAACAGCAACAGTTAGTGGAGAAGTAACCATGACAATACTGTGTACATTCAGAGCAGAAACATAAACAGCCCTGCTTTAGAAATGTCGTGCTCTTTCTTTATGCCTGGCATTGTGCCGAAGGCAGCATACAAAGAACTTTCTTCTTTATGAGGAACGGTTTCTTGAGGGTAAATTTATAATTGCCCTACATATGTTTTAAATGTGGGTTTAGAGGTTGTAGCTGCTGTCTCCTTAAGTACTCATCAAATAATTAATTTTTCAAATTACAAACATGTTTAATTTGGCTTTTTGAAGCTACAGCTCTGAGACCAACTGTGCCCTTCCTAATTTGGAAATATTTTCTTTCTGGTTTTTATTTTGACATGTACCCTGCTATCTCCTTTCGTTGCTATTTCTAGCATCCCATGAGGGCTGCTTCCCCGGTTGTCATAGAGCAGACAAACACTCACGAAAACCAAGAACTTGGTGCTTTCATAAAGCATTTATTTTTATTTGAAAACATTATACAGGCATTACATTGCCACAGCCAGTCCATAGGGGAGCATGCAAATATCAAAAATGGAGAGTTTGTTCAACTTATTGGTGTCAATTTCCTTTTTTGGTTCATACTTTCCATTTGCAGTGTTGGGATTAGTGTGCTTTGTTATTTATGTGGCTTGACAGTAGAATCCTACCCATGGGGTAAAAATCTGTACTGGTAGCTAGCTGGGGACTACTAAGTGGTTACAAATCAAAAACAAACCCCAAACGAACAATACTACACGCTTGTCAAAAGGTTAATAGCACAAGTTAGCAATATCTAAACTAAACATTGAAACATTTTCATGGGACACAGTGGTGCCAATTTTTCCATCGCTTGGTCTTCCTGGTTGTGCATTTCAGAGTGTGGAGCTGTGGGAAGGTGTGACCAAGGTGAGCGCGAGCCCCAGTGCAAGTTGTCATGGAGTAAGTGAGGACCACCACTTATCTCGAGCGAGACTTAGGAGAGCTATGGTTTGCTTACCCAACCAAATTCTATACAAATTGCTAAAGTCTCATTTGTGGAAGAGAGAGTTATGGTAGATTGAAAAGCTGAAATTCTTGCTGGTGTCTACTGAGGTTATGAAATTCCAGAAACTCAAAACAGCTAGAGTTAATGATGTCCTACTCCCATTTCCTACCCCATTCCCAAAGGGATGATGTCTTAACACAGAAAAAGAGTTTGTTTCTTGCTATTGTCTTTTTTTTTTTTCCCCCAAAAGGCCAATCTGGAACTCCTGATTCATGGGATGAATCTCAGACAATTCGAGTATGTTATCAGCCATTCTAAATGGAGAAGAACCAACACAGTGAGGCACCCCAGTGACATGAAAGTCTTGTGTACAAGGACATGGGATGATAAAGGGTATATAGTGAATTTACCTTAACATTCACACTTGGTTTCCATACAATTTGGAGTCAGTTAAAAAACATCCTAGGAAACAATTCACATGGCAACCTGTAGCCATCCATTGACTGCAAACTTTTTTGAAATTTAAAAAAAAATTTGCATCCACTGAGTTGACTTGGAAATACTCTCATCCACTTATTTCTCTTAAGATTTTACTAGGTGTCTACAAATTAGTGTCATAAAAATGAACAAAAAAAGATGAAAATATTTGGCTGAAAATAAATACTAAAAATGTAATAAATCAAACAAATTATGCAAACCAAAGGAATGTAAACACAAAAATAAAACCACAGTCTTTAAAGGTCTTCAGATCTGAATGGACAAAATAGTCAGAGAAAGGTATTTAATTGGTTTGACAGGTAGCAGAGAGCAAACATTGGCAAAGTTCTTTTGATTTGATACAGCTTTAATGTTGATTTTTTTCACCAGAAATAAAACAGGCTTCTAAGCGGGCTGAATGGAGATGAGCATAAAATTTGCATATCAGGAAAGATAACTTGTCTGCTCCAACTCCAAGGCAGGACTACCTGTCCCCAGGGTAGAGGGCAGACAGAGGTGCCACGTGGGTGCTGACTGACAGAATGGGACACTTTTGCGGGTCTATTTAGGGCTTGTTCAGGCTAGTATGGGAATCCTGACTAAGCTGCAATCAGTTCTCTACCTTACAGAGACTCCACTGGAGTTTTGCTTTGCTTACTTAACTTGAACTGATTTGAATTGCCCAAAGTTTCATAATCATTTGTTTTTCCTTTACAAATCCTGTAACTCTATCGAGGATCTTTCTGAACGATACTGAAGCCAGCCAAACGTAAAGACTATTGCATGTACTGATAGGGAGAAAGAGAATCTACTGTAAATCACAGAGCTCTGTGGTGTTTCTTGATTTTCTGCATTTGAAGAAAGAGCTATTGTAAAGGCAACAAAATTAGATTAGTGACATACCCCTCAAAGCCTTATCAGGACCCTGGAATATTCTCTGTATCCATAAGAATGCTGCTATTGAATGGATGCCAAATATGACCAAAAATGCCAGACTTCTCATTGGTGAGATTTTTACTACTACACAGTGGCTGTATCAGATGAGCTGTTGTCAGAGGCTGTGCCACAGCAGCACCCTGACTTTGTTGGGAGGCCAGACAACCAATGATATCCCACAGTCAAGCTAATTTCCATGCCGGTATATTTCAAAAAGGGTGTCACACAAAAGGGCAGAGGACCATGGCTTTTTCCAATGCCTTGATTGAACTCCATATTATCACTAAAGAAATCTAGAGGGAAAAGGAAAATTAATATTTTTTTTTTGGAAGAGGGAACATAGGAAGGGGCAGAAAGATTTTTTTAAAAAAGATATTACCCTAAGCACAAGTGATATTACGCTGGGGTTTCCCATAAGCCACAGAAATGGAACATTCCTTATCCTGTTATTACAGGGACTTGATTAGCAGAATCATGAGTTGCAACAGAAAGGCAATGGCCTGGAGTAATCCGAGGTTGAAATATAAAAAGGCTAAAATGTTTGTTTTATATCTATTCCTAGAATAGAGAATTATATGGTCAGTTGCCACTCCCCACAAGGGTCACAGCACGAAATACATTGAGCAGGCGATCCGACAGGTAAGAGGGAACCATGAGCCCCCAGGTGCCTAGGATAAGGAAGCGTCGCAGGGCGGGGCTCCTGTGGCATGCAGCACTCGGAGAAGGTGCACAAAAATAAAGTGTGATTCTTAAAAAGTGACTTGCCATAGAAAAGTGGGAGTGATGCTAACTACATGTGGGTCTGGCGAGAGTTCCCATCAGGAGTACAAAACCTCCTCCTGAAAGTCGCTATCATAACAGTAACCATAATCATACAAACAGTAACACTTGCTTTTGATTCAAACATTTTCACAGTAATTAATGTGGATGGGGGGTGGTGGTGTATGTGTGTGTGTGACCAGGATACACCCTAGGGAGGCATCCCTCCAGGTGGATCAGAGCCTGCATCTCCAGGGATGTTTAGCGTGTGCCTCTTACAGACTTTCGGATTTGCTACCTTGCAGTCCACCTCTGTAAACTGCACCTAATAAATACCTTTCTCTATGTACAAAACAGAGATGACGGGCGGACACACAGCCGTGGAGGTGTCCTCAGTGGTCAGGGAGGGTGTCATCCTAGGCCACGCGCACATGGGGCTCATCTTCGGTCTCCTGGCCCAGGCTGGTGTAGGTGACCGAAGGCTCCACCTGAGCTGTGGCTGGTAAGTCCACGACGGGTCCCGAAGGGTTGCGGAACTGCTTGTAAACCCGGGGGTCCTGGGCTATGTACGTGGAGGTGGACGAGTAGAGCACCAGCCCGAGGAGGATGGTGAAGAAAGACAGGAGATACAGTCCTGAAAACTGAACAACACAACAGCCAAGTCACTTAGCAGCCAGAGCCAAACTATGTACACAGGACTGAGAGGGAGAGAGACAGAGTGGGGCCGTCTGCTCTCGTGACAGGCAGCTTGATGAGTCCACCAAAGATCTTGATGGAAGATGAATGTTCTCTTTTACCCTGGCTTGGTCTTATTGATTCTCCTTATCTTTTTTCTTGATTCTGTGGCTAACACAGAGGAACATTTAGCTAATTGTCTCTAAAGCACCCGTCCGAGTTACCTGATGTGGGATAGCTAATCACGTTAAAAGCAAAAAACTCTCCAGTATCACTCAATAAAGAGTTGATTGTTTGTGGCTTCATTAAACACAGAAGAAATATACATGCACCACTTACGGTTGTAATGAAGCCATAAACACCGAGTCCTTCACTGACACAGCTGCACCAGGCACTTTCGTTTCACCTTAATCCAATTCAGACACTATTTGTCTTCTGAGTAGGAATTGTTATTGACTTTGGTAACTGTCTTTGTAAGATTAGATTATCCTTGGATAGAAAGAAATAGTATACCCTGCCATTCTTGCTCCACTAATCTAAAACCAAAACCAAACAGGAATGGATATATAGTGTTGTGTTTCTAAACTACTGCTTGGCAACTCAGAGTTTTGTGGGGAAAAAGAAAGAAAATATTGGTGTATAGAACTTCTCTGAGAATTTGCATATGTTTTTTTTAAAAAACTATACCTTCTGGGCTTTCTTGAGTAGTTATTATGGAATTACTTGAGTAGTCAGTGGGAGAGAGGGAGGTGACACCTCGAGTATTGCCATGGTAACAACGTGAGTGTTGCCATTTCTGTTGTTTCAGTCATTCATTCACTCCTTCATTCATCCACTATGCCTTCTCTGTATCAAACATTCAACTATGTACTGAGGAAACAGAAATGAAAACATATTGTCCTTACTACCAAAGACTGAATAGTCTCAGTGGAGAACCAGAGGTACAGATAGAAAAAATAATACAGTGCACTTATGGCATGCTGATTCTCATTGCAGTTGATGGCAGTTGTCCTAGACTTGACCACATCCTGCATCTGTTACCCAGTCCAAGCTCACTCTGCTCATTGCACTATAGGCTAATAAATCCGAGTGCTGAGATCTTGAGGCAAGGAATACAACTTTGGAGAGCCAGCTGACCCAGAAGATGGCAGACTAATGGCTTGAAATAACCATCTTGTCGGGGCCTGGATGCCAGGTTCTTCTATGGATCAGAGATAGGGGAAGGTTAGGACACAAAGTAAACATGACCATTTAATTCTTGCAAATGTCTCCTGGAATGGCAAGCCTCAGGCAGGGGGGTGTGAGTTTTACTTCCTTACAGTCATCTCACTGGTGGTATGAAATGGAATATCTGCTATTATATCAACAGACAAAGATGCCACAGCTATCTGCAATTCCAGCTCTCCAAATGTGAACTTCTGAGCCACTCCAGTAAGCAGCAGATGAGGGGCGCCATTTCCCACACAAAGAACTCAGGAAAGTCACAGTCCTTCACAGGTGGGTAGGGTCAGGCTGTCTCCCTGTGAATCAAGCAAAGGCATCCTAGCCCAAGGGCCAGGAGGAGGAGGGGCAGGCAGGGCTCCCTGAGGCAGGCCGTTAAGTATGCCTATAATAATAAAAGCAGCAGAGCCAGAATGGATTTATACATCCATTTGGAAAACAAGAATCAATTTGATTTTCCTTTTGGGGAGAGGGGGTACCAATTACTTTATTTGAGGGAATGGTACTAAGGAAAGAACTTAAGTAGACATTTTGGTACAACTTATAGAAAAGGTGCAGTACAAATATGCATGGACTGCCTTGGTGACCAGGGACATCACCCCTGGGGCTATAGGAAGCCAGGCTGAGGAGGTTTGGCTTTCATTGTCACTGTTTCCCAGGGTGTGCTTGTCAAAGAGATACTCTGCCATGCCAGATTTGATTTTCCTATTTTATTTTTTTATGCTCATAGTCTAAAACAACCAGGCTTCCCCAGTGGCTCAGATGGTAAAGAATCTGCCCGAAATGCAGGAGACTCAGGTTTGATCCTTGGGTCGAGAAGACTCCCTGGAAAAGAGAAAGGCTACCCACTCCAGTATTCTTGCCTGGAGAATTCCATGGACAGAGGAGTCTGGTGGGGTCACAAAGAATCAGACACTGCTGAGTGACTAATACTTTCACTTTACTGAAACTAGGAGAAACTGGTAAAAAAAAAAAAATAATTGAAAGCTGGAAGAAAATAGGAAAAGGATCCAGAGAGCCTAAAAAGTTGCAATTTTGTAATAAAGAGTTATAAGATGGCTGTGGTATATGTGCTCAGTTGTCTGACTCTTTGGGATCCCATGGACTGTAGCCTGCCAGGCTCCTCTGTCTATGGAATTTTCCAGGCAAGAATACTGGAGGGGGTTGCCATTTCCTACTCCAGGGGATTGTCCCGACTCAAAGATCAAAACTACATCTCTTGTGTCGCCTGCATTGGCAGGTGGATTGTTTACCACTATGCCACAGTGTTCAATAATAGGAAAGGCAGTTTTGAAAATGGCAGACAGAAAAATTATTCGTGTGGCTAAAAGTCCTTGCTGTAATAATATTTTGTTGTTTACCTTATTCTCTCTCTCTTTTAGCACCAGCAAGGTAGTTAAGACTAAAGATCACTTTCTGATTTTCTTTCCAGAGCCTGCATCACTGCCTTTAATTCCTTTATCAATCACAGTCATATGATGATACTTCTTCAGATGGCTTGTATACTGGATTCAGCTTATAACACCGTCACTAAATTTGATTAATTCAGTTTTCCCCAATGAAAATAATTCTTTTTCTTTATGAATTTCTTTATAAAATAAGATGGAAGCAAAACAATATGGAGGTCAAGAAGAAACAGAAACCACGGACTGGTTCCAAACTGGGAAAGGAGAACATCAAGGCTGTATATTGTCACCCTGCTTATTTAATTTCTATGCAGAGTACATCATGCAAAATGCTAGGCTGGATGAAGCTCAAGCTGGAATCAAGGTTGCCGAGAGAAATATCAATAACCTCAGATATGCAGGTGACACCACATATATGGCAGAAAGTGAAGAGGAACTAAACAGCCTCTTGATGATGGTGAAGAGGAGAGTGAAAAAGCTCATTTAAAACTCAACATTCAAAAAACTAAGACCATGACATCTGGTCCCACCACTTCATGGCAAACAGATGGGGAAACAATGGAAATACTGACAGATTTTATTTCCTTGGATTCCAGAATCACTGTGATGGTGACTGTAGCCATGAAATTAAAAGATACTTGCTCTTTGGAAGAAAAACTATGACAAACCTAGACAGCATATTAAATAGCAGAGATATTACTTTGTTGACAAAGGTCCATCTAATCAAAGCTACGGTTTTTCCAGTAGTATGTGCAGATGTGAAAGTTGGACCATAAAGTAAGCTGAGTGCCAGAGAACTGATGCTTTTGAACTGTGGTGCTGGAGAAGACTCTTGAAAGTCCTTTGGACTGCAAGGAGATGCAACCAGTCAATCCTAAAGGATATCAGTCCTGAATACTCATCGGAAGGACTGATGCTGAAGCTGAAGTTCCAATACTTTGGCCACCTGATGCGAAGAACTGACTCATCGGAAAAGACCCTGATGCTGGGAAAGATTGAAGGCAGGAGGATAAGGGGACGACTAAGGATAAGATGGTTGGATGGCATCACCAACTCAAAGGACATGAGTTTGCGCAAGCTCTGGGAGTTGGTGATGGACAGGGGAGCCTGGCGTGCTGCAGTTCATGGGGTCACAAAGTTGGACATGCCTGAGTGACTGAAGAGCTTCATCCTTTACTTGAAACTTTCCCTGATGTCTCAGAAGATAAAGAATCTGCTTGTAACTCAGGAGACCCAGGTTTGATCTGGGAGTTGGGAAGATCCCTTGGAGAAGGGAATGGCTACCCATTCCAGTATTCTTGCCTAGAGAATTCCATGGACAGAGGAGCCTGGTGGCCTACAGTCCATGGGATCACAGAGTTGGACACAACTGAGTGACTAACATTTTCACTTCACTTTCAACAAATGAAATGAACTTGTTCCTAACAGTAGCAACATTTCAAATATTTTGATACTTTCATTTTCAAAAAACCCTCATGCATCTCCAGTTTCAAATGGGAAACTTGCAAGGGAGGTTTTGGGTGTGAGGCTGCCTCTGTTGCAGCAGATGGAGGCAGAGAGATTAAGAATGGAGCTCTGAGATTAGAAATGCATTCTATCCACAAACTGGATTCAAATCCTAGCTCCACTCCTCTCTGTCATTTTGGACAAGTTTCTTTCCGGGTCCAAGTTCCTTATCAGTACAGTGGGGATAATTGTGCCTACTGTATAGAGTGGTTATAAGGATAAAATTAGGTAAAGCATGTGAAGCACTTATCCTAGTGCCTACCTCACAGTGAGGATTCAATCTACATGGACTCCACTGTAATCATCAATGACTGTATGTACCAGTGCTACCGTATTTTTATATAATCATTGATTAAATTGCCTTTCTTTTATAGGCTCTTGACTACAGGACTGTGTCTTTCTTGACCAGTGTCAAGTACAGAGTCTGGCATAGTGTGTGTGTTGTGAGTCGTGTCCAACTCTTTGTGACCCCGTGGACTATAGCCCCAGGTTCCTCTGTTCATGCAATTCTCCAGGCAAGAATACTGGAGTGGGTTGCCATTTCTATACCTATTAAGTTTTATTTGCTCTTTGCTTACAGTTTGAATGAATTAATGCATTTATTTATTATTTCGGTATTAAACATCTAAGTTGAGATTTAATAATCAAATGACTTTAACAGGCCTAAATCTATATGACTAGAAAACCACATGGTTTGAAAGCCATTTCAATGTACTTTTACAAATATATTGACTAGATTATGTGAGGAAGTGGACAATTTTTAAAGGAGGCATTCTTTTTATATTGACTGAAAGATGGCAGGGGTGAGCAGATGGCAGGGGAAAGCAGAAAGGAACATGGGAAACCTTCAGAGAGCTATGCAGTAGGATATGACGTGACCATGGGCTAAGGCTCTACTTTTACTGGATGTGTGTACCAACCTCCAGGAGGAGCTGGTTTTTCCTTCCTTCCTTGAGCATGAACGTCAAAAGATGTCTTTTACGATGTATGCCTCTTTGTAACATGGCTTTTACAAGGTTCCTGACGTTGGGCTCTGATTGTTTTTGTTCAGTGACCCCACTTGGACCTATTAATGATCAGAACTAATTGTGATTTAATAGGTAATGAAAAGCTAAAAGATTCTCTTAGCTCTTAAGGAGAGACATATGGTAGTTTTCTCTCCAAAAGCACAAAGATTCAACAGATAGAAATGATCACTTGTGAGAGGTAGAGGAAAGACCTGGAAAAGAACAGTTGTTGATGGGTTTCTTAGGAAAGTGGGGTTCAGGGGAATGAGACTTGCAGCTCCTGCAGCTATCTGAGAAAAAGGAAAGGTTTAGATTTAAATTCAATTTAGGTCTAACTTATAGAGGTGACTGTGGCTCAGATCATGAACTTCTTATTGCCACATTCAGACTTAAATTGAAGAAAGTGGGGAAAACCACTGGACCATTCAGGCATGACCTAAATCAAATCCCTTATGATTATACAGTGGAAGTGAGAAATAGATTTAAGGGACTAGATCTGATGGACGGAGTGCCTCATTAACTATGGACCAAGGTTCGTGACACTGTACAGGAGATAGGGATCAAGACCATCCCCAAGAAAAAGAAATGCAAAAAAGCAAAATGGCTGTCTGAGAAGGCCTTACAAATAGCTGTGAAAAGAAGAGATGTAAAAATCAAAGGAGAAAAGGAAAGATACACCCATTGGAATGCAGAGTTCCAAAGAATAGCAAGGAGAGATAAGAAAGCCTTCTTTGGCGATCAATGCAAAGAAATAGAGGAAAACAATAAAATGGGAAAGACTAGAGATTGCTTCAATAAAATTAGAGATACCAAGGGAACATTTCATGCAAAGATGGGCTCGATAAAGGACATAAATGGTATGGGCCTAACAGAAGCAGAAGATATTAAGAAGAGGTGGCAAGAATACACAGAAGAACTGTACGAAAATGATCTTCATGACCCAGATAATCATAGTGATGTGATCATTCACTTAGTGTCAGACATCCTGAAATATGAAGTCAAGTGGGCCTTAGGAAGCATCACTATGAACAAAGCTAGTGGAGGTGATGGAATTCCAGTTGAGCGGTTTCAAATCCTAAAAGATGATGCTGTGAAAGTGCTGCACTCAATATGCCAGCAAATTTGGAAAACTCAACAGTGGCCACAGGACTGGAAAAGGTCAGTTTTCATCCCAATCCCAAAGAAAGGCAATGTCAAAGAATGCTCAAACTACCGCACAATTGCACTCATCTCACATGCTAGTGAAGGAATGCTCAAAATTCTCCAAGCCAGGCTTCAGCAATACATGAACTGTGAACTTCCTGATGTTCACGCTGGTTTTAGAAAAGGCAGAGGAACCAGAGATCAAATTGCCAACATCTGCTGGATCATGGCAAAAGCAAGAGCGTTCCAGAAAAAAAATCTCTTTCTGCTTTATTGACTATGCCAAAGTCTTTGACTGTGTGGATCACAATAAACTGTGGAAAATTCTGAAGGAGATGGCAGTAACAGACCACCTGACCTGCCTCTTGAGAAACCTATATGCAGGTCAGGAAGCAACAGTTAGAAATGGACATGGAGCAACGACTGGTTCCAGATAGGAAAAGGAGTACGTCAAGGCTGTATATTGTCACCCTGCTTATTTAACTTCTCTGCAGAGTACATCATGAGAAGTGCTGGGCTGGAAGAAGCACAAGCTGGAATCAACATTGCTGGGAGAAATATTAATAACCTCAGATATGCAGATGACACCACCCTTGTGGCAGTAAGTGAAGAAGAATTAAAGAGCCTCTTGATGAAAGTGAAAGAGGAGAGTGAAAAAGTTGGCTTAAAGCTCAACATTCAAAAAACTAAGATCATGGCATCCAGTCCCATCACTTCATGGGAAATAGATAGGGAAACAGTGGAAACAGCGGCTGAGTTTATTTTGGGGGGCTCCAAAATCACTGCAGATAGTGACTGCAGCCATGAAATTAAAAGACGCTTACTCCTTGGAGGGAAAGTTATGACCAATCTAGACAGCATATTAAAAAGCAGAGACATTACTTTGTCAACAAAGGTCAATCTAGTCAAGGCTGTGGTTTTTCCAGTAGTCATGTATGGATGTTAGAATTGGACTATAAAGAAAGCTGAGTGCAGAAAAATTGATGCTTTTGAACTGTGGTGTTGGAGAAGACTCTTGAGAGTCCCTTGGACTGCAAGGAGATCCAACCAGTCCAGCCTAAGGGAGATCAATCATGAATATTGATTGGAAGGACTGATGATGAAGCTGAAACTCCAATACTATGGCCACCTGATGCGAAGAGCTGACTCATTGGAAAAGACCCTGATGCTGGGAAATATTGAGGGCAGGAGGAGAAGGGGATGACAGAGGATGAGATGGTTGGATGGCATCACGGATTCAATGGACATGAGTATGGGTAAACTCCGGTAGCTGATGATGGACAAGGAGGCCTTGGATGCTGCGGTTCATGGGGTTGGAAAGTTGGACATGACTGAGTGACTGAACTGAACTGTAGAACTGAGGAAGCTTAGTGAAAATACAAGTGGAAACAGGGAGAAAATAAGGTCCAACTAGAAAGGCAAAAGATATAGGAAAAGAAAATTTCTCAATAGCTAGGAGGAAACAGGACTGAAAAACTTGGATTAGCCATCCCCCCATATAATTCTTTTCTATGTTCACTTAACATGTATTTTTTTCCTCTTTGTCTCAGTTTGTGTATGTACACACACAACACACATACCTCAGAGCCACTATGGCTGACCTGATAGGCTCTGCCTTGTGAACTTTTCTCTAAAAAATTTTTTTTACTTTTAGTTTATTTGAATGATATAAAATATTTAGTTAAAACCACAAAAGGCAAAAAAGGAATGAAACATAAAAATAGGGACAAAAATCAAAGGCAAGGAATAGAAAATAGTAACAAACATGGCAGACAATAATTCAATTATATCAATAATCACTTTAAACATCAATGATCCAAATACATTCTGAACTTTTCTTGAGAGAAGCTGAGTAGCCTGAGAGAATAGCATCCCTGAAGGCTTCTCATGTATGGCAGATGAGCAAAGGACAACACTTCCCAGCCTCCTGTGGTTCCAAGGCTACATATGAAGAGTGGAGGAACAAAATACCACGTCAGTCAGTCAATTCAGTCATTCAGTCGTTCTGACTCTTTGCGACCCCATGGACTGCAGCACGCGAGGCTTCCCTGTCCATTATCAACTCCCGGAGTCTACTCAAACTCATGTCCATTGAGTTGGTGATGCCATCCAAACAACTCCCCTGTCGTCCCCCTCTCCTCCTGCCTTCAATCTTTCCCAGCATCAGGGTCTTTTCAGATGAGTCAGTTCTTCGCATCAGGTGGCCAAAGTATTGCAGTTTCAGCTTCAACATCAGTCCTTCCAATGAATATTCAGGATTGATTTTCTTTAGGATGGAGTGGTTGGATCTCCTTGCAGTCCAAGGGACTCTCAAGAGTCTTCTCCAACACAACAGTTCAAAAGCATCAATTCTTTGGCACTCAGCTTTCTTTATAGTCCAATTCTCGCATCCATACACGATTACTGGAAAAACCATAGCTTTGACTAGATGGACCATTGTTGGCAAAGTAATGTCTCTGCTTTTTAATATGCTGTCTAGGTTGGTCATAACTTTTCTTCCAAGGAGCAAGTATCTTTTAATTTAATGGCTGCAATCACCATCTGCAGTGATTTTGGAGCCCCCCAAAATAAAGTCTGTCACTGTTTCCATTGTTTCCCCATCTATTTGCCATGAAGTGATGGGACTGGATGCCATGATCTTAGTTTTCTGAATGTTTAGCTTTAAGCCAACTTTTTCTTTCTCCTCTTTCACTTTTATCAAAAGGCTCTTTAGTTCCTCTTCACTTTGTGCCATAAGGGTGGTGTCATCTGCATATCTGAGGTTATTGATATTTCTCCCAGCAATCTTGATTCCAGCTTGAGCTCTATCCAGTCTGGCATTTTGCATGATGTACTCTGCATAGAAGTTAAATAAGCAGAGTGACAATATACAGCCTTGACGTACTCCTTTTCCAATTTGGAACCAGTCTGTTGTTCCATGTCCAGTTCTATCTATTGCTTCTTAACTTGCATACAAATTTCTCAGGAGATAGGTCAGGTACTCTGGCATTACCATCTCTTTAAGAATTTTCCACATTTTGTTGTGATCCACACAGTCAAAGGCTTTGGCATAGTCAATAAAGCAGAAAGAGATGTTTTTCTGGAACGCTCTTGCTTTTTCAATGATCCAGCAGATGTTGGCAATTTGATCTCTGGTTCCTCTGCCTTTTCTAAATCAAGCTTGAACATCTGATCACGGTTTGAGTACTGTTGAAGCCATGCTCAGAGAATTTTGAGCATTACTTCGCTAGCATGTGAGGTGAGTGCAATTGTGTGGTAGTTTGAGCATTCATAGCTCAAGGACAACATCACTGGTAAAACTTCAAAAGACAAGTTACCTTGACCAAACAAAGGGGCTCTATTGGATATGAGCCTGCCATGGAAACCTGAGAATGGTTAAGAGTTGAAACTGGTTTCTCAGCTGCATAAGGAAGCTGCTCAGAAATGAATTCAAGGATATTTCTAGGTCTTAGACATGGTTTCTGACCTGCAGGTATTTCAGGTACACAAAGAATATGTGGCCACAATAATCATATCCTCTCTAGTTCTTATTCGTCTTTTAAAGAGATACAATCAAACCATTCTACATTAAAAAATTTTTTTAATTGAATTTTTTAAAAACTTGTTTTTTGGGGGCCACACCATGAGGCATGTGGAATTTTAGTTCCCTGACCAGGGATTGAACCCACATCACCTGCACTGGAAGCATGGAGCCCTAACCCCTGGACCACCAGGAAAGCCCCCACTTTCCACATTTTAAACTGTTAATTAGAAAATACCTAGGATGGTAGTTCTGGGAATCCACAAATTTAGCAGCTGCTTTAGAAGTCAATGCAACCATGGGTAAATGGAATGATGGAGGGTTACACACACAGGCTGGTAAAGGTGAGGTTTAATAGCTGCTGGGAAGAATTTCTGCGTATGGAGACTGGCCTGGCATTTTCAGCAGCAAGTTATGCCTGGGAAGAATTAGACTTTTCATGAAATTTGTGAAACTGACCTGAATATTCTGCACATAAAGCACAGGTTCCTCTCCTTAGTACTACCACTCTCTGTGATATGAAATGCCTATATAAAGATAAGCTACTGGTATATCTAATTGGGATTTCTAAACCAAAAAAAAAAAAAGAAAAAATGAGCCCAAGACTATTTCAAACAGAACCAGATTTCATAGTTTGGAGATCTTAGGTACCAGGGTAGTTTAAAGATTCATCAGTGACAAAGTTGGGCAAAATACCAATCAAAAGAATGAATCATAATTAATGATAATGCTGCTGCCATGGAATTTTTAAGTCCCAATATTATGCATAGGTGAAATTGGGTTTTATAACTAAATTGCCCGAGGAGCCCAAGGTCTTGAGTCCCCACTTGATATGTGCTTTGAAAGGTGGACCCTGAGGACCACAGCTGACCTTCTGAGCGTCCTGGGGCAGGAAGGAGAAGATGGATTATCAATGACGACACGTCTCTTAGCAGCTGTGTGAATCTCAGGGGTCTGTAGACCACAACTTGAACCTGGGAGTGGAACAGTAGGGAGAGAACCAGAGGCAGCTGGCCATTGCTGGGCAGGCTGCAAACTGTGTCCTCACTGGGATCCTGTGACAAAAGGCCCTGCCTGGTTCTGATCTATTGCTCCTGAGCCTGAGCCAGCTGCTATTCAGGGCGAGGAAACTAGACAGACCTGCCTCCGCAGAAACGCCAACATAAACACGCTGGTACTTGACCTCTTAATTTTGGCTCTGCCCTAACCTAACAAGATCACTTTTATTATTATTAAGGGCACTAAAAATGCAGAAGTTCTGCTCCTGGGTTTACTGAGCTGGAAATAAACTGCCCACAAAGGCCTGAGCTTTTTCAAATTCTTTGGATCTGCTTCACTATTGCTTTATCTCCTACTCTTGTCTCCTTTTATTTCTCCTCTTTTTCTTTTTACTTCATTTTTTTAAAGGAAAAAAAAGGGGGGCTAAATTTCTCTGGCTACATTTTGCAATACCTCTTTATTCTGAGTCATAGCACAGAAAATATTAAATGTGGCATGGCACACGACAGACACCAAAATTGGTTGTTTTTAGGGACTAAGAATACTGACCTCCAAGCCTGGTTCCACATGCTTTCTCCAATTGGGAGAAAAGAGATAACCCCAAATTCATGCTAATCTAATCAAGACAGAAAATAAGTTAATAAGTGCCTTAGTTAAAATGCCAAATGGTCTTTCAATCCATATCAGAAAACTAAGACATTGCTAAGGTTTAAATATCTGGGAAACAAACTTACCCTCCAAGAATCTTATTGTTAAGGAGAGAAGCAGCAGCCAGGGCCCTTGCCTCTCCGTGGCCTGAGGCTGTCACTCATTTCAAGCCTATACCCCCACTGTAATCTGAGTTCAGTTTATGATGCCTTCTGTTTGGTTTGCAAAACCAATTCATTTGGCAGTGTAATCTGTGCAGCCAATCACATCTAAGGCCAATAAGGGTTCTTTTACACGCAAATATCTTCCCCTGTGGGTAATTTCACACATGAGTACAGCAATAAGGAGCTAAAAATGGGTTCCTGCCACTATCTTTTATATGACAAACAGACATTTTCACTTGGTTTGATGAAGTGATAGAAATGCTCATTCATGGAGATTCTATTCTCTGCAGTCCAGCAAAAGAAGATCGTCATAGCCAAGTTGGAAGTGGAATAAAAGGGGCAATAGTCTGTGGTTAATTGGACCATAAAAAAGGCTGAGCACCAAAGAAGTGATGCTTTCGAACTGTAATGCTGGAGGAGACTCTTGAGCCTCCCTTGGGTAGCAAGGAGATCAACCAGTCAATCCTAAAGGAAATCAACCCTGAATACTCATTGGAAGGACTGATGCTAAAGTTCCAATACTTCAGCCACCTGATGCAAAGAGCCAAGTCATTGAAAAAGACCCTGATGCTGGGAAAGACTGAAGGCAAAAGGAGAAGAGGGCAGCAGAGGATGAGATGGTTAGATAGCATCATCGACTCAGTGGACATGAATTTGAGCAAACTCTGGGGGATAGTGGAGGACAGGGGAGCCTGGTGTGCTACAGTCCATGGGGCTCACAAAGAATCGGACATGACTTAGGGACTGAAGAGCGACAAGGTTGTGGAAATGTTTAATTACAGGCTCAGTTACAACAGAGCCATCTGATGGCTCATTAGGCCACCCCACCAGGTAAAGAACCACAGGGTCAGCTGAGATACTTGCTGAAATAAGTGGAATACAGACTGGATATTGGAAGAAGGTAGTTCTAAGTTCCAGCTACAGTAATATGATCAGTTACAGAAATAAGGACAGTAACTGTCATGAGTATTTACTCCTTATTTCGTTTTAAATATGCTCGTCTGTGTGTGTGTGTCTGTATAAAATATTTTTGTTTTCTCCCTGCCCTTATCCCCTTATCAGATAGGATGCATTGACTTTACATCTTAGTGTTTATTCCCCAAGCTGTTTGCATCCTCTTCCAGGGAAAAGGTTACTGTGTTTTCAGTTGTGCGCAGGCTAGTTGTGTCATGTTGGGCAAAAGTATGACTTTGTTATTGTCTTTATGTTGCGATTAAGTATGATTTAAGGAGATGTATGTATCTGGGTGCCAAGTTGAGAAGACGTAGACTTGTGATAGTTAATTTTACATGTCAGCTTGGCTAAGCCATAGTATCTAGATATTGGTCAAACATGAGTCTAGATGTTGCCATGAAGTTATTTTCTAGATGGAATTAATATTTAAATCAGTAGACACTAATTAAAGTAGATTAACCCTCATCATATGGATAGACATCTTTCAGTCAGTTGATGTCTTGAGATAAAGGACTGAGGTCACTGAGGAAGTAGAAATTGTATCTTTTTACTCAACCTACACCACCAACTCTTCCCCGGGACTCCAGCCTGCCAGCCTGCTCTCAGATTTCAAGCTTGCCAACCTCTACAATGGTATGTGCCACTTCCTTAAAATAAACCCCTCTCTGTATCTCTCTAAATAGGAAGGTAGATAGATAGGAATATGCAGAGATAGGAAAGATACACACACACAGACATCCTATTGGTTTGATTTCTCTGGAAAACCTTAATACAATTAACAATGCAAACATTTGTATACTAAAGGTCTAGATGCTGATGTGAATTTTTATAACAATTTATTCCCAAGGTAAGTTTTCAAAATGGAGTGTTTAATGATATTTTCCAGGTAATATCAGGGCTCCCTGCTGGCTCAGTGATAAAGAATCCAGTTGCAATGCAAGAGATATGGGTTTGATCCCTGGGTTGGGAAGATCCCCTGGAGAAGGAAATGGCAATCCACTCTACTATTCTTGCCTGGGAAATCCCATGGACAGAAGAGCCTGGTGGGTTAGAATCCGGGGGGACACAAGAGTCAGACATGACTTAGCAACTAAACCATCACTGCCAGGCAATATCAAGTGGCAATTCACAGTATGAGCTCTAGAGTCAGAATGTAGGGGTCTGCATATCTGTTTGACACTTCCTTGCTATGGTCTTGGACAAGTTCTTTACTTCTCCACATCTCTGAGTTCTCATCAGTTAATGAAGGATAATAATAGTACCTCCCTGCTGTGAGCATTAAACTAAATACATATATAAAACTTTTGGTGCAGTGCTTGGCACACAGCAAATGTTCAAAAAATGTCAGCTATATTGTTATCTTTACATCAGAGGGAGTAAATGCTAAAGCAAAGATAGATATAAAAACCTTGAGTAACTCTTTCTGAAAAGTTCAACATGAATCAAGTTGAACTGCAAATGCATTTATAGAATTGGCAACTTAAAAGATGAGTGTGACAATCAATCCATATGGAGAGAAGGCTTTTTTGGCAATGAAAATAATAACCTCCTGGCTTATAAGTTCAGTGTCTGGACTTAAGTTTTCCTACAATGGTGATTACATAAGTCCTTATAAATTCCTATTCTGCTTTACCTTGTTTATTAATTGTGAGCAACTACTCCCCATTGACACAAATCATGTTTGAGCAGCCATGAGTATATGTAAGTTTAGCAGTTCACTTTACTTCCTCATTATGTTAAGCTTTAAAGTAGACCCCAAATTACATCCACATCCTCATCCCTGGAATCTGTGACTCTTAGTTACCCTACTTGGAGAAAGGGTCTTTGCAGATGTGTTTGAGGATTCTGAGATGATAGATTAGCCTGGGTGCTGTGGACTGAATTGTGCACCCCCAACCCCCAACAAATTAGTATATTGAAGCCATGACCCTCAGTGTGTCTGTATTCCAAGATGGGGCCTCTATTAAGGTGAAAAGTGAAAGTGAAAGTTACTCAGTAGTGTCTGACTCTTTGCAACCCCATGGACTATAGTCTATGGAATTCTCCAGGCCAGAATACTGGAGCAGGTAGCCATTCCCTTTTCCAGCTCTATTAAGTTAATTAAGGTTAAGTGTAGTCATAAGAATTAGCGTCCATTTGAGAAGTGATCAGAGAACTCTCTGACTGCCCCTTACTCTTCCCATGTGTACACACAGAGGAAAGGCCATGTGAAGATGTGATAAGGCAGTTGTCTGTAAGTCAGGAAGAGAGCCCTCACCAGAAACTGGACCCTGCTGGAGCCTGATCTGGGACTTTCAGCCTTCAAAAGCGTGACAGTAATTTTTCTGTTTTCTAAGCCACCCAGCCTGTGGTATTTTGTATGGTGGCTAGAGCACAGTAATACATACAAATTATTCAGGTGGGTCTTAAATATAATCACATGTATCTTACAAGAGGGAGCAGAGGGAGATTTCAGACTCACAGAGAAGAAGGGGATATGAAGAGAGAGGAGCAAGAGATTTGAAGATGCTGGCCTTAAAGACTGGAGTGACAGGGTCACAGGCCAAGGAATGCGGGCAGCCAGAGAAGCTGGACAGGAACACATTCTCCCCCAGAGCCTCAAGTTGGAACATGGCTCTGCTGAACCTTAGTCTTGCCCTGGGGAAGCTGATTTTGAACATCGGTCCCCAGAACTGTGAGAGAATAAATGTCTGTGTGTTTTAAGCCACCGAAGTTTGCAGTCATCTGTTACAGTAGTCCTATGAAACTAACAGACTCACTAATTAATTATTCATTTAATAACTGAGCTTAACTGTGATCTGAGATCCTAATTATTGCCTCACCATCCATCCATTCAAGAAATGCTTACTGAGTTCCTATTATGTGTCATGTGCTGGGAATGCAGTGACAAATACTATAAAATGGATATCATTCTGTTCTGTTTCCAGTTTGTTGTGGGAGACAGATTAAAACTAAGTCGAAGGAATTAATCTGCAATACAACTTTGGGAAATACTGATGTTGCTGCAGAAACTCATATATTCTGGCTCCCCCACTTCCTCCTCGGAACAGTTTTCTCAGCATTTATCTGAGAGACTGTCTGCCAGACTTGAAGTCCTAAGAAAGTCTGCCAAATAAAATATAACTCAACCTTTGGGTTGTACCTGTTTTTTTTTTTTTTTTTTCCCTCAACTGACAGAGCCATAGGACATAGGCATTCAGGAAAGTTATCACTTGATTTTTAAGTTGACCTTAGAGGTCAGGATGGCACCTAAATTTTGCTCAAAATGCAATAAGAAAGAAGTATTAAATGGTATTCAGAAGAAAAGAGCATGGTCTGGTTGGTATTTTAAAAGAAACATCCTGGCTTCTGGTGGGCCATTAACTGTAGAGTATGTCAACTAAAAAAAAAGCACAACCTAAAAGTTAAGAATTATATTTATTTGGGAGACAAAACTGAGGATTGAAGCCTGGGATGCAGCTTCTCAGACTGCTCTAAGGGACTGCTCCAGAGAGGTAAGGCAGGAGTCAGACACATAGGAGTGTGTGAAACAAAGACCAGGTTGTCAGAACATCAAAAGATTACTATTAATTCAAGAAAAACAGACATCTCAAGTCGAGGAATTTAGCACTTTTCTATGAATGGGAAGATGCAAGAGTACAGGCTCACTGAAATCTGAGTCTCCTCGGGGTGAGCCATCAGGAATGGCTCCTGAATTCCCTCAGGGCTCACTGCTGGGGGGGCTGTAAAGTGGGGGCTGTAAAGTGACAGCTGCAGTTGCCTTTGCGGGTGTGGCAGGCAGCATGTTTCATTGACAAGAGGTATAAGGGGAAGCAGGAAGACCAAGAGGCTATTGAAATGGCCTAAGTGAGAAATGGTTGTATTCTGAACCACGATGATGGCAGTGGAAACAGAAGGGAGTCTATTTTGGAGGAAGATGGGTAGAATTTGTTGATGGAGTAAAGAAAGCTGGGGAGTGAAGAAAGAAATTAAGAATCTCAGTTATTGAAGCTGACTGTTCTGAGAGTATGTGATTCTCTTCTAAGCATTTCTCATGGTACTTTTATTCCTCCTGTTGTCATATATCATCTTTTTAAACAGAGAGGATTTACTCTAAACATCTTCTACAGTGCAACTATACACCATGCAGTGTTGTAGGTATAATTCCTGCCAATATTTAATCTATAAAGTTATCTCATTTCTCCATTAGTCTATTTTCTCGCCACCTGAAAAGTGTTCTGAGAGGAGAACCATATTTAAGAAAGTATGCATGGGTGTGTGCAAAGTCACTTCAGTCATGTCAGACTCTCTGCGACCCTATGGACCGTAGCCTGCCAGGCTCCTCTGTCCATGGGATTCTCCAGGCAAGAATACTGGAGTGGGTTGTCATGCCCTCTTCCGCGGATCTTCCCAACCCAAGGATCAAACATGCATTTCTTACATCTTCTGCATTGGCAGCTGGGTTCTTTACCACTGGCACTACTTGGGAAGCTGTAGGAAACTATAATTCAAAACAATTCTAAATTAAGATTTATAGTTACCAAGCAAAGCTGAGGTCTACTTTCTCCAAAGTATTTTCATGTATATCATCTCATTTGATTTTCAGAAAACTAGTCCCTCAGAGAAGCATGGAGCTCCATGATGAATGACTTGGAGCTGAGGAAGCGGGAGGTGTGAGAAGGTTTAGTAGAGAAGCTAGGGCTCCATCTTGCAGTGACAGCTGACAGTGCCCAGAGGCTTGACATTCCACCCAATTCTCTTCCCATCTAACTGCACTGCAACGGTTAACTGCATTGCAACATAAATCTTTTTGTTTCTTCCATTCCCTATAGCCAAGCTTCTAGGGCAATCCATATCTCTTATTTAATTCAACATATCTTAGAACAAGTTTAATAGATTATTGATGAATTTGAAAGCTATTCTTTCTCAATTCATAGAAATGAACAATCACCAAGAAATATCCCAGCTGCAGGAGGGGGAAACCCCTTGACAAAATGAAAAATGAGCTTTCCTGCAATCGTATTGGGCTTCCCTGATGGCTCAGTGCTAAAGAATTTGTCTGACAATGAAGGAGATATGGGTTCAATCCCTGGGTTGGGAAGATCCCCTCAAGAAGGAAATGGCTACCCACTCCAGTATTCCTGCCTGGAAAATTCCATGGGCAGAGGAGCCTGGTGGGCTACAGTCCATGGGGTCACAGAGAGTTGGACATGAGTGATCACACACACTATTGGAATTCCTCATTCTCTTCTCTTGTGCCTGGTGGTGGCAGGAGAGGCAGAAAAATGAAATGAATTTATCATAAAGAATATCTTGATGTGGCAACTGTCAAGGAAGAAATCATTGTATGGTTTTAATGGCTAATCCATTTTTTTTCTAAATAAGGAGTTTGGTACTGTCGACTGAAAGAAAATGCACTTTCTATAAGTTGAGATTTATGTTTTATTTGGTGAATTTTCTGAGGATTTAAGCCCAAGAGACAGGCCCTCAGGCAGCTATTATAGGGAGTGTTCTGAAAAAGTAAGGGAACAACCAGTATATACAGGGATTTTGCAAAAACAATTTGTGTAAACATCAATAGATTTCTGCTAATTAAACAAAAAATAAACATCTCCGGTTAATAAATTTAATAAATACATAAAGCATTTATATATGGGAAGATGCAAGAGTCTTGGGTCATTGAAACCATTTCTTTGACATGCTCATTAAATGTCTAGGGTCAGTATCCTGTTTTTCTCCATTCTGAATCCCCTTAAGGTGCATAGTCTTGACTACAGTGGCTGATAGCTTGATGGCTGCAACATTCTTTGTTTACTGATAAGGCAGGTAACATTATTCATCCACAGAACCTGATAAACAGCTGCCACCTTCTCTTACATAGCCCTCAAAACTCACCTTTTAATTCCAAAATATCACTGAGAAGTATCGGCAATATGGAAGAATATTTGTTTATTTCATCATAAAATCATATAATTATTGTTATATTTTCCCAGAATTGCATACTTGGAATCCATAAAGTGCTTATAAAAAATGTGACAGACATTTAACACATGTTCTTTTTCCCCCCTTTTAAAAAAAATTAATTTATTTTTTATTGAAGGGAAATTGCTTTACAGAATTTTGTTGTTTTCTGTCAAACCTCAAGATGAATCAGGCATGGGTATACATATACCCCTCCCTTCTAAAGCTCCCTCCCATCTCCCTTCCCATCCCACCCCATTTTCCCCCTTTTAATTAATTAATTAATTTTATTTAATTTTTATTTTTACTTTATTTTGCTTTACAATACTGTATTGGTTTTGCCATACATCAACATGAATCAGCCACGGGTGTACATGAGTTCCCAATCCTGAACCCCCCTCCCACCTCTCACCCCATATCATCTCTCTGGATCATCCCCGTGCACCAGCCCCAAGCATCCTGTATCCTGTATCGAACATAGACTGGCGATTTGTATCTTACATGATAGTATACATGTTTCAATGCCATTCTCCCAAATCATCCCACCCTCTCCCTCTCCCACAGAGTCTAAAAGTCCATTCTATACACCTGTGTCTCTTTTGCTGTCTCACATAGAGGGTTATCATCACCATCTTTCTAAATTCCATATATATGTGTTAGTATACTGTATTGGTATTTTTCTTTCTGGCTTCCTTCACTCTGTATAATCACCTCCAGTTTCATCCACATCATTAGAACTGATTCAAATGTATTCTTTTTAATGGCTGAGTAATACTCCATTGTGTATATGTACCACTGATTTCTTATCCATTCATCTGCTGATGGACATCTAGGTTGTTTCCATGTCCTGGCTATTATAAACAGTGCTGCGATGAACATTGGGGCACACGTGTCTCTTTCAATTCTGGTTTCCTCGGTGTGTATGCCCAGCAGTGGGATTGCTGGGTAATAAGGCAGTTCTATTTGCAATTTTTAAAGGAATCGCCACACTGTTCTCCATAGTGGCTGTACTAGTTTGCATTCCCACCAACACTGTAAGAGGGTTCCCTTTTCTCCACACCCTTTCCAGCATTTATTGCTTGTAGACTTTTGGATAGCTGCCATTCTGACTGGTGTAAAATGGTACCTCCTTGTGGTTTTGATTTGCATTTCTCCGATAATGAGTGATGTTGAGCATCTTTTCATGTGTTTGTTAGCCATCCATATGTCTTCTTTGGAGAAATGTCTATTTAGTTCTTTGGCCCATTTTTTGATTGGGTCATTTGTTTTTCTGGACTTGAGCTGCATAAGTTGCTTGTATATTTTTGAGATTAATTGTTTGTCAGTTGCTTCATTTGCTATTATTTTCTCCCATTCAGAAGGGTGTCTCTTCACCTTGCTTATAGTTTCCTTTGTTGTGCAGAAGCTTTTAATTTTAATTAGATCCCATTTGTTTATTTTTGCTTTTATTTCCAGTATTCTGGGAGGTGGGTCATAGAGGATCCTGCTGTGATTTATGTCGGAGAGTGTTTTGCCTATGTTCTCCTCTAGGAGTTTTATAGTTTCTGGTCTTACGTTTAGATCTTTAATCCAGTTTGAGTTTATTTTTGTGTATGGTGTTAGAAAGTGATGTAGTTTCATTCTTTTACAAGTGGTTGACCAGTTTTCTCAGCACCACTTGTTAAAGAGATTGTCTTTAATCCACTGTATATTCTTGCCTCCTTTGTCGATGATAAAGTGTCCACAGGTGTGTGGATTTATCTCTGGGCTTTCTATTTTGTTCCATTGATCTATATTTCTGTCTTTGCGCCAGTACCATACTGTCTTGATGACTGTGGCTTTGTAGTAGAGCCTGAAGTCAGGCAGGTTGATTCCTCCAGTTCCATTCTTCTTTCTCAAGATTTTCTTGGCTATTTGAGGTTTTTTTGTATTTCCATACAAATTGTGAAATTATTTGTTCTAGTTCTGTGAAAAATACTGCTGGTAGCTTGATAGGGATTGCATTGAATCTGTAGATTGCTTTGGGTAGTATACTCATTTTCACTATATTGATTCTTCTGATCCATGAACATGGCATATTTCTCCATCTATTAGTGTCCTCTTTGATTTCTTTCATCAGTGTTTTATAATTTTCTATATATAGGTCTTTAGTTTCTGTAGGTAGGTATATTCCTAAGTATTTTATTCTTTTCGTTGCAATGGTGAATGGAATTATTTCCTTAATTTCTTTTTCTATTTTCTCATTATTAGTGTATAGGAATGCAAGGGATTTCTGTGTATTGATTTTATATCCTGCAGCTTTACTATATTCATTGATTAGCTCTAGTAATTTTCTGGTGGAGTCTTTAGGGTTTTCTATGTAGAGGATCATGTCATCTGCAAACAGTGGGAGTTTTACTTCTTCTTTTCCAATTTGGATTCTTTTTATTTCTTTTTCTGCTCTGATTGCTGTGGCCAAAAACTTCCAGAACTATGTTGAATAGTAATGGTGAAAGTGGGCACCCTTGTCTTGTTCCTGACTTTAGGGGAAATGCTTTCAATTTTTCACCATTGAGGATAATGTTTGCTGTGGGTTTGTCATATATAGCTTTTATTATGTTGAGGTATGTTCCTTCTATTCCTGCTTTTTTGGAGAGTTTTTATCATAAATGGATTTTGAATTTTGTCAAAGGCCTTGTCTGCATCTGTTGAGATAATCATATGGCTTTTATTTTTCAATTTGTTAATGTGGTGAATTACATTGATTGATTTGCAGATATTGAAGAATCCTTGCATCCCTAGGATAAAGCCCACTTGGTCATGATGTATGATCTTTTTAATGTGTTGTTGGATTCTGATTGCTAGAATTTTGTTAAGGATTTTTGCATCTATGTTCATGAGTGATATTGGCCTATAGTTTTCTTTTTTTGTGGCATCTTTGTCAGGTTTTGGTATTAGGGTGATGGTGGCCTCATAGAATGAAAACACAACAACCCAAAACCTGTGGGACACTATAAAAGCCATGCTAAGAGGAAAGTTCATAGTAATACAGGCATACCTCAAGAAAAAAGAAAAAAGTCAAATAAATAACCTAACTCTACACCTAAAGCAACTAGAAAAGGAAGAAATGGAGAACCCCAGAGTTAGTAGAAGGAAAGAAATCTTAAAAATTAGGGCAGAAATAAATGCAAAAGAAACAAAAGAGACCACAGCAAAAATCAACAAAGCTAAAAGCTGGTTCTTTGAAAGGATAAATAAAATTGACAAACCATTAGCCAGACTCATCAAAAAACAAAGGGAGAAAAATCAAATCAATAAAATTAGAAATGAAAATGGAGAGATCACAACAGACAACACAGAAATACAAAGGATCATAAGAGACTACTATCAGCAATTATATGCCAATAAAATGGACAACGTGGAAGAAATGGACAAATTCTTAGAAAAGTACAACTTTCCAAAACTGAACCAGGAAGAAATAGAAAATCTTAACAGACCCATCACAAGCACAGAAATTGAAACTGTAATCAGAAATCTTCCAGCAAATAAAAGCCCAGGTCCAGACGGCTTCACAGCTGAATTCTACCAAAAATTTAGAGAAGAGCTAACACCTATCCTACTTAAATTCTTCCAGAAAATTGCAGAGGAAGGTAAACTTCCCCTTTTAATTTAAACTTTGTACCTATTATTAGACATGTATAAACTGCTATATTTAAAATGAATAACCAACAAGGATCTACTGCATAGCACACGGACTCTGCTTGGATGGGAGGGGAGTTCAGGGGGAAATGGATACACATGTATATATATATATATATATATATATATGGCTGAATTCCTTTGTTGTGCAGGTGAAACTATCACAGCATTGCTTGTTCATCGGCTATACCCCATTACAAAATTAAAGTTTTTTTAAAATTATCTAATGTCTTAAGACTTGCAAACAATGTGACCTTTGGGTTATGTTACTATTATATAGACATGTTTTAAAAAATAAAAATCTAGAGGCATCCCCTAAATTTGACATCCATGAACTGATATACTCATCTATATGTCTCTCTTAATATACAGTTTTGAGGGAGATGGTGAGAACCCACGAGCTATAAAGAGATCTGTCACTTGGAAATGATCTTCTTTATAGTCAAGTTAACCTAAAGTAATGCTCAAAATTCTCCAAGCCAGGCTTCAGCAATACGTGAACTGTGAATTCCCTGATGTTCAAGCTGGTTTTAGAAAAGGCAGAGGAACCAGAGATCAAATTGCCAACATCTGCTGGATCATGGAAAAAGCAAGAGAGTTCCAGAAAAACATCTATTTCTGCTTTATTGACTATGCCAAAGCCTTTGACTGTGTGGATCACAATAAACTGTGGAAAATTCTGAAAGAGATGGGAATACCAGACCACCTAACCTGCCTCTTGAGAAATCTGTATGCAGGTCAGGAAGCAACAATTAGACATGGAACAACAGACTGGTTCCAAATAGGAAAAGGAGTACATCAAGGCTGTATATTGTCACCCTGCTTATTTAACTTCTATGCAGAGTACATCATGAGAAACGCTGGACTGGAAGAAACACAAGCTGGAATCAAGATTGCCGGGAGAAATATCAATAACCTCAGATATGCAGATGACACCACCCTTATGGCAGAAAGTGAAGAGGAACTAAAAAGCCTCTTGATGAAAGTGAAAGAGGAGAGTGAAAAAGTTGGCTTAAAGCTCAACATTCAGAAAACTAAGATCATGGCATCCAGTCCCATCACTTCATGGGAAATAGATGGAGAAACAGTGGAAACAGTGTCAGACTTTATTTTCTTGGACTCCAAAATCACCGCAGATGGTGACTGCAGCCATGAAATTAAAAGACGCTTACTCCTTGGAAGAAAAGTTATGACCAACCTAGATAGTATATTCAAAACAAAGTCGACATTACTTTGCCGACTAAGGTCCGTCTAGTCAAGGCTATGGCTTTTCCTGTGGTCATGTATGGATGTGAGAGTTGGACTGTGAAGAAGGCTGAGTGCCAAAGAATTGATGCTTTTGAACTGTGGTGTTGGAGAAGACTCTTGAGAGTCCCTTCGACTGCAAGGAGATCCAACCAGTCCATTCTGAAAGAGACCAGCCCTGGGATTACTTTGGAAGGAATGATGCTAAAGCTGAAACTCCAGTACTTTGGCCACCTCATGTGAAGAGTTGACTCATTGGAAAAGACTCTGATGCTGGGAGGGACTGGGGGCAGGAGGAGAAGGGGACAACAGAGGATGAGATGGCTGGACGGCATCACTGACTCGATGGACGTGAGTCTGAGTGAACTCCGGGAGTTGGTGATGGACAGGGAGGGCTGGCGTGTTGCGATTCATGGGGTCGCAGAGACTCGGACACGACTGAGCGACTGAACTGAACTGAACTGAACCTGTGGGTACACACAATGGTATCTTTTCTCTGGACTTGTGATTCTGGGAAAGTTAATTTTAATCTTACTGTTATTATCTGATATTATTGTTTCTTCTGGGATACACTGTATGCAGAAAATCAGTTTAGAACGTGCACCTTGTCTCCAAATGCTTTTGCTCACCCTTCTCTGTAAGGTATGGCTTTAATATCCTTCATCTTAACTCAGAGGTGCTGTTTAGCTTCACATACAATGAAAACAATTAACCAAAAAAGTGAAGACCTCTCACTATATTGTACGCAAGCTACAGATACCCTTAAAACAGAACAAACAGATGCACCCTTAGATGCCAAGAGCTCAAATAGGAGGCAGACACTCCACTTACTCTAAAACTACATGGAAATGGTTACAATTAGCTTTGAAAAGAAGTCCACACACTTGAAGTCCAAAAAAAATTGTAGCGTTTTGTGTAGAGCTTTCATTTTATTAACAACGTGCTTGGCAGAGGAAATGGCTGTTTCCTGGTGCTGAAGATTAGGGAAAAGTTTGCAAGGACAGTTACAGTCTCTGTCAGGATCAGTAAACTAATATATCTGGCAGTTGCCTTGTTTTGTAAATAAAGTTTTATTGGAAGACAGCCATGTCCATGGCAGAGTAGAGTAGTTGTGAACAATGTCTGGCTCGCAAAGACTGAAGTATCTGTTACAGATCTGTTCTTTTATAGAACTGCTTGTGAACCCCTGTGGATGTAGACACACCAACAAATACACATACAGATACAAAAATACAGTATATGATGATGACGTCTCACAATTTTACTTTGGGTTGACTTGCAAGTAATACATCTGAATATTGGATATGATTTTTTTCTGTAAATAGAATAAATTTCTTAGCAAATTTTCAACCCTTGATGTGAGTTTCATGCTTCTCATCTTCCACAATATATGACAAATTATGGCATTGAACTGGTTTCTAATATCCATGTTCCCTAGGCAATCCATCAACTCAAAGAATGAATCAAAACTGTGACTCGCTACTGTGGGATCTAAATGTTTAACTTTTCAGCTGGTGTCATCAACTTGAGATCTGAAGAGTCCAATCAAAAGCTTTTTGCTTCCTATGTGAACATTCCTAAATAACATTCAGTGTAGAAAACTGAAGTTTAACCTTTAACTTTTTTTATAGAAGTAAGCCTGCATGCATGTGCATGATAAGTTGCTTCTGTTGTGTCCGACTCTTGGTGACCCCAAGGACTGTAGCCTGCCAGGCTCCTCTGTCCATGGGATTCTCCAGGTAAGAACACTGAAGTGGGTTGCCAAGCGCTTCTCCAAGGGATCTTCCAAACCCAGGGATCAACTTGCATCTCTTGGGTGTCCTGCATTGGCAGGCAGTTTCTTTACCACTAGTGCAACCTGGGAAGCCCAGAAGTAAGCCCATCATTGAATAAATAATTGTAAATGCCTACCATGCCAGGCACTGTACCAGATATCAGGGATGCAGCAGAGAAGGAGATGTGCTTAGCCCCTGTCGTGGGAGCTTAGTACTTAGTTCTAACATAAGGCGGGACTTTCATTTAAAGTTGGGACTGGTTAGTGCACAAAGACAACACCAATACAATCCATAACTGCTGAGACTTCCAGAGCAATGGGAGACAGCTCTACTCCTGCTTAAAAGTGCCTGGTTCCATGAAACATCAAGAAGGAACCACATGTGACACCAGTAGCCAAAATTTACAGTCAAGTTACACTGAGTTACCTTGCTAAAGGAGAAGGCCTGCAGAATGGTTTACAATGTATTTATTAAAGAAGAAACAGTCTGAAATATATTTAAATAAGGAAGAAACTACATGTATGACTAAGTTAGTGTTTAGCAATGTAAGAGTGAAGAGTTTTAGTTATGTACAAAGAATGAAGTAAACAGAAACAGAGAAACCATTTAATTTGCTGTATATGTTTGTCAATTAACACCGAGAATAAGCCACTTATTAATATCAACTTCTAAGTTAGAACTGGACATGGAACAACAGACTGGTTCCAAATAGGAAAAGGAGTACATCAAGGCTGTATATTGTCACCCTGCTTATTTAACTTCTATGCAGAGTACATCATGATAAACGCTGGGCTGGAAGAAACACAAGCTGGAATAAAGATTTCCCAGAGAAATATCAATAACCTCACATATGCAGATGACACCACCCTTATGGCAGAATGTGAAGAGGAACTAAAAAGCCTCTTGATGGAAATAAAAGAGGAGAGTGAAAAGGTTGGCTTAAAGTCAACATTCAGAAAACGAAGATCATGGCATCCGGTCCCATCACTTCATGGGAAATAGATGGGGCAACAGTGGAAACAGTGTCAGACTTTATTTTCTTGGGCTCCAAAATCACTGCAGATGGTGACTGCAGCCATGAAATTAAAAGACGCTTACTCCTTGGAAGAAAAGTTATGACCAACCTAGATAGTATATTCAAAAGCAGAGACACTACTCTGCCGACTAAGGTCTGTCTAGTCAAGGCTATGGTTTTTCCAGTAGTCATGTATGGATGTGAGAGTTGGACTGTGAAGAAGGCTGAGCGCCGAAGAATTGATGCTTTTGAACTGTGGTGTTTGTTGGAGAAGACTCTTGAGAGTCCCTTGGACTGCAAGGAGATCCAACCAGTCCATTCTGAAGGAGATCAGCCCTGGGATTTCTTTGGAAGGAATGATGCTAAAGCTGAAACTCCAGTACTTTGGCCACCTCATGCGAAGAGTTGACTCATTGGAAAAGACTCTGATGCTGGGAGGGACTGGGGGCAGGAGGAGAAGGGGATGACAGAGGATGAGATGGCTGGATGGCATCACCGACTCAATGGACATGGGTTTGGGTGGACTCTGGGAGTTGGTGATGGACATGGAGGCCTGGCATGCTGCGATTCATGGGGTCGCAAAGAGTCAGACACGACTGAGTGAATGAACTGAACTGAACTGAATCAGTGTCTCATTGCAATTTTGTCCCATTTTTCAATAGCACTTTTACAGTGACTATAGTTTCCCTTCTTTAAGGTACTTAACTACCATCTACTGGAAAATATTCCTCATAAATGGACAAACTGCACTGTGGGAAGCCTGTACAACCATGCATGCCAGCTTCCTGATATGAACAGTGATGAAACTGAGCCAAATAAGAGATTAATCAAGATAAGGAATTCAGAAAAGAACAGCTGGCATTTCAGAGACTGATGGTATAGCAAATGTATTAAGTATGGAAATAGTACATAGAGACTATATTGATAGAAATTAGCTATTAAAATAATTACAATATAAAAACAGTAAACACAAGTCAGGAAATAAAGGATAGCATGAATTATCTCTTATAGAGGAAAGTAAATAAAAACTCTCAAAACTTTAAGTATAATCTTTTTAAAAAATCTCCCATCTATGGTAGCCCCTAAAGATGTGTAGAGTGATGTTTCAGCTTTAGTCAAGACAATGTCTGAGCCAGTCTTTGTTTTTTATTTTAGCAAACTGATGCTCTGATTTCTGTGAATCCATCCATGAGAGATGGATCCATACAGGTCTGCTGACAAAATTAGGTGTCTGAGAATGCAGGAGGGGGCCATGGTATGCACCATGATGACAAACACACCCCACACATTCTCCTGGAAGACAGCTAGTTGGTTTTTCCTGGCTATGCTCCAGTCCAACCACAAGCCTTTCCATTTGAAACTTCTGCATCACTATTAGCTCATTCTGTTCTTCCTTACAGCTTGTCCTGATGAGACGAGTTCAAAATATCTGCTTGTGATGTGGAGTTTATGAATAGATTCGCGTAGCAGGAATTTTGACTTCTGGTTATATTTTTGGATCTCCCTCACAATTTATCCCCAACTTCTCTAATCCTTTCAATATTTCTGGTAAATGGAAATTGCTAATGTGCCAGAGACCGGCTACTTGCTCACCAAACCTCTTTTACTTTCTTCCCACACAAACAGTTTGACTACATTTCCCAGCCTCCCTTGCAATAGAGTGTGGCCACATGACTGAGTTCTGGCCAATAGGATGAGGAGGAAGTTATGTAGCCCATAAAGTCTCTAGACTATCTCATAGAGAGCCCTGAAGAGGACTGCAAGAGCCTGGTCCAGGAGCCCACAAATTTTTTCTTAAGGGGCCAGACAGTAAATATTTCAGGCTTTTGTCATACACACCCTGTCACAACTCAGCGCTACTGTTATAGGCCCAAAGCAGCCATGAGTAACATACAAAGAAACGGTCATGGCTATAGTCCAATAAAATTATATTTACAAAAATGGGAGGCTGGCTCACAGTTCATAGTTTTTGATCCTTGCTCCAGAGGATGGCAGAGCCACAAGACAGAAGAAATCTGGGTTCCTGAATGGCTGCCTGATGAGCACTCTCTCCCACCCATGAAATCACTGACTCTAATTCAGCAATATAGAAACTTCAGGAGACACTATACTAAGTTTTTGGGCAGGAGGAAACCAAGTCTAAACATTCATTGCTCTCACTATTTGCTATTTCATGTGACACACTTTGAGGCCTCAGTGACGCTGGTTTCTCCAATTCTCTACTCACCCGTCATAGTTTTAAAAAATACGAAGTCATTAAGGCTGCATCAGTTTTTAAATCTACCATTTATTATTGCATCAGGGATAATGAACTTAAAATTCATAGCCTTTTAAGATGCTGTCCTTATGAAAAGAAATATAACTGGTCACATATGTGGGTATTTTTCTTAATAAGATGTGCAGTATTGCTTTATGCTTATTGGCTGCAATGGGCTGGCGCTGCCTGCCCAGTTTTTCAAGTGCAGTTCCATTACTGAAATTGCTTACTGTCGCCAAGGATCAACAGGGTTGCTTGGCTGCAGATTCAGATCCATGGCTAATCAAAGATTCTGCTCTTGATGCAATCTCTGCAAACTCTGGCACTGAAACTCAGATGTTAAGGATGCTTGAAATTGCTGGTCTATTCAAGTTGCAGTGGTTTGGAATCTCATCCTTTGTATTAATCCGCCTGGTGATTTTTTGGTGTTCTTGTCACCTTTATTTATAAATAAAGAGTTAAGAGCTGAAACAGTGCTTGGAGCATAGCAGGCATAGAATACATAAACATTTGCTGAATGAGTTCTTTTAAACTCGGTGCATAACAATATACTATTAAATTAGCCCTACATTCAAAGTTATTAAACTTTTCTCACCAAGTCTCCTATAACGACAACAACAAAACCAGTAAGAGAAACTGGCACATGTTGGGGGGTAATTTTTAGTGGCTGACAGAGAGGGTCAGGTTGAATCAGGGAGCTTGACACCTGTCCTCATAGGATGTAATCTGGATTGCTTGAATAGTCAGTCGACGATGTAAGAAACTTTTCTGATTACTTGTCAAAAATAACTCATGGCAATTACAAAAAATTAAGCTGGTTTAAAAATGAGACTAAAACAAACTGATAAAGTTCTAAGTATGTTTGAAAATGAGACTAAAAATGTGTTTAAAATGTGGTTTAAAACAGACTAAAACATACAGATAAACTTCTAAATATGACTTATAGGAATCACATTACTGAGAATAAAGTGGCCTTCTTGGACAAATGATTTTGAAAACTCTCCTTTTTTCAGTAGTGAAGTTTTGGGTGGTATAAACATCTTCCTGATGTAAGTTTTATGAAGCCCTTACCTTCCTAAAATATTACTCTTGCACTACAATCACCTGTAGCTACATGCTGCTCCATTTGGGGAACGAGGTAAGCCAATGGACTAAGTGCGGTATTTTTAAAGGGGACTTAGACTTTACAGTGTTCATTTTTTTCTCCATCAATTTTTTATTTATTTTGATAAAGCTACAAAAATAGTCACCTCTTATGAAGTTATTCTCAAGTTTAACCATTACAGTAATTCTGTGGCAATATTAAGCCTTGATAAGGTAATAGCAAAATGAAGTGAAGTAAGCCATTTTCTATTTTAAATATCAGGCAAAAGGGAATGTCCTGTATGTTCAACGCTGGCTACTTTTTTCCTTGAAGAATGTTCAGTACATAATGGCATATCATGAAAGAATGATTGATATTTGAATTATTTCAATTTATCGGTACCATCTAAAAATTCTACTGTAATGAAGGAATCAAGGAAGTCAGTTGAAAATGGCTAATATAGTATTTTTAAAAATTTTATGCATGAGACCGAGTTCTGCCTTTTCAGATAAGGAATAAGAGAAATCTCAAACAAAATTGTTTAAAGCTACATATCCAGTTATAAAATCTGACTGTTTAAGAGCAGCATCCTAAAAATGGAATGAGAGAGAGATTACTAATCCTGAAATATACTTTCACTCAGAGAAATACATCACCACTGGTCACCATTCAAAAATTTATGTTATGCCTTCAAAGCCTCCCTAAGGAAAGTCTAATCACCTTGAAGTTTGGAGAGAATAAATAACTGGATCAAAACACTTAAATAATAGAAACCACGAGTTAAATCTAGGGTCCTTTGGCTTTGCAGTCCAAGCTCATTTTGCCACACCAGACTGCTGAATTCATGCTTGACACAGCAGACACTGAAGTAATCTTCTCACCCAATTCATTTTCTCATCACCTGATATAGTGTTTTCTTTCTTAAAGTCACATATCAGCAGACAACATAACTACTTTAAAAAGCAGCTGGGAAATTCAGCAAAGCACAGTGTGTATAGATAGGTGGAGGGTGGCTTCACTGCCCAGAATCGGCTTCTGAAGAGCACATTCACATGTCCCAGGGGATCCAGCATGAAGCCAGTGTGCCCTTATTTGTCCTGGGGTAAGTTATCAATGGGCCTCCTGCGGCAGGCAGAATAATGGACTCCCCCAAATGTTCACATCCCAATCCCTGAAAGCTGTGAATATATTACCTTACGCGGTAAAAGGGGCTTTGCATATGTCATGAAGTTAAGCATTTTGAGATGGTGACATTATTCTGGATTATCTGGGTGCATCCAATATAATCACGTGAGTCCTTATAAGGGACACAGGAATGGCAGAGTCAGATCTGAAGATGCTACAGTGCTGGATTTGAAGATGGAGTAAGGGGCCACAAGCCAAAGAATGCAGGTGGACTCCAGAAGCTGGAAAGGACAAGGAAACAGATTCTCCCCTAGAGTCTCGAGGAACCACACAGCTCTGCTAACTCTTGATTTCGACCCGGTGAGACTTCTGACCTTCACTGAAGTGAAACTGTTAGTTGCTCAGCCATGTCCGGCTCTTTGTGACCACATGGACTGTAACCTGCCAGGCTCCTCTGTCCATAGAATTCTCCAGGCAAGAAGAGTGGAGTAGGTTGCCATTCCCTTCTCCAGGGGATCTTCCCGATCTAGGGATCAAATGCAGGTCTCCCGCACTGCAGAAAGATTCTTTACTGTCTGATCCACCAGGGAAGTCTCTGACCTCTAGTACTGTAAGGTAATAAATCTGTGTTGTTTTTAGCTACTAAGTACATGCTAATTTGTTATAGCCATCATAGGAATACTCCTTCAGTTTCAAAAGTGTTTTTATGTTCAGTAAATAAGGGGATAGAGTTCATAACTGGTCAAGCTTTGACCTTGAAAAGCTATGACACCATCAACTTGAAAACTTCTCATGTGAATCTCTTCCTAGGTTTGGTTTTAGGGAATCTCTGAGGTCCAGCAGAGCTCATCTCCTGTAATTTCCAAGGATTGCTATGGATTTAGTGTTCTGGATTCCATAGTGCTGATGTAATAAAGAAGAGAAACATGACCACTTCTCAAAAGTCTCATAAAATTAGAGTCTGAAAGAGCTCTATACCATGTAGATAGCCTAATTCGGAGTTAAGTCCTTTGCTTCCTTGAGATGTAGGGCTGTATTGCCCAGTCAGCACAAGAGGCAGAGAAGCTGCAGACAGTGGACTGGTGGGGTGGGGAAGGGAATGGATTTTTTCCAAGGATAGAAAGCAAGAAAAAAGCAAATAATCAATGTAGGGCAGGACAGCTTCATTTAATTATTTAGTTCTGCCTGTGTAAGCAACATCTGTGAGCAAAAAGCCCTCCTCTCTCAACTGGTAGATATTTATAACCAGACAAGAGGTTGTTCAAAGACATCATGATGAACTGAAAGAAGAAACTCTAACTGCAGACTGCAGTAAAACTAAATGGGATCCCAGAGATCCTGGGTTAATCATCAGAACTGAAGAGTGAGTCCCCTCCACAGCAACCATCTCACTTTCTTTTTTACTTTTTAATTGGAAGGTAATTACTTTATAATATTGTGGTGGTTTTTGCCATACAATGACATGAATCAGCCATGGGTGTACATGTGTTCCCCATCCTGAACCCCCCCTACTACCCATCTCACATTCTTGTCCCACTTCCTCCAGTGAGGGTAACTCCCAAGACAGTTTATTCCACTTTCAGATGACTAACTGTTAGAAGGTCTCTTTCTGTTTCACTATGATCTTATAACCTTCACCCTCTGGTCCTGGTGCCACTTGCTTGCAGCCACATACAGTAATTCTGAACAAGTGACTCTCAGTTCTGGTCACACTCCAAGATCAATTGTTGTTCAGTCACTCAGTCATGTCTAACTTTTTGTGACCCTATGGACTGCAGCCCGCCAGGCTTTCCTGTCCTTCACTATCTCCCAGAGTTCACTCAAACTCATGTCCATGGAGTTGGTGATGTCATCCAACCATCTCAATTGGGGGGGGTCTTAAAAAATCTAATGCCCAGGCTGCACTGCCAACCACCAAAATACAGAATATTTAAAAAACTCTCCGGTGATTCCAATGTGTAATCAAGGTTGAGGGGTACTACTTTAAGCTCTCTTCAACACTACACTCGGAGAAGGCAATGGCACCCCACTCCAGTACTCTTGCCTGGAAAATCCCATGGACGAAGGAGCCTGGTGGGCTGCAGTCCATGGGGTCGCTAAAAGTTGGACATGACTGAGCAACTTCCCTTTCCCTTTTCACTTTCATGCACTGGAGAAGGAAATGGCAACCCACTCCAGTGTTCTTGCCTGGAGAATCCCAGGGAAGGGGGAGCCTGGTGGGCTACCGTCTATGGGGCACAGAGTCAGACATGACTGAAGCGACTTAGCAGCAGCAACAGCAGCAGCAACACTATACTCTAAATAAAGACACCCTGACCTGAAATGAATCTTCTCTTCCTTAGACTGTGACTTTCAATCATCTCCTTAGGGCAGACACTGTGAGGCAACTGGCAGTCATTACTAAACCCTGGAGAGGAGTGGTATCCGAAACCACCTGGGAAGACTTGGTGGCCCAAAGGCCGCAGTGGGCTTGAATTGGTTCCTTTCGTGGTTTTAAAAGTACATGTGTGTGTGTGCTAAGATGCTTCAGTTGTGTCTGAGTCTTTGAGACCCTATGGACTGTAACCCAACAGGCTCCTCTGTCCACGGGATTCTCCAGGTAAGAATCCTGGAGTGGGCTGCTATGCCCTCCTCCAGGGGATCTTCCCAACCCAGGGATGGAACCCACCTCTCTTAAGTCTTCTGCACTGGCAGGTGGGTTCTTTACCACCAGCACCATGTGGGAAGCCCCTTAAAAGTATAACAGATAGATAAATTGGAATTCATCAATATTAAAAACTTTTGTGCTTACAAGGACACTAACAAGAAAATGAAAAGACAACCACAGAGTGGGAGAACCATAAGCCCAGTAATTGTACTCCTGGGTGTTTATTTCAGAGAAATGAAAACTTTGTTCACACAAGAAGTTGTATATGAGTGTTCAGGGCAGCTTTATATGTAATAGCCTCAAACAGAAAAAACCCAGAGTCTTTCACTGAGTTGGTGGTTAAATAAATTTTGGTATAACTGTGCCATGGAATAGTACTCAGCAATAAAATAGAATGAGCTACTGATATAGATATCTGGATGAATCTTCAGATGATTATGCTGAAAAATTATGCCGTGAAAAGAGTCGATCCCTGAAGGTTACATACTGTATTATTCCATTTACATGCCATTCTCGAAGTGACAAATTTAGAGAAATGGAGAATAAATTAGTGGTTTCAAGGTGTTAATGAGATGAGTGAGCACTGAGCAGGTATGGTTATAAAAAGGCAATAAGGACACTTGGTGGGGATGGAAATGTTCTGTTTCTTAACTGGGTCAATGTTAATATCCTGATACTAGATCACAGTTTTGCAAGATGTTACCAATGAGTGAAACTAGATAAAGGGTAAATGGGAACTCTCATATTATTTCTTAAAACTTGTAAACTAAAAATTGTGAATCTATAACTTTGTCTTGAAAGTTTGATTTTTAAAAGAACAATAAGAGTGAATTTTAAGAGAAAATACCTATTATGTTGAACCAATTGTGCCTTAGGGAATTTATCTGTTAAACTGTAACCAAATACATGTGTATCAGTTCAATTCAGTTCAGTTCAGTTGCTCAGTCATGTCCGACTCTTTGCGACCCCATGAATTGCAGCATGCCAGGCCTCCCTGTCCATCACCAACTCCCGGAGTTCACTCAGACTCACGTCCATCGAGTCAGTGATGCCATCCAGCCATCTCATCCTCTGTCGTTCCCTNTTCCACTGTTTCCCCATCTATTTGCCATGAAGTGATGGGACCGGATGCCATGATCTTTGTTTTCTGAACGTTGAGCTTTAAGCCAACTTTTTCACTCTCCACTTTCACTTTCATCAAGAGGCTTTTTAGCTCCTCTTCACTTTCTGCCATAAGGGTGGTGTCATCTGCATATCTGAGGTTATTGATATTTCTCCGGGAAATCTTTATTCCAGCTTGTGCTTCTTCCAGCCCAGCGTTTCTCATGATGTACTCTGCATAGAAGTTAAATAAGCAGGGTGACAATATACAGCCTTGATGTACTCCTTTTCCTATTTGGAACCAGCCTGTTGTTCCATGTCCAGTTCTAAAGCATTAAGAATTAAAAAACTTCTATGACTCCTCCAAATTGGTGAACCAGGAATATCATTTTCAGATAATACAGGTTCCCTTCTGATGGCATGATGAGAGGTACTACATGACTTCCTCTTCCCCTGAGTTACTTCTCCTAAGTTAGCAGTAACATAAATGCTAAGTGGAGAAGATGGACGTTGAAGAATTAGAATTTACCTGGTTCATCAGCCTTCTCAGTTCCTGATGTTTGTTTATGCAGAGAGCCCCAAGTCTAAGCAAATGAGGTGAGGCGTGAGGAATGACAGACTCAAACAGGCACAAACACTATTCAGGCACCCTTTTAGGTGTTTGTTCTCACATTCAGAGAACATCAGCCTCACTGGCAGCAGACTCCCCCGGGAGACTGCCAGATGCTGATTCTGCAGCCCCGGGGCTGTGGACCAGGAATCTGCATTTCTAGCAGTTTCCCCTGGTGAAAGCAGACTTTCTGAGCACTGCCATGAGGGATGCTGACAGCTGAGCCGGATCTGGACTGCCCAAGAGCTGACCGCAGGCCTGCTTCGGTCATCTTCCTTTAAGGACGATGAAAGGGATTCTTCTAGGTCAAGAGCTGATAAAAAGGCTTACAGGAAGAAGTGTGAGATTGGAACTCATGCTGAGGAATGGAGTAGATGTGGATGCTTAGTTGTAGAGGAGAGAAGAAAAACGGCAGCCACTGTGCTGTGCTGGTGAGACCCCGGCTTGGGGATTGCCTGGGGGTGATTCTGAGGGAAAGGGGTCCTCCCAGCACTGTGGTGGGGAGCAGGAGGAGGAACATGCTGTGATTCTGCTTTTTACCCTTATGTGGACCAGGGTGCACTCAGGACTATTGCACGGTGCACAGAAAACGAATTACCAATAATGTATCAATGCTATCCAGCAATACACAGTTTCTTGAAGCTGCCATTTTTGCCTCAAGGCTGGGCAGAAGGTTCCATGTAAAGCAGCGACTCAGCATTTTATCTCTATCTGCTGCCACGGCCGCTTTCTCCACCTCTTCTCTTCCAGGTCTGCTTCTGGCCCTCCCAGCTGCCGACCTTGTTGGTGACCTCCTTTCCACCTGTGTCTGCTCTTCCTGGTCTGTTTCTTGGCTATGATTTGGCTTCAGTTGAGTTCAGTTCAGTCACTCAGTCATGTCCGACTCTTTGCGACCCCATGAATCACAGCACGCCAGGCCTCCCTGTCCACCACCAACTCCCGGAGTTCACTCAGACTCATGTCCATCGAGTCGGTGATGCCATCCAGCCATCTCATCCTCTGTCGTCCCCTTCTCCTCCTGCCCCCAATCCCTCCCAGCATCAGGGTCTTTTCCAACGAGTCAACTCTTCGCATGAGGTGGCCAAAGTATTGGCTTAGCACGGTAATATTTCTGATGATTTGCTTCTGCTGTTTTGCCTCCGGACCTCTCAAGTATATACTCGCTCCAGTTCAGCACTTCTCTGGGAACCTCTCAACCCAGTGTGACCTAATTGAAGATGCTCTGCCAACTAAGATGCCCCCTCCACTGGCCAAACCCATGAGAAGATGATACTAACTATAATGCCACTGATGAGGCACTTGGGTAGAAGTGGCCATAGCAATGCCTCCTTCCTTCTGCCTCTTCTTTCCTTTTGCAGGTCCTGGTTTGGTCGTATGTGCTGGATGTCCCGTGCATGCTTGCTAAGTCACTTCAGTCGTGTCCTACTCTTTGCGACCTGATGGACTGTAGCCCACCAGGCTCCTCTGTCCATGGGATTCTTCAGCTAAGAATACTGGAATAGGTTGTCATCTTCTTCCCCAGGGGATCTTCCCAGCCCAGGGATCAAACCCAAGTTTCTTACGTCTCTTGCATTGGCAGGCAGGTTCTTTAAAACTAGTGCCACCTGGGAAGCCCTTGGGTATCCCATACTTGTCCTTTTTCACACTTGTCATAATCCCCACTGACTAGTTATCGGACTAGTTAAGGAATGGCAAGTGGGTCTCTTCTCATATACCAATTCTAGTCAGTTGTTAATGAATCAGATAGTATAGCATTTAAAAGATAGCATCTGATAGCCTAGCTCGGGAGACCATAACCAGTCAGTCATGCTTGTTTTGGTTGAGTATATGGGTAGAGTCTAACACTTGAAGAGACTGCTATCTTTGGACTAAATGATTTCTTCTTTCCTTTAGGGCTGATATATTAACTGCAACTGCTTCGTAGTATCTCTTTGCATTCCTTTACTGAAACCCTGGTCTTTTAATAAAGAAACTATTTTGAATGCATTAGCATTTTCCATTCATATTTACTATGAAAGTATATGCAAAATAGAAACTGCAGGAACTGTGTCTTTTCTCCAAAGAGAATACATTCCTCAGGTGCCTTTGGCAGAATCCATTTGGCAGTTACAGTTTGGGAACTGGATGTCTTCCAAGCTTTAGGTTGGAAAAGGAGTAAGCTTCTGGGGTGAATGATGTCAGAAAAACTGTCCCCCATTATTTGCAAGCCCTTCCCTCTATGGCTGTTTCTTATCTTTCATTATCAAATGTCATAGTTACTAGTCTCTCGTAACAAAATGTTGCCTCTGTCTTATGTGAGTGAAAGTTGCTCAGTTATGTCCAACTCCTTGCAACCCCATAGACTAGCCCAATAGGTTCCTCTGTCCGTGGAATTCTCTAGGCAAGAATATTGGAGTGGGTTGCCATTTCCTTCTCCAGGGGATCTTCCCAACCCAGGGATGGAACTCAGGTTTCCTGCATTGCAGGTAGCTTCTTTTCCATCTGAGACACTTGGAATGTAAACACCCAGGTCATGGGGGTCAGCACACAGAAGTGCAGTCCCTCTTGAGGCAAAATTGCAGAATTAGGGCGATTCCACTGCAGAGCATTCCTACCTATACATGTTCTTTCCTACAGAGTATCTTCCTCAGACAGGAGCACTGACTCAACTTACCTTGTAATGGAAGAGAAACAATCCGCAGAACAAGCTGTACAGATCTGCGGTGAGCAGGGAGAGGTTGACCGATGTGGCGCTGGTTTTCTTTATGACCACGGGCATGAAGCTGTAGAGACCAAACATGCAGGCGCTAAAGCCGACGTAGAGCAGTCCTGGAGGGAGAGGAGACAAGTGACATCATAGCCTCCTCCAGGGCCTGGGTGGAGCCACAGTGGGTGAAGGGAGGGGAACAGCACCCCCCACCCTCCATTTCACTCTCACACAGGAGTTTTTCTTTCACTCTGTCAACCGATGTTTTTTATTGGGTAATACATAGCTAAAACATAAAATAAGAAGTGAAAATCTGCATGTAGAACAAGATCTATATGCTTCTCACGCACATCTGATGCTTCGCCTCTGCTGTGAAGGAGAGCGGCTACAATCAGAAAAAGGGTCAAGGCTTCTAAATTCTATTTCTGGTTGTGCTGTAATTACTTTCTTGTACCCATGTCTTTTAAAACTTTTTCACTTCTTTTTTATTTGCAACATAGGAACAAAACTACTTGGTACCATGCATTGCTCACAACAATGAATAATTGCATAATCCTTAAAATGAAAGCGCTTACATGTCAAAGAGATGTGGACTAAGTCACAGTACTGAACTAAAGTCCTAACTGTGTGATCTTGGATAGATCACTTTACATGAGCTGTCAGTTTCTTCCAGATTTCTGAATCCTGCTTAGCACCACTCCTGAAACCAGAGTCCTATTCCACCATCACTTTTCCTAGCATATGTGGGCTCTCACACGTAGTCTCTGCTCTCTTATAAATAGGTAAATGCTTTGCAGGCCATCAAATAATTAAGTTTTACAAAACAGAAAGATTTTTAAAAATGCCCTTTTGCTACATGATTAGTCCCTCAAACTCTGAAATTCTCTCACTCGAATTATAACTCAACACACTATTGTTAATACTAACCCCATAAGTACATAATTTTGTTCAGTCCAAAACAGAAGATTATGGCTAAATCTAGGGTTTGGTTCATCATTTCCTCGATGTTGATACAACACAAATGCAGAAAAATTATGCTCATTTCTCTATAAAAGAATAAGGCATAGAAAAAGCACAAGTATTACAACTCAGTGGATCTTTGGGCATTTTTATATAATATTAAATAAAAGATCCAACCTATCCAAGGGAACCTTGATGACATGTCTGGCTTAGGCTGTAGGCAGATCACTTTCTTTGAAATCTGTGAATTTTGGAAGATTTCGCAGATACTGGACACCCAGTCCCTTTGACCATGAAGAACAGTGATCCCTCCAAAGAGAAATCTGGTTTTCCCATATGGAAAGTATTTAAGGTCATGAATTATTATTCTACATGTTTCTGATATTAAGTTTAAGGATAGCCATGTCACATCCATATAAAAATATTAAGTAAGCAAACTCAGTACAACAGCCCCCTCTAGTGTGGTGGAAATACCCTAAGAGGAAACTAGAATAATCACTTTTCTATTAAAAACTGTTCAGTAAATTATACAAGTCCTCTTGTGGAAATTCTGTCACAGTCATGTCAGATGGCTTTTGACTCTCTGTCTGAAGCTTTAATTCCCTAAAATTGGTCAGTTTTCCTGTACTTGGGTTTCATGCTATTTATAATTCATTTTCCTTTTAAACAAGTTACTAAAAGGGCAGTATTAAATAACCTATGATTAATACATGAAAAGGCATAAAAATTAATTCAGTATTCCTGTAAGGAATCTGAGATGAACAGACTAGACTAGGGATAAGATATACCCTTAAATTAATCTACTAAAAGTAATCAAACCTGATTAAAATATAGTCCAGGAACCAGGCCACCCACCCCCCCCAACCACCACCACTTTTTATAATTTAGATTATACATGACTGGGTTAGGAAGTTCAACAGTCCTACCCTCCCATCACCTGACCTAGTGTTGATATACTGTGAACTCTCACATGTGAGATCTGATGTTGTATATCAATTATTCAACTATGTATTCACTGCGTACCTACTGTGTTCTAGGAACTCTGCTATGGGCTAGCATGCAATGGGAAAAAGGATTAGACAAGAAACTTATAACTGATATTAGTGCTATGAAGCAAGAAAAGGGTTGCTTATGGGGAATTACAGGGGTATTGCTTTTGGAAAGGTGGAAGCGGCATTGACTTTAAATGCTGAAGGACTAGAGGAGATGGCCAGGGGAAAAATAATTTAGGCAGGGAGACCTACAAATGAAAAATGGTTTACACGAGCTGCAAGAGGCCAGAATATCTGAGCAGGATGAACAGACTGAGGTAGTGATAAGAGAGGAGACTGGAAAATTAGGCAGGGGGTGGATTATATGGGGCCTTATAGGTCTTGGAAGGAAGTTGACATCTTATTCTAGTTGTAATGGGAAGCCATTGAGGAATTTGTAGCAGAAGGCTAACTTGTAGTCTGACCTACCTTTCTAAAAGATGGCTTTAGAGATGCATGGAGAAGGGACTGAAGCAGAGAAGCTCAGAGGAAACCAGTGAGGAGTACAGGGTCTCAGTCCAGGCAAGAGATGCTGGTGGCTTTTGCTCGGAGTGGCAGTGGAGATGAAGGGAAGTGGCCAGTTTATGAAGGTTCAACATGCCCTGCTGGTAGACCCGATGTGTTGTGGTTGCCGTTTAGTTGCTAAGTTGTGTCTGACTGTTTTGTGACCCCATAGCCTGCCAGGCTCCTCTATCCATGGGATTTCCCAGCAAGAATACTGGCATGGGTTGCCGTTTCCTCCTCCAAGGGATCTTCCTGACTCAGAGATTGAACCCAAGTCTTCTGCATTGCATTGCATAATCTTGCAGGCAGACTCTTCACTGCTGAGCCACCGGGGTAGCCTAAAATCTTTCTACTCGATTTTACAACCTTTCAGAGTAGTTGTTCAGAATGATTTGTGTTCTCCCAAGACTTTTCTGGTGGTCCAGACTGGATGTATGCAGTGAGAAAAAGGACAGCATCAGAGATACCCATGGCTTCACGTGGTGGTGGTGGTTTGGTTGCTAAGTCGTGTCCGACTCTTGCGACCCCGTGGACTGTAGCCTGACAGGCTCCTCTGTCCATGGGATTCTCCAGGCAAGAATAACTGGAGTGGGTTGCCATTTCCTTCTCCAGGGGATCTTCTCGACCTGGGAATCGAACCTGGGTCTCCTGCATTGTAGGCAGATTCTTTACGAAGTGACTACAGAGGGTCCATGTGGATTCTGGCTAATTAGAAACTGACACTGAATTTTGACACCATTTACTGAGTTGCAGAGAACTGAGCAGGAGGACCAGGTTTTCAGGGGAAATACAAAGCTCCATTTTGAACATGTTAAGTTTGAGATGCTTGTGCATCATCCAAAAAGATTTGTCCGGTAGGGAGTGGATTTACAATTGGTAGCTCACAGAGAAGAGTGTGACTTTACAAGCAAACTGATGAGTCAAGGAGTAGAGGAAAACAGACGAACAGCAGAGTGCATTCTACTCACCAGGCTACCTTGAGATTCTCCAAGCTTAAATACTTACACATCCTAAACTTATTCTTTTAAAATGCAGAAATTAAATTTAGGGGGGTGGGAGTAAAATACAAACACCGTCACATTTAATCACTTTGCTGGGTCAACCAGCGTTTCTGTGTGTGGCTATCCAGTCAGCCAAATGAACACAAGATTGACAGTCGGCATGTTGTGTTGCTGCAATTTGCTGATTTTTTGTTCTCAGATAAAAATGAACTAGTTAATGGACATTAGTGATGCATCCGAAGGCCCAACTTGCTGTCCTTACAGGATTTTTCAAGCACTCGATCAACATGATCAAACAAACTGAATTACTTTTGACTGATAAACACAGGGTGGGTACAATAACTACATTTTCAGACAAAGTATATGTATGAGCATTTCTTTTTGGAAATGTTTTCGCTCTCGCTAAAGACAGGATTTGGTAATTCTTGTCCTCATATGCTAAAGAGATTTAAGCTAGAGAAACTGGGAAGAATACCATCAGCTAAGACTAAGCACTTGCTATGTGTCATGTACTTTATGTACATTAATCTCCACAACAGTATAACACCATTGCTATTGTTATCTTCTTTACACACGTGAGGAGATAGGCTCATTGACTGTATCGGTTAATAAACACAGTCCACAGCAGGTTCAACAGAGGAAATACAATGTGGGTACAAGTTATAAAGGAGTTTGAATGGGCGCTGGTGGAAGACGGATGGTAAGACAACCCAGACATTAGCAATGGCAGTAAATTATTCATATCTCTGGGGCCAGAGAGGTCCAGGGAGGAGGCCATGTTATCAGAGGTCAGAAGTCAGGGAGGCCCAGCAAAGGTGCAATCAGAGGACACTCGGCCACTTCTAGAGATTTGACCTGAAACAGGGAGACACATCCTGGTCACTTACTTCCTCCCACCCTCCAGTCTTCTTCCACTGCCTCCCAAGGGCCAATCTGCTGCTGCTGCTGCTAAGTCACTTCAGTCATGTCTGACTCTGTGCGACCCCAGAGACGGCAGCCCACCAGGCTCCCCCGTCCCTGGGATTCTCCAGGCAAGAACACTGGAGTGGGTTGCCGTTTCCTTCTCCAATGCAGGAAAGTGAAAGGGAAGACACTTAGTCATGTCTGACTCTTAGCGACCCCATGGACTGCAGCCCACCAGGCTCCTCTGTCCATGGGATTTTCCAGGCAAGAGTGCTGGAGTGGGGTGCCACTGCCTTTTCTGAGTGGCCAATCTAGCTGAAGTCAATTAACATGCCAGCCTGGGAGGCACTGTTTGCATGGGTCAGTCTCTGCAGTGCAGAGCAGAGTAAGCGTAAGAAACAAATCTGTGAGTAGATAGGCAAAAGACAAGCTTACAGAGGTCGAGTAGCTCACCTTCAGGTCACTCAGGCTGCCTGACTTTAAATTCTGAGTGCATACTACTAACCTGTATTGTTTAATTATTATGAAGAGAAATAGGACTTGGATGAAGCATTCTGTTTGACTGTAATGAGCATCTCATTTTATATGGGATATATACAGAATGCATTGTTATGCATGATATATCATGTGATATATGTGTTTATTTGTAATGGATATTGTATATACATGTATATAGTATATGTCTGTGTTTGCTGCATATATTTTATCTCATCATTTTCTTTGGGATCCCACTGGTATTCTGTCACTTTCCTTTGACTAGACTAGATTTTTTTAAATATCATTTTTAATTGTTAAAAATAAAGGCGAGGTAAGATGCTATCAGGACATATGTACTAAGGTGCCAGGTTGGGGGTGCTGGCTCAGAGGGTGCAATTAGTCCCAACACAGGCAGTCATGAGCCCAGTGAAGCAACCTTAGTTCACCAGCCTCCAGTTCAGCATCAGCAAAAAGAAAGGCTGTTTTAAGGTTTTTTCTGCTTTGTGCTCCCATTACTGCATCTTCAGGGAAAGGTCAAATCTCTTGCTCTGGCCTCCAGGACAAAATCAAAACCAAAGCAATCTTCGCCCATGGCAAGAAAAGTGAAGCCCAGGGGCTTCCCTCGTAGCTCAGTTGGTAAAGAATCTGCCGGCAATGCAGGAATCTGCCTGCAGTGCAGGAGACCTAGGTTCAATTCCTGGGTCTGGAAGATCCCCTGGAGAAGGAAATGACAACCCACTCCAGTCTTCTTGCCTAGAGAATCCCATGGTCAGAGAAGCCAGGCAGGCTACAGTCCACAAGGTCGCAAGAGGCAGACACGACTTAGCAACTAAACCACCGTCAGCACCAGCACACCACAAATCGGTACTGGGTGGCCCGTCTCTCATGTTCCCTTCCTGTGACAGTGGACTTGCACATCAGCTAACACTTGTCCTTCAACACAGTGGCAAATGGGATAAAGGGAATGCTTGAGCTAATTCTTAGATTTCACACACGCCTGCTCCACTGGAGACCATGTTAGCTCTATAAGGTCCTACATTTCACTTGAGTTTCATGATTACATAACCAGCCCCAGGCTTTCTGTTCAGTAGAGTAAAATAAAGAAATAAAAACAAACAGCATCAAAGACTGTTATCTTCTTGCTTTTAATTACTCGTTGTATCTGGTCAATGTTATTAGAAAATACCAGAAGCTGTTAAAAAATGCTTTCCGAATCAGAAAATATAAGACATATTTACTATCCCATTTGATCCACAGGACAAAAGATGTTTTTACTTTGGTAAAATGGCAACATAGGAGCTGTGCAAGAGACCGTGATGGGATCACTGGTTGGAGATAGAGTCTTGGATCTTGGTCTGTCAACTAAGGCACACTGATCAGAGCCTGGCATGCTAGGATGACTTCCTACGGCATGTGGGCAGGCCTTGATGGGAGATCCATCCCCCTGGGTGTCTCACTGCCTCCAGGGCCCATGAGTTGCAGTAGCTGCTATGCCATTGCCTGGCTTCCCAGAAAGAAACCTCAAAGCCAAGCCTGAGCCCCGTGCCCTGCGTCCACTGTTTTCCCTTTTGTCTACATTTTTGTAAGTTGAGAGACAGCAAGACAAGCCCATCTCCTTGGCTTGCCATTCATGCATCCACTCATTTAAAAAAACACTTGTTCATTAAATTTTGTGTGCCTAGAACTGAGCTAAGCACTAGAAGCTTGTATAGGTTGGGATGAGGTAGGAGGACAAAGATGACCCTTATCCATGCTTCAGAAAGAAAAGATGAATATTTGGTTCCTTTTCTAGACCATTTGAGACTCATTTCCAATCAGGAAAATTAAACAAATGGCTTTATAATGTGTTCCTTTTACACGGCCCTTCATCATCTTGGACCACAGGGAATTGACATTTTCATGGCAATAGGAGAGCTCAATGTGCTCTGATGACACATTTAACTAACACTGAATTATAATAGAGCCTTGGTGGACATGCACATGACATCTGCATAATTGGAGGACAAATTATTTTTTATTAGTGCTACTACTATTAATATAAAATTAATTTATGCTCATGGACCTCTGCATGTGAAGTGTTACCAAGCACGGCTGACATTCTGGCTCTGAGACTCACAGAGGCCGTGAAGCTGTAACCTGCAGCTGGCTTCCCTTCTCAGCCGCCTTCCTCTCCTCCCTACAACCCGTTCTCTTTACTGACTTTCATTTAATTGTGTCATTTTACAGCAAAACTCGAGAGAAATTAAACGGCCAGACTGTGACAGACACAAGGGCTGGGGAGCCCTTGAAGTCACTAGAGAGAACCCCAGAGGAGTGGGGCATAGTTCTGAAGTGCCTGCTGTGTCTTCAGAGGCAATCTGTCAGCAGCAACTCAACCCTGGACGCTTCAGGGTCAGAGGCAGGTAAATGGTGCAGGGAGCTTTATGTTTCTGTTGTCCTTGTTCAGAGACGCCGAATTTGACGGGAGCCATTCCCTTGTAGCTCAGTCGGTAAAGGGTCTGCCTGTAACGCAGGAGACCTGAGTTGGTATTCCTGGGTCGGGAAGATCCCCTGGAGAAGGAAATGGCAACCCACTCCAGTATTCTTGCCTGGAGAATCCCCATGGACAGAGGAGCCTGGCGGGCTATAATCCATGGGGTCATAAGAGTCAGACACGACTCAGCAACTAAACCACCACCACCATCACCGTTAGTTCTATGAAAGCCCATGTAAGCTGGGGATGGCTCAAACAGTCCGCTTTGGAGTGGAGAACCACCTGTATTTTCACTTCCCATTTGCATTCATCGGGCACGCATTTTCCAAGCACCCCCATAAGCCAACCTCCGTGCTCAGTGCTGGAACCCGTGTCTCGTTATAGACACTGAGGGGAGGTTTCACAGCTCCCTCCCTGGCATTTGAGGGTGGGAAATGTCAGTCCCTTCCAAGGCTTGCTGAGTGATCATTATCAGAGCATCACCGAGGATCCTAACTCTTTGTCCTAATTTTTTTTTTAAGAGAAAAGTGACTTTCGAAACAGGTGGCACATAGCTGCCCTGGATGACTGACTGAAGGAGCTCAAAGCATGTCTGGTATTTTCCAGTGAGTCCATTTGGAGATCAATTAACCGTGTCTTTTGAGCAAACGGCTCCCTTCTGAAAAGGTTTTTATGGGTTCAGAATGCCCATCGCATCGTTTCCTTTTGTGCCTCTTTGTTCAGTTCAGTTCTTTTTCCCTTTAGTAAAGTGTCACTTTTTAATGATCACATCAGTTTTGTGTTTCTCAGCTAGAGCAAACTGCTGTCATTTGCATCTCACCAGCACCTCGGGGCATTTTTCTTTCTGGTCTTTAACCTAAAAACACATTTCTGTGTCTACACTAATGGCATCTTGACGATGATAAGGGGCAGAGGCTCAGTTAAGAAACATTATGAATCATACAGTTCAGTCTCCTCTAGTGGGTGAGAGTCCCCAGATTGACAAGGGTGGTTTCATTTTCTCTTGTCCCCCTGCAGGCTAAGTCCTTTCCCAGTCGGTGCCTCACCACCACCCCAGTCACTCTCCAAAGGTTATTTTCCTGGTTTACGAAAAACAGCATCTCAGGCGAGCAAACCCCTTACCTATTTGCCAGTCCCAGGGCACCTTCAACAGCTCCTTGTGCTCCATGATCGCTCTGTGGATTGAAAGAAAGCAGAGCTGATGAGCAATGTGGCCTTCTTTCGTTGTTGTTCACTAACCAGATTTACACAAGTCGTGAAGCAATCAATTGAATTCCAAAAATAACTTTGGATCACACAGAGGCTAGTTTCATTAGGTAGCTCAGCCCAAGACTGGTTCCCGCAGACCCACCACCGTCCTTCTCAGCCAGTCTGCCTCCTAGCTTTCACTTCTCGCTCAGACGCTTTCTCAGAAGTACATGGTGAGGTTTGAAAATCTCTGGGCTTGCAGGTTTAATCAGTTTTCCAACTGAGCACTCTCCAGGGCCGTGTTTCTCAAACTTAAATGTACAAAAATACCACCTGGAGAGGGTGTTAAAAACAGTTTCCTGGGGACTTCCCCGGGGGTCCAGTGGTTAAGAATCTGCCTTGTAATGCAAGGGGTGCAAGTTCGATCCCTGGCCAGGGAATTAAGATCCCACATGCAACTGAGCCTGTGCGCCACAAGGAAGACCCAATGCAGCCAAAATTAAAATAAATAACAAGCCCCCAAAAAATGTCTGAAAAAAAAACAAAAACAGTTTCCTGGACCCCACCCCTCCAGAGGCCGATTCAGTAGATCAGAGTAGGGCCCTTGGATGTGCATTCTGACAAGTTCCCACGTGGTGCTAGTACTGCTGGCCAGAGAATTACACTCTGAGAACCACTGTTCTGAAAGAGGACCAGGAGGGTAGGTGGCCACCCCCCCTCCCCCCACCGTGTCACTTTGGTTTCATTGAGGCCTTAACGTAACCCATTTGCCAAACACACTCATACGCCTCTTCCATGATTTTGACAGCAGTGTCTCTGAAGGGCTCCATCAGTTCTAACAGTCTATAACTGAAGCAAATGAGTGCTAGATCTCCGAAGATACTTTTTTTTGGATTCAAGAATAATAATCCATAAAATGAGCCATCCGGCTACAAAATGTTCGTTACGAACAGTTGAACTAGGCAATTTCTTTTCCTCTTACGAAGCTGAAGTGCCAAATTTAGAAACTTTAAAATGCCATCATGTTTTCAAAATGAATCCCAAATAAATCTGTCTTAAAGAGTCTTCCCATCCCCTGGCCCTGTTTGCTATGGAGTCCCCCACCTGTATCTCAGGACACTGAAGTTTGGAGAATTCTTGGTAAGAGCCTATTTGCAAAACGGATTTAAAGTGATGCCAAAAGAGCTTCCTTAAATAATTTCAGACACAGATGCAATGACAAAGAACCTGCTTGTAGAAAGCGATGTGGTGAAAATCAGAATTACTTGCTTTGCAGATAGGATTTGCTGAAACTAGACAGGAAGATATATTATGCTTCTTTATCTCTTACGTGAAGCTAAAATACAAGGCCTTTATTGATGAAAAATTAGGCTTTGCTTGATACTTATTCCATAGCAACTTCTGAGCCCTAGTCAGTGATGACATATACTCCAAGGCCAGAATTACTGAAAGCTCATTGTTTCTGACTTTTTGATGCTTAGTGAATGCCTGTGTTCTATCTTGACCCATTTAAGGAAAAAGGAAACACTAGGTTTCTAGTTTCTAAGAGATGAATTTTTGTTGTTGCTGCTGTTTTTTGTTTTTTTTTTGGGCTGAGCCACGAAGCTTGAGGGGTCTTAATTCCCCAACCAGAGATTGAACACTGGCCATGGCAGTAACAGCCTAACTACTGGACTGCCAGGAAATTCCCTAAGAAATGAATTTCAAATGTGGTTCACTCGTGCAAACCCATGAGCAATAAAAGAAAAATCATAAAAGGACAAATTTAAACTCTAAGTTTTCTAGTTGTGGTTACTAGTAAAAGACTAGTATACTAGTTGTCACTAGTAAACAGAATGCTGCTTTTTGGAAGTGCATCAAATCATGGCATTTACACTTGGTTTTCCTATTTCTCTAAGTACTAATAAAACCTCATTGGCTGGTTTAGGAGAATCAATGTACTTTTAATGCTTTCTTATAAATTATCTTCAAAGTCCATTTCATAAATTCACTAAAAATTCATTTAGTTTCGAAGAAATTTATTAATAAAGATACTGAGTTTTCAGATTTCAGGTGGGAGGTTGGTGACAGGTTTCTAGCTCTGATTTTTACAAAATAAAGTGAGCAGCCATAACCTAAGTGAAAAATGTTTTAAAAATAAGCTCTAAGAGTGTCAACTGCCTGAATTTCTTGTTATTTTTTACTCACAACTGAATTCCACTGAAAAATGCCCCGAAGAGTCCAATCATTCCCAGGAATTCCACTCGGCTCAGAGTTCGGATGATGTATTCTTCCCAGACGTTAGAGATACCATACAGTGTGGCTCCTCCTAAGACCAGCAGATCCCCCACCAGCTTATTTTCCCCTAGGAACAGAAAAAGAAAAAGGAAGCTTTATTAAACTCTAACAAGAGTTTGGCCCCAGCAAAATCAGCTTCCTGTGCTTATTTTGAGGCTTCCCTGGTGGCTCAGACTGTAAAGAATCTGCTTGCAATGAGGGAGACCTGGGTTTGATCCCAGGGTTGGGAAGATCCCCTGGAGAACGAAATAGCTACCCACTCCAATATTCTTGCCTGGAGAATTTATGGACAGAGGAGACTGGCCGTCTCAAAGAGTCAGACACAATTGAGGAACTAACACACACGATTAGTCTATTCTGACATTTTTCTAGAAGTTCTATATTTTGCCTCCTGAGATTGTCAAGTCTGTTTATGTGTGCTTCATATATGTTGTGATGTAAAAAGGTTGCTATGTCTACCCAATAAGAAGTCTTCCCCAGCTAAGAAAGGGACTAGTTTCTTCTGGATTGTACTGTCTCGGAAGAGTCCCATGTCTTCTGTCCATGCGTTGAAAAGTTCATAGTTTGAAATGGACTATGGGTTGAAATTTTCAACTCCCCTAAAGTAAGCAACAGAAGAGTGAAAATATATGTAATTCATTATCACATCAATACTTTTCTTCTTTCATAAAAAGTATCTATTTGTTCTAAATTCAATTTTAGCTAGTTTTGGTTTATGTCCAATCTCTCATAAATTATGTACCCAACTATTTCCTATAATTAGGCCAACTCTTTCTACTCCAGGAAGTGTGAAGTCAGGGAAGGATAGTGGGAATCAGCAGCCGGAGGCCTCATAGTAAGCTTGTACCCAAATGGTCCCCAACTCTGGCCTGTGTGGTCTGCTCATGGGTGCTCAGTGGACGTGAAGTTCTGGGGCAGAAGAGATGCGAGCTGGGGAGGGGCTCTGTCCACCGAGATTCTAAGGGAGAGACTCACCCTAGAGTAGCCTTGCATTCCCAGCTTAGCTGGAACAATCTAAAACTACAGAACCAGATTATCTCTGTATAGTTGGGAGCACTGCCCACGCTCCACAAAGAGGTTTCACATAAAATAATCTGGGCGGGGTTTGGGGAGAGATCTCATGCCTCTGTGGTACCTCCAGGGATATTTACTCCAATTAGTGTCACTTTTTCTAAGACAAGTTCCACTCCTAGTAAGGATCAGAGAGAGAGAAGATAGCCTGAAAGGCCTGAGAGCTTGCTGAGGTCAGTCTCAAGGGAATGGAGCTAAGAGTCTGGATCAGCAAGGGCCGGTAGCCCTCACTGGGCTCCTGGAGAGCAGATGACCCAAGAACGTGATGAGGTTCCAAGGAACCTCAGGGCTGTGTCCTGGGTGTGTCTTCTGGGGAAATTAATGTTGCTGTTACAGAGTAACGTGATTAATCTCTTTTTAAATTTAATTTTTTTTAACATCCAAAACATTTTGTATTGGGGTAGAGCTGATTAACAATGTTGTGATAGATGTAGTGTGTGTGTG